>KI966413.1:165570-205195 GCA_000525045.1 Drechslerella stenobrocha 248 | reverse complement strand
TTGGCATCGACTGGCTCGCTGGTGTCGTCCAGCTGGGTTGATTGGGCGTCTGATGTGCGGTGTGTGGGGTAGTCACTGTGGTGATGACGGTGGTGGTGGTGGTGATGGTGATGGTGGAGATGATGGGTAGTAGTAATATTATGTGATAGCGTGCGGGTATGAGTCGGCAGGGGATGACTAATCAGAAAGTCGTCGTCGGGTCGGAGGATTAGTCATGCTCACCTCGCGGACAAACGCCTTAGTCATCCGGAGGAGAGCACGACAACGCAGCTGAGCTGCCCAGCCCGGCGACCCAGCTGAGACCGCCGTCCTGCACGAGGGGGCTTTCTCGCAGGTGCACTTCTGGTAGTCGCACTCTGTATCAGTCAGGGGAAGCGCTCGGTCATGCTGACGGAAACCTTCTCCCGAAGCATCGCGAGAACCCGGCGTGAAAAGCCCGCACGGAATGACAGTGGCCTGTTTGGCCCTCGGCGTCGGCCGGTGTGCGGTTTGCCGTAAAGGGACATCTTATCTGCCCATCTGATAAAATTCTGCTGCCCTGCTCCTTCCACAGACAACCTCCTCCGACAGTCGTCTTGAAGACTGCCCCCATTGGCCATATATATAATACATATCACAGCCTCCTTTCTCCTTCCATTGTCGCCAGGCCTCCCTTCCACGGTCAATTGGCGTTTCTCTGTCTTGAGCCGACCTGCGCTGAGCACTGACGCAGCTTTGCCACCTTTTCGGTCTATCCCATTACCACATTCGCTCTATATACTGGTGTATTATATATACCCTATAGTATATACACCCTATTGCTTCCGACATACACGGATAAACACCACGTATAAACACCACTCCACAATGACCGCCACAGAGATCGAATATCGCCAGCGCGACGAGCTCGAGGCCCAAGCCGCCCACATGGCCGTCCCTGAAGAGCCGCGGCCTCCCCATGGCCCCATCCTCGAGGTCGACTTTACCACCTCCAGCCCCCGCTCCCGCACCACTAACCGCCCCCGCCGGGCCTCCACCCATCAGGTCGACATGGCCCGCGCCATTCACAACCTCCTTGGCGACTCCTCCTCCACCAATCTGCTCAAGGCCGAGTGCTGCGGCGGCGGCACCTGTTGTCGTCTCGCATCTTCCTCGGTGCTCTCCACTCCGCCGTCCCCCTCCCTTCAGCCAATCATCCTGCCCGACAACCCGGCCTTCAGGGCTCTCAATCTCCAGCTCAGCCCTCTCACCATGAACACAGTCCTCAAGGACACCTGCGCCCTCGTCGAGCCTGTCACCGTCGAGCCCCTCCCCAAAGCACACCCGCCTTACGTCTCCACTGTGAAAACCCATCCCCCACCCTTCGTCACCCCGCACCCGCCTTATGAGGTCTTTGCCGCCCGCATCCACCATACCCGCGCTCTCACCTCTGCAGGCGCCGAAAAGCGCACCTACCACTTCGACCTCGATGTCACCGACTACCCCGAAGAAGGTCCTGGTGTCGACTTTGTCGTCGGTGGCGCCATTGGCGTCTGTGCCCCGAACGACCACGCTGTTGTCGACAAAATCTTTGACGTCCTTGCCGTCCCCGCCGCCGCGCGTGACGAGCCCATCACCCTGCACACCCGTGCTGGCCGCTGGCCTACCATTTGGGGTGATGAGAAGGAGCGCCGGCTTACCACCACCCACCGCGAGCTGCTCACTTGGACTGTCGACGTCCAGAGCTACGCGCCCAAGAAGAACCTCCTCCGCGTCCTTGCCGAGCACGCCACCGATGAGTGCGAAAAGAAAATCTTGACATATCTCTGCTCCCGTCAGGGACAGGCCGCCTTTTGCGAGTAAGTCGAATCCCCCTTTCCTATCTAAACCCGATTGCTGATACAAGATATCTGAAGACTGCGCACGGGCTCGTACGTCACGCTTCTTCAGCTGCTGAATGCCTTCCCGTCCGCCAAGCCGCCGGTCGAGCACCTGCTTGCCGTGCTGCAGCCCCTCATGCCGCGCTTTTACTCCCTCTCCAGCGACCCACACACGATCAAGTGCGCCCACCGTCGTATCATCGAGATCGCTGTCTCCGTTCACGAGGAAGACGACTGGTCTGGCGGCAAGCGGACAGGTGTCGGGTCCGGGTTTTTCGAGCGCATGGCGCAGCGGTACCTGCAGGGAGAAACAACCGTTCATATCCCCATGTTCCGCGGGTTGATGCAGAACCCGCTTGCGCGAGAGTTCCAACTTGATGGGCCAATGCTGTTGATCGGCGCCGGCGTAGGCATCGCGCCCTTCCGCGGGTTTGTCCAGCGGCGGCTGCAGAACGCCACCTGCGCGAACAAAGTCTGGTGTGTATATCCTGCTTCGTAGTTTTGGATCCTTCTGAAGAACTATATACTGACGTGGTCTGTGAGCAGGGTCATCCAGGGTATCCGGGACTCCCTGTTGGACGAGCTGTATGCTGGTGAGTGGGGTGCTGACGAGAAGAGGGTCAAAACGATCGTCGAGTCCAGGGTCGGTACGGGTCGGTATGTGCAGGAGGAGGTGCGCAACCAGGCCGAGCTGGTGTGGTTTGTGATCAACTCGCTCGACGGCCGGGTCTTCGTTTGTGGCAGCTCCAAGGGGATGGGCGAGGGCGTTGAAGAAGCGCTGATCGACGTCGCCATTGAGCGCGGTGGGCTGCGGCAGGAGGAGGCAGAGGCTTTCTGGAAGAACAAGGAGCGGAGCCTCCAATACATTACTGTAAGTGGTCGTCGTATTAACCTTCTGTTTCTCTCAAGCTAACCGCAGTTCTATGTTTAGGAAACCTGGTAGGAGGTATACAGATTGTAATTTTTCAGTGTTTATGTGGCTGCTCTTTGGCTCTTTTTTTTAGCGATCGATACCTGGACGATAGATTTTCTTGTTCATATTTTGTTCTATCTTTGGAAAAAATGCATTGCTACATGGAGTTATGAGGAATGCAAATTATGCCAGCCCGGTACCAATCATGGGGGGCGGACTGGGGATATGTATATGGTGGGGTGATCATTCATTCGTGTCGGTTGGCTCACGAAACCAGAGCGATCTATAATTACCATTATGTCATTACCCCGCAAGACGAATGATTTCCTTACCTCTGTAATCATAGCCTTACGGATAATCATAAAATGTACAGATTTCATCCTACACCGCCGACGTCACCGGAACCGCAGCAGTTCCATATACTGCATACCCGTATCCAGGATGGAGAACTCGCGCGGGGCGTCCTCGTCGCCGTCGCGCAGGTGCAGCACGGGAGCGCGGGAAAAGTACAAGCGCACGTTGGCACCCGAGGGCAATCCAAGCTGCTCGATAAAGTCGCGGATGACGGGCTCGCCTTGTTCAAGGTAGATGCAGGGCAGGTACTCGACCTCGACGAGGACGCCCTTTATGACGGTACCCTGGCTGAGCATTGCGATGCGAATGCGAAAATCCTCGAGGGTGAACGACTCGCCTTCGGCCTTTAGCGTCTGGCGCATGGCCCAGAGCGAGGGCTGCAGCTTTGTGGTGAGTATGTGCTCAAACGAGTCATCGAGGGTGACGATTGTGCGGTCTATTAGAGCGAATTTCTTGCCGGGGTGGTACGATAGGTCGAGGTATTGCAGGAAGCGCGGGGCGGTTGATTGTGGAGGGTTCGCGCCGGCGGTAGGAGACGTGCGCGTCGCGCCTGGAGCTTGCGCCTGCGCCTGCGTAGGGGAAGAGGAGGTGTTGATGCCGGCGGCGGAAGCGGCGGAAGCAGAGGTTGTGGGAGTAGGTGGCGGGAGCGGTGACGGGTTTGAAGAGATGGTCTCGCGGAGGAGGCGGTGCTCGAGAGACCATTTGGAGGAGATGACGGGCTGGTAGAGCTTGGAGAGGCGGTCCCGGATGGCAAGCGCGGTGGCCTGCGTGGTGCCGGAGTCGGGGCAGAAGTACAGCCTGCAGATAGACAAATAGACAGATAGGTGTTAGATACGGGCGTGACAGGCGATGAATTGAAGGTGGACAGATACGTACCCGGTCACCGGCATGGTGGATGGATCTGGAGATGTTGGTTGTGATGGAGTCGTGATGGGGGCGGCAGCTGCAGCAGCTGTGGTTGGACCAGGCGCTGTGGTTTGACCACGCGAGATATAAATTAGGTAAGCACGCCGGGGACAGAACGACCTCCACACGACCAACTACTCCACGGGCTCCACCACGGTCTCCACTACAATCACGACACAGTACGTACGATACGCAATTGACCTGCCCGCCAGCGCTGCTGCTGCTGCTATGCGCCCCCGAACTGCCGTCCGATAAGCCGGAGCACGCGTCTCGCCGATGCCGGCAGCTACGTCACCATCTACCATCACCACTACAGACACGACGAAGACGAAGACGACGACGCCCAGCCGGAGAGCCCTTTGCCCGCGATGATGGAATTTGTACGGGCCGGAAATCCCATGCCCGCAAACTTGGAAGTCGGGAGACAGCTGCTAACAGAGGTGCATCGTCAGTGGAACCGCCTTATCGGCAACAACCCAACCGGGCCCCCCGCCCATCAGCAGGCCCAGATCCCCAGTCCGGATTCCCGCCTGAGCGACTTCAAGCGCAGCTGGTTGACTCTCCAGGTCCGTTTGCCCGTCCATCTCTCTGCCCTCCGCTCCAGCTAACTCCGGACGCCCCTCCAGCACGCCTGGCGCAACGGCCCTCCGAACGACCCGAACCTCCAGCACACTCTGCGCAATCCCATCCGTCGGCTCACCGACCTGCTCATCGAGGAGGAGAACCAGCCGGTGCGCATGTGCTACAACTACGCCTACGACCAGCAGATATTCATCCCCGTCTCCCGCATCGCCCAAACTGGCTCCTCCATCGTCATCACTGCTGTCATCCGCTTCTTCTCCACCCTGATCGATGACGAAGAGAACGAGTTTCTCTCCGCCCCAAACTTCGCACAGAGCCTCACCGACTTTCTTGAGAGGACCGCTCGGCGCGCAGATCCGTCTTATGAGACACAGTTTGTCGAGTTTCTGTTCAGCTTGGCTACCAAGATCCGTCAGAATCCGGACACTTTGCCCCTGTGGTTCGCCAAGCGCGCGGACCGCCACCAGTCGCTGGAGAAGAATGCGAGCGAGCGCTTTGCTGGGGCGACCAACAAGGTGGGTTTCTGTTGTCCTTGAACCTAAACTTATCTCATCTTGTCTAATGCTGTGCGCATGGGGGAACTGTCCGCGTAGGAGGACTTCCCGCTCTTTTACTTGCTGCTCGACTATGTCCACCATGATGGCCGGGTTGGGGACTTTGCGCGGACAGGCCTGTTGTACATTATCGAATCTGCGTCCTCGTCCAAGGCGTTGGAGACCTGGGTTGTCGAAAGCGATTTAGCTACAATCATGGCATCGGGCTTGGGCGCCCTGTACAGCCAGCTCAGCCGGAAGCTGGTCATCGCGTACTCTGAGGACGACATACCGGCTGCGGTGCGCTTCTCCGATTACAGACCCGAGAGATCGAACTTTGGCGCCGTGCGGTCTGACTCGCTGGAGTTTAGGACGCATTTGGACACGTTTTTGTCGTACATGGCGTTCTGGCAGGACGTGTTGGAACACTGTCGGTCCACTGAGGTCCGTCAGACGCTGTTGGACCATTTCAAGGTCTTATTTATCCAGCAGCTGCTGTAAGGTCTCTCGTTTGCGGTATCTTTGCTGTTATAGTCTCTAACTCTTGCGCGATAGCTATCCGTCGCTACTGGAGAGCTCCGACGCGGATGGCGGCTCATCCGTTGCGGTGCTAACCTACCTCCGGGTGATCCTTGAGCAACTAGACTCCGTCGATATGACGCATATCCTGCTGTCGTACCTCCTCTCGCTGCCAACGGAGTCGACAACCCCTTCTACCACCGATTCGCCGAGCGTGCTCAAACGCAAGGAGTCCCTCGACATGCTCAGCCAAATCGTCGATGCCGAAAGCACCCCCACACCCGACCTATACAGTCTTGTCGACTTGATACTCACCGGGCTTGGGTCGAAATCGCAGCCGACGGTTGCATGCACGCTGCGACTGGTGTCGGCTATGATCCGGAAATTTCACCCCTACGTCACCGTATCCGTACTCAAGACCACGCCTGTGGTAGCGAGTCCCAAGTCGCGAACGCTGGGCATGCTCAATTACGAGCTCGAGGTGCTGTCGTCGTTCGCCTCGCGGATCTCAGACGACGACGACGACGATCCGACGTATGAGACCTACCTTGGCGATATGGGAGTGCTAGTGGAGACGCACCCGTGCTCGGCGCACGCACTCGCGGCCAAGTTGAACCAGCGCAATGTAACGCCGTCGATGCACGAAGCAGCGCCACACATCAAGGAGCACATCGTAAGGCCGGATGACCCCGTGTTACTAGCGTGCGTCCGGTTACTAGAATCCTTCTTTGGAAACACGGTGGAAACGAACCTGATGCTCACGTCGCTTCTGATCGATATGGCGAGCTGCTGCAATGTCAGTCTAGAGAAATGGCTGCTCATGGATGCGTCAATGTACCAGGCAGCGCAGTCGCCGAACCCCGCCGGCGCAGAAGACGAAGACGAGGAGGAAGATACATTCATCAGCGAGGACAGCGGGAACCCGTTCGGCGCGCCAATTGATGTTGGCGACGACAGCGACGACGAGGAAGAGTACATCTCCGCACAGCTACGGCGACCCGCCGCGGGCGACCGCAGACGAGACACTCTTCTTCCGGACGCTGCGAGGGTTGGTCGAGCTGGTGGAACGGTACCGCGCGCAACTGCCGAACCTAGACATGCGGCTGTCGGAGCGCAAGCACGCCTTCCGGTTCTCGGAGTCCCTAAACGACGCGCTCAGTAAGAACAGCAGCGGAGGGCTACAACCTGGATCCTCGCCGCGGCGGCCGTCCAAGGTGCGTGCTGGCGGTGGTTCCGAGTTCTCGTCGCCCCGGCGGCCGGCGAGTCCCGCGGTCAACGCGGCGCATCTTACACCGAGTAAGCTGGGTGGCGCGGGCGCGGGGACGGGCACGCCACGCGGCCGACAAGCAACGGGGGGAGGAGGAGGAGGGCATGCGCGGAACCTCAGCGGTGGGGGTAGCGTGATGTCGTCATTTGCGCCGCACCTGATGGGCACACAGATACGGATAAGGGAAGGAGATATATAACGAGCAGACGATGAAGCCGTTACCGAGTCTGCCGAGTCTGCCGAGTGAGGGTGACGTAGCCGGCTATGCAGTAGAGACGGCGTCGGAGACTGGACAGTCGGTGGTTTCGGCGGAGGGCGAGGAGCAACAGATCTCGACAATGACAATGTCGCATTTGCTCACGAATATCGTGATTTTGCAGGTATGTTTTTTTTTTCTTGGTTCAAAATGAGTAACTGCTTCACGGTGCTGACTTTGCTGGGGGGGGCGGAAAGGAGTTTTTGAAGGAACTTTCGGCGCTGCTACAGATCCGCAGTTCGTTGTATAATGATATCACGTTCGCTACGGCACCGTAGCATGCATTGGGACGGGGGTCTGGGGGCTACTGTTTTGTAGATATGTCTACATGGGTATATATGTAGATGGACGATTGTCGAATGACTGCACGACTGGTTGTAGAGATGGCCGGTGATGCGTATCTGCATGGTTGTGATGTATTGTTACGAATGGCGGGTGCACTTTTTGGTCGTGCCAGCTCACTGCCGGCCAGAGATACATGCAGAGCATTATACACTAATTTATTGCTAATTGGGTCGGGGCCAGCTGGGGTGAGTATCTATATGTAATTGTATCGCGCGATGCCTCAATCTGCTCGTTCGCATTATATAGAATGTACTTCTGGAACTACAATTACTCGCTCCTTTCTACAGCTTCGCGTGCACAAACGCGGGGCCTATATAATATCAGGCCATCCATACGCATACACGCAAAAGACTAGTACTCCTATGTACACCCTCGGAGACTTGTTGAGAAAACAGGAATCTACCAACTACTTAAACCTCAACCATCCGTGATACAGCCGTGGCTTGCGTCCGCGACGTTCCTGTAGTTGGTTCTCATGGTTAGCAAATAACATATCATAGTGGCATTAGGCTGGGAATGACAGCTCTCACTTTGCATATTTGTACAGCGTCCCCTTGTTGTACTTTAGCGGCCTCTGGACAAACTTCTCCCGTCGCTTCGCGAGGACGGCCTCGTCAACGATGAGGTCGAGCTTGCGCTGCTCGGCATCGATAACAATCTCGTCGCCGTCCTCGACGAACGCTAGTGGGCCGCCTTCCTGCGCTTCCGGTACAATATGGCCGATAAGGAAGCCGTGCTGTCACGCGGTTTAGTACGGTTTCTAGAGATCGTGGGATATAGAAGAAAGGGGATGCAGCAGTCCCATACGTACCGATCCGCCAGAGAACCTGCCGTCGGTGATGAGGGCGACGTCCTTACCCAGGCCGGCGCCCATGATGGCACTACTTGGCTTCAGCATTTCTACGCTCCGCGTTAGCTTTTATTACTTGTGAGGGAGCAGTCTTGGCGGGGGTTTAATAGGTGTACCTGGCATCCCCGGACCTCCCTTAGGTCCTTCATATCGGATCACGACAACCGTCTTCTCGCCTTTTTTGATCTCCCCTCGCTCCAGAGCCTCAATGAATAGGTCCTCCGCGTCGTATACCTTGGCCTTACCCTGGAACCGTAGTCCTTCTTTTCCCGTGATCTTCCCGACAGCACCACCAGGTGCCAGCGAGCCTCGGAGGATCTGGATGTGGCCCGTCGGCTTGATCGGGTTCGACAACGGCCGGATAACCTGCTGGTCCTTCGGGAAGCCCTGGATGCCCTCCAAGTTCTCCGCAAGGGTTTTGCCCGTCACAGTCATGATGCCGCCATCAATCAGGTCGTTCTCCAGCAGGTACTTGAGCAGTGCGGGTGTCCCTCCAATCGTGTGGATGTCCGCCATGACATACTTGCCCGACGGCTTGAGGTCCGCCAAGAAGGGGATTCGATCGCTGACGCTCTGGAAGTCATCAATCGTGAGCTTGACGCCCACCGAATCAGCAATCGCAATCAAATGCAACACGGCGTTCGTCGAGCCACCCGTGATGTTCACCACCACCATCGCGTTCTCGAAAGCCGAGCGGGTCAGTATCTGCCGCGGCGTGATGTCTCGCTCTAGCAGGTTGCGGATCGCAGCCCCTGCTGCAATGCACTCGTCCAGCTTTTCCTGCGAATCGGCTGGGTTCGACGACGAGCCGGGGAGCGACATCCCCATCGATTCGATTGCTGTGGCCATTGTGTTTGCAGTGTACATGCCCCCGCAGGCGCCCTGGCCGGGGCACGCATGCCGGATAATGTCGAATCTGGTCTTCTCGTCAATCGCACCGGTGATGTACTCGCCGTATGCCTGGAAGGCTTTCTCGTAGCAGCGGAAAGTTAGCAAAGCAATGGCCGCAAAACTCGACGAAACAAGGCCGCCGAATGTTGTCACAAGTACTTGGTGGCTTACCTGAAACGATATCGATAGGCTTATCATCACCCAGGCATGCGGAACGGCCGGCGCGAATTGTACCACCGTACACCATAAGGGACGGTCGGTTGACTCTCCCCATCGCCTATAGATGGCATATCTGCCGGTTAGAAAGGTCCGCAAGTGACACTTCTGGCGGGTGGGTATTGGTCAGACTATTATCCAAAAATGTTAGTATTCGCAGGCTCTTCCCTATTTGGGGTTTTCGCAAAAAAACTGGTGGTATTTGACTGACCCATTATAACTCCTGGCATGTTCTTGTCGCAACCAGGGATGGATATATTGGCGTCGTACCACTGTCCACCCATGACCGTCTATAACCATGTTGTATCGTATTAGCTTTCAGAAATCCCCGTTTTGCTGTTGCACAGCGCATTAGACTGCCACAAGTACCTCAATGGAGTCTGCGATCAAGTCTCTCGATTGGAGGGAGTACCGCATTCCTGATGTCCCCATGGATATACCATCGCTGATAACGACCGCCAATGCCATTGCGGTTAGCAGAGGGGAGGAGCTGTGTAGCCGTTCGGCGAGCTCTAACACCGAGAGAGCTCACCTCACACCAATGGTGTTAAACTGGTATCCGACCAAACCGGCTTTCTCTACACCTTCCTTGACTTTGTGGTTGAGGCCGAGCAAATGCATGTTGCACGGGTTTCCTGAATACCACACCTATATTTGCCATGTCGCTCTCCGTCGCACAGTTTGGCATCGTCCGGCTCGTCAGCAGGCAGTTTGTATTTATGTTTTCGGTCATTGTTTCTAGTGTCCTTGTTTTGGCCAGTCCCGGGGGATTGGACACAAAGTTCCACTTGATCCACGTGGGGTCTCACAGATGATATGCCGACTTGGGCCTTGCTCATGTCGGTTTCTTTGAGCCCCGTAGCGTAGACTACAGATATCGACGGATGGCGTTAGCCCGGTTTTCTTCTTTTTCGTGGACTCCCCCCTTCGGGCAATGCTTGTTTCCCATGCTTCTCTGCATGATTTGAGACAATTGGGGGGGAGTTCTTGGTGGGAGTCGAGGTGAAGTGCTCACGCATTGCCTGGGATGCACCCTGGGATTTCGGCTGCGTAATGGCATGGCTGGTGCGATTGAGCCCCTTGGACGGCTGGCCGGCTTGGTCTGCCCGCGAGGTCGCTATGCATCGGATCTGCGGACAACTGCATCCAGGCGTATTGTATTAGCAAGTTGTGCTCGTGTGCGCAGGGCAAGGTTGCGTCGGTCCGGGTCGAGGAGGGGTTCGGCACGCACCGTTGCTGCCGTAGCAGGGGCCGATACTGCCTGCTAATAGTCTGGCGGAGCATTGTCGGTAGCGTGCAGGACGGTGCGATTCGAGTCGAGCCGAGTCAAGCCTGTTGACGATGTCGGTAGACGAGCGTCTGCGATTGGGGTTAGCTACGTTAGCTGCGTTGGCGGCCTTGTCGTCCGAGAAGAGCACCGGGGATGTGACCGACCTCCTGGAGCGAGCCCGACACCGATATATAGCGATCTCGCGGGACGGCTTTGGGACAGCGGAAGGACGACGATAGTACGGTTTGTGGGAAAAAGAGGGAGAGAAAAGAACTGGATATCAATTGCAGCGCTGGCGATTGGCCGGCGCCGACTCGCGACGGGGTGCCGCATCGGCCGGGGAGGTTTAGCCGGCCCGGGGACAAAACGTCGAGTCCGAGGCGGCCTTGTCAAACAGGCCCGATGCGGCCATCGAAGCGAGGTGTTGTGTTTTGCACAGGCGCAACACCTTTTCGGCGGCGCTCGCTCGGCCAGCCAATGGCATCACGACCAGGTGGACGGGAACGCCCAGCTCGATCGAAGAAGGGCCAGACCGGTCAACGGGGCTCTCCGCGGTTACACAAACGCCTCCCCGGCTGGGATTGGATGGCAAAGTGCTACTACGGAATAGTAATTCGCGGCGCTGGCAGATCTGGCCCTGGCGTCAGCATTCACAGCCCATTCGCATTCATGCATGTTCGGATTCCACCCAGGCCAGGTGTACATGTACACGCACAGCTTGTGCAGGCGCATGGATCTACATAGCTGAGGTCGCTGGCCCGAGCCAGTGTCCTGGGAAAGCAAATGCCCCAAGTTATCGTTGTGTGGCTTTGATTGGCTGGAGCTATGCGGAAAATGGTATCTTGCTTGCGGCATCCCAAGCGGATATAAAAAAAAATGTTAAAAAAAACATGATTGGCCCTCGAAGAGTGCCGCTCAGCTGCAAGAAAAACAATGCTGCATGCCGAACAAAGAGAACCAGCGGAAAGCAAGGACAGGAAGCAATTATCTCACGCAGAAATGGCAATGGTTCGCGGATGGGGGTATCATTGGTACAAAAAAAACGTGAAACAGGAAACAAAAAACAAAACAAAAAAAAAACCAAGGGAAAAAAAAAACGAATGTTTTCGCGGACAGAACACATTAACATGCATGTTCGCAATGCAAGGAACAAAAAAAGTAATCATTGCCCATCATAAGCTCAATGATCGAACAGATCGGGAACATGGCGGGAACAAAGGGGGTATCATGATCTGAGTAGGCTCAATCAAAGTATCATTCAGTCGTAGTCCAGTCATTTTTTCGATCTCCTCCCGCCCTAAGCTTTTCTGCGTCGCTTACCACGTCCCGTCGTCTCATGTTCCGACTCTTCCCCTTCGCCACTCTTCTCCTCCTCCTCATCCTGGGGAGAGGCCTGGGCCGCTTTCTCATTTCCCTTCTTGACCGATATCGCGCATCCCTGTCGCTTGAGAGCTTTCGTGAGGCCCGTGCTGGGCCGCATTCCAGGAAATTCCTTGGCAGTGTATACCGTAAACACGTCGCTCATGATCTCAGTGGTCACTGGTGTAAAGCTCGATTGCTCGCCCATTGGATCGAGGCACATCAACACAAATTTAAGCCTGAACTTTCCGTGTGTGCGGCAGGACAGATCCGGGAAGCAGAAGAAGCTGCCTTCCTCCCCGTTCTCGTCCTGGCCAACAAACGGCGATGAAACCAGCGTTCCCATCAGCCGCCGCGTCAACCGTTTGTCCTGCTGCTCGAGTGCGGTCTCATCGGCCGTGCCTGCAACATTCCAGAGAGTGCAGTGGACAACGTTAAAAGGGTACTTGAGGTCGTTGTCGCTAGTCGAGCTTCCCGCGTCCGATGCCACCAGCTGCACAATGGGTGGTGGATCGATCACTCTCCGGTCCCGTTCGCCAAAACCACACGCCCGCGCAGCCACCGGCTGTTGCCGCACAACGAGTTGGAATTTGTCCGACCTACGTGCCAAGTAGATTGTTAGCTGTACATGTCGAATCAGCATTTTAGGCTGGCTGCTATAGAAACTCACATTGGACGCGGAGGGAGAATGCTCCGCAACAGTTCGAGCTCGCTGGAAATGGTGCCGCCTCGAGGGTTATGGAGACCGCTCGGTTTCGGTTCTTCGGAGAAGGTTTCGTCAAAGCTCCTCTTCTTGCCTGTTGTGTAGCTTGCGTTTGGAGACGGAATAAACGGCGTATTGGACCTATTTAAAGGGAGGGTTTGGTAACGTTAGCAGCTTACTCCAACCTGGTACGTTTATGCAAGGGGTTGCAAATCGCATCTGGGAAGACGTACAGTCTGCGGTCCCTGGGCGATCTAGATGGTCCGGTAAGCTGTCCTATAGGCTGGACATATCGCGGCGCGGCGAAATCGGGATCGGATGATGCAACGGGTACTTCACCCCGAGTATACAAAGGCGGTGGTGGGATAGCAGACCTTCGTCGGCTCTGCTCAACCTCAACGAACGACTCCGAATGTGCTATACGCCCCACATCTGGACCGAAGGAATAGGCTGCGTCTGGGAGAGGTGGACCAAGTGGTCGTCGAATGATTGACAATGGTGCTGCAATGCTATGTCTTATTCGAGGAGGCGATCCAGCATGGGGAGGAAGCGGCCTTGAAGTAGGAAGCGGCGGCGGGTGAGGGAACGGTTGATAAGAATAGGAAGAAGAAGGGTATGAGTATCCGTCCGTAGTTTTAACCGGCGGCACACTCGGGGACGCCCGCGGCAGTGGGGGCGGAGGGAGCAAGGGCGGCACAGGTCGATGAGGTGGACCTGATGCGGCCTCAGCCCGCTCGGGTGTTAGAAGCTGCCGTAGGTGAGTAAGGGGTGGCGGAGGAGGTTGAGGTGGAGGCCTAGGAGACATCATCCGGACACCGGTCTTCGTCAAGAAAATTGGAAAGGGAAGCTGACAACTATCAAAGTAGGATCACACGGCCAAACTGTTCCCGCGATGTGATATAGATCACCTCGATGAAGCAAAGGGCAGGGCGATCGAATACTTGGACTGGGAACAGGGTTCGGCTCGTAGCTGGACTCTCTGGTGTTCGATCCTGGTCACTAGATTGTAGATTCTCAGGGACATTCCATGGATCGAGATATCGATCTAAGCCCTCGCAGCGGAAGCAGGTTCGCTTCCAAATTTCATACTGCTAGGCCCGCAGTTTTCTCTTTAGACCCTCTTCCCGATAGCCTGTCCCGCCTGCTTCGAAAAGAATGCTCTTCAAGGTGATCAGGCTACAGCAAGGCCAGGGGGCAGAATGCCTCTCTCGGAATGAAAAAGAGAGGATTACGGCAGGTGGGTACTGTGACGGGGCTAGGATATCGTCGAGATCAGAGCGGCCCGAACTGGATAGCTTCAACCAACAAGCTGGCGAATGGCGCAGCGCCTTGGGCGTGCGTCTCGAGATCTAGAGAGTTTCGGAATGTGGCCCGTGGTGAACCCGTTCCGCGGCGGGGTAACCCACCTGCAAATCACAAGAAAGATAGTCACGTTAGCTTTGACGGGGTCTCTGTAAGATCTAAGCCGACTTTTTTACGAGATGGAATGCCACAACGGAGTGCTCTGGCACATCTCCATTCCATCGTCCCATCATCCGACGATTTTTAAGCTGCGGGACCTCGCAATGAAGCGTTGCACAATAGGAGCAGGGCAGAAACAGCTAGCTTACCAGAATAATTGCGCGCTCAACTAATTATATTAAACTAGTTATGATTCCGGGGTACAATAGCCTGCAGCCCCGCGGGTCACTGACTAGACCGGTTTTCGTCTCGCGTTCGGGACGGCAGAAGTTGAGGTGAAGGTTTTACAGCCCAGGATTTGCGCCAGGCTAATTTCGAATTCCTTCCAGACCGCTAAGACCGAATCAAAAAAACACCTATCAAAGCGAAGAGGCCAAAGGATATGACGTTTGCTGTGCGAGATTTTCCCGGGATCGATCCCTGTGGCTAAGTCGGGGCCCTGGTGAGCAGACGGCTTTGTCGGAAAGGTGGACAAATATGGCTCCTCGGCCCCGTCGAATGAAATTTGCAACTTGGTTGGCCCAGCCGGTGGGTGGCACGCTGGATAGATATCGATATCGAGTCAAGATTTGATTTAGGTGGAGGTCCCGAGTCTAACTTCCCAGCGGTGGTCCAAATCCCCAAAGATCCACTTTGATAATAAGCGAAGATGTGCAGGTGTTCTCGTCAAGGCATATACGTCTATAAATATGCGCACACCAAGTCCGTATCGGTATGGAGGGGGTGATATCAGCCCAGAGACGGACAAGAACGGTGAAGGGAAGAAACAAGAAAAAGGTATGTGCCGGGGCGGTGGATATAGCAAAGAGAAGTCGCCAACGTCAAAGTCGGAGTCCGGAAAGTGTGTCGTTAACAACACAAGCTGGGAATCAGAAGATATATCCAAAGACGTTCATGAGGTGTAGTACAATCGTTGTTCCATATCAGAGGCTGACGAGGAGCATTCCAACCCAGGCTGCTGACAGAGACAGGGACTGAAGGGGAAGTGAAGAATAAAATAAAGAAGAACAGCACTTCTCCAGGCGACAAAAAGGCCCGGGGACATGAACGGCAATAAGTATAAAGATGGCAACTAGGGAGGAATAAGAAAAACAAAGCCGAACCGAAGACGAGGAGCACTCAAACAACGTTGTGTTATGAGGAGGGGGGCCGATTTAGCTAGGCGGTGCAGCGAAGCGGTGTACGAACGAGCATGCACATAAACTAGCACTACCAGTTTAAGCAACGGGCAGGTCCCAAATAGCGGCAAATAGTCAAAAACTCGATACACCCGTTCATGCGCTTCTCATTCAAGTGTATGCAATGCAAACTGCATTGCATGTTTCTCCCATCCAAAGGCTCGGCATCCAGTACCTCGCTGCTGGTCCGGCCGAGGGGGCCGAGGGAGGGAAATGAGTCGAGCCAGATCGTGTCAGGACGATGGCGAGAGCTAATGGCAGAATATGGCTTCGGCGTGGAGGCTTTATTCCGGTAGAAGGAGAGGAAGAAGAAGAAAACATTATCAATACTACTCGTTTGCGGGTTATAAATAGCATGCACATGTATCCTTGGCCACATTGCCGTACTACGGTATGGATGCCCATGTGCATGTGGACATCCTCCATAGACAATGACAATGAGGGCTCCAGCTAACTAGGACTACGGCATACCGTAACATGTGTACTCAACCTACCAGTTAGATGATCGAATCTAATCCAGAATGGCCCTGACCATCCAATCATGTCCCGGACGACATGACAGGCTAGCTGGTACTCCGCAGAGCATCGCAGCTAGCGAGAGCGGGAGCCTGAAGATGCCTGTCCAAAACCAACTTATCAACAAGCTTAGAACCGATCTATCCCCTGCTAGTCGGATGAAACTCTGGCTTGCCTGGTGTGGCTACTTATTTTAAATAGTTGTTTATAATAAGTATAGCGAGCACGCTTAATCCAGAGATATAAGCACGACAGAGCGTTGATAGAGTCAATACCAGTTGAACCGGACTATATAAAACGAAGCGCTTTCATGCGGCGTGCGGTTTATGAGACAGGCCAGTTCCGATAATCATCGTCCAGGGCTCCAAGCAGCCGTTTATTTCATTTCCTTTTCGAATTTCTTTCAAATTGGACGGTTTTTGTGTTTTCTTCTTTTCGTTGATATATACAGAAAAAAGAATTACACTTCTAGGAAAGGAATCCAGCTGCGGGACGAACTACAAAATAGCGTTTCACAGATAAACAGAACTTGTACCGCAATAATGGACCGATGGGGTTTAGCCAAGCATATAATTTTGGCCGAGTGGAGCAAGCAATGATCGTTATTAGCACTTTAGAGACTATCTGCATTAACGTTTACTCTCCACGTTGACCACCGTGCGTGGTATTGTTCAAAGCCTTAGCTCTTAGTGGAACGCCGTCCAGTCTACCTGTCAGATGCATCGATTGATTGGGGGAAGGCTCCAAGAACCAGCTCACGAACCCAGGCAGCACGTCGGCAATGCACAAGACCCCAAAGGGCCCTTGCAATTGCAAGGGCTCGCTGTTTCCTTCTTACCATCTCGTCAAGCTTCCCTCTTTTGACGCCCTTTGTTTCGGGCAATGTTGAGCGGCACGCATATGACCAAAACATATCCCAGCGACGGGAGCGGGCAGCCTGGTTGGTCTGGTGGATGCGATAGGAGATGGTTCCCCCCGCACTGCCATCCTCTGGCCAGGAATCGACCGGGTCCTCGAATCTCGGCCAAAAGATACGAGATCACATTCGACGAAGCGTCGTCGACAAGTGGTCGGGAGCCTTGCAGCCTGTAGTCCCCTCGAGCTATAAGCTTTTATGGCCTCTGAAGCCCCCCCGCCCCTTCGAGTTCACTGACGAGAAGGGCATGAGTAAAAAGTAGGCACCCCGCGGGAAGCGCGGACAAGATCCAGAGCTCAACAGCACCGCACCAAACGGGCCCGATCGACAGCGGCATAGATCACTTGGACATCGACAGATGCGTGACATCTCGGCGGTGTCGAAGGAGGGTTTAGTCATCATAATCGATCGGTTGCAGCTGGGCGGAATGCCGGCCAAAAGAAAAGGGCATTGCGTGCGTGGAGGATATGATGTTCGCCTATCGACCTCGACAAGGTCTGCCAAACTAGGAATGATCATATTTACGTAGGCTGCCGGCATCGGGCCAGGATATTCTTCTCCGTATATACTGCGCAGCCCGTTAAACGAAGTCGCGGCCGGCGAAATTAAGTGTCTGACGGCCGGCCAAGGTTGCGAGTCGTCAACCTTTGATTTTCCTGGGAACTCCGTCCCGCCACAATTACACCTGCATGTCGGTCTCTGGTCCAATCCCATAACTCTAACGGCTGCGGATAACAGAAAGAGGGCTAACTTAGAATTCCAGCCCGCGCCGCACCACCTCCACCGTGTACATAGTGCACCTCGCCATCTACTTGCACCTGCACTTCGGAGTAAAGATTGGTGGAGGGGCATCAATGCAAGCCCGCACTCGGCTAGCAAGTTCTGCCCGGGTGCAGCTGAGACCCCGTTGATTCGAATGGGCTCGAATCTGGCATCCGCATCCTCGAAGCGACGGGCTCCATTCAAACACCCTCTGCTCTGAAAGACGTAAGCATAACCGGGGAAACAGGAGTCGCTGGGCGGATGGGCACGAACTGCGGCATTTACGATACGCACATTGCAAGAGGAGGCTTGGGGCTGGCTTGAACGGGAAGGGAGCAAGAAAAAGAAACCACTCGAAACGCTCCGTCAAAGTCGGCCCAAATATGCCCCATCGGTCGGTTCACGCTACCCCATGGCGTCCGATAACCTAACCTCCCCATTGAGGTGGGAGTGGTGGGGCTCTTCGCTTTAGCGATCTCCGGACCTTCCTGAATGCCTGGAGTGGCCAACCAAAAGCATATGCTCGCGATATAAAACACGCTTCGTCAGCCGGAACAACCAATGCGTCCCACGAACGTCACTCATGTCGCATTGTTCCGATAAAGATGTTTCTGTCTGCAATCTGCGGCGTGCACGGCTGAGAGGCACGAAGGAGGGGTTGTCTAAAGGGTGAGAGGGACCACGATGATCCAGCAAGAGACGGAGACACATGGGGTGGCCGCTCTTTAGGCAATCATGTCGCATACACGCCTACATTTGTCCAGCGAAGCGAGATGATACAAAAGGACAGTAATGGCAATAGCAAATAATCTTGGTTAATGGTATCAGGCGCTGTCATGGCCTCCTCGTTTAAGAGCGTAAGTGGTGACGGCGATATCGTTGGCCTCTCAAAAACGGAAGGAGCAGGCATTCCCTATCGTTCCAGGCAGACAAAAAAAGCTTGAGGTGTCCCAATTGATTCGAAATTGTGATCTTGGGATTTGTACTCTCCAGTCATCCCGAAGCCAGCTGGCAAAAGTTCCGATTCATCCCTCAGTTATATTTTATTTTTCTCCTTGGGTGTGGTGAAGTCATTCAGCTGAGCTCGCGAGGGCTCTGCATTCCGCAGTCTTGTGAGGTCCGACCCTCTCCCTTGCGACGTCCCTTCATTTCAGAAAAAACATCTATCGAGTTACTTCCATCCGAACACACAACCACCGCATCAAAGTAGTGAGTTGGCCATGATACTATCGGGAGCTCGAGCAAGGGGTTCCTTGGCCCTGAAATTTAATCGAGGGGCGGAATAAGCATCGTCATCTTGGTTGACGGCATACTCTGCTTCCTTGCAGAGATCCTGCGCATGTTCAGGTATGCAATGTCATGCTCAATTGACCCAGTCATGAGACGACTTTTTCCCTTTCCTAGACCGTCGAAAGCGTTCAGGAGAAAAAGAAATCACGAACAACAAAGGAGGAAAAAGAAAAGAACGCGAGGAAGTAGAAAACGGCCTGTCGATATAAATATTTGGTTTAGGCGTTTCGAGCAACAAATAACAGCTGTAATTGGCCTAGAACGTGCATTTATATTTCTAGTTGAAGCTAAGCTATCGCCCAACAAATATATCGAGCGCGCTCGGAGCTTTTACTACTGTGGCAATCGAGATGCATATAATTGACTTATCAGGACTGTATCGACCGACTAACCAGTCTAGTTTATGCGTCTGCGTCTGCATTTAGTAGTCGCTTCAGAATAAATAGAACAAAAATATAAAACAAGAATAAATTATTTATTTAAAAAAAAACATTATAATAGTCTTTCCCCCTTTGCTTTGCGGTGCGTGGCTCGTATGCAGTCCTGACCGCGCTGAAAACCTGGTCTGGGCTCGATTTTATCCCCCGTGTGAGGAGGGTAGGCTATTCTCGGTTTTACGTCCTCGCCAGCAGACGTTTAAGGTTCCCCTATACTGAGCTGAGCCGGGTGACCCATTAGGAGGGAGACTACACGCGTTCGTATTGCATGCTGACGAGATCCCGGTCCGGATCATACGTGCCATGTCAGATCATATTTCACAAGGGAGCAAACAATCGACCCGAACGCCATTCTTGTTATTTGCGGCGAGGTGGCGAGGAAGGGCTTTCCGGCGAGCTCGAGTGCCGGCTCGAGTTTTGCATCTGATGATAAACGCCACTGGAAAAGGTGTGTGGGTATCGACGGCTACCTGTTGTTCCGCCGCCAGAGTCGAGTCGAAGTCTACATGGGGACGAGATATCAGCCGCTGCTGCCATCAGCTCAAAGGTGCAAAACAGGGGTGCCCTGGCCGACGCCTTTTGCCCTTTAGATTTACGGCCTTGGTATATCTTGTATACGGTCCCTAGTAATTGCCTGACTCCAACTGTTTTGTTGAAGACGATTAATTCTTAGCGCTGTGGTGTCCAAAAACGATTATTTTGTTATTAGACCGACTATTGATCAAGTATAACGTATGCAATATTATATATAAACCTCTGCTAATGCAATGCAATTACTTATGCGAGTAACCAATAGCATTGGCGTAATATCATGCCTCGCGCTTGCATCGTCCTTTCCCGGAACCACAGCGGACGTAAGTGGGCTTGGAGTGGGCTTGGGTGGCTCGAGCCCGCAAGCACGGAATAGCCATTGCAGCCGGTCCAGCCCCAGAAACCCGTATTTTCTCGTGCTAGCTCGATGCCCCCGCCGGCATCGCATCATGCACCTCATCGATTCTTTGGGACTTTATATTGGGACTACAGCGAGGCCGCCCTTACACCTCACAATAATTATAATGCATGTATAGGCGAGCGATGCTATTTTCTCCGTAAGTAGGTTTCGACTATTTGCAGCGAAGCCTGAAAACCAGGATATAGCGGCACTGCTCACACGTTACTCGGTTTAAAATTTCGCTGGGTATAATAGGCGTGGTTGGTGGATATATGGGCAATATCAGGCGCGAGGTCTCGTCAAGATACATGCCAAATGTCGACACCTTATTCCCCCCACGTGCATCTACGCCGGATTTGGGCTACAGACCCGAGGCAATTGCAGAGTCAGCGCAATTATTGGCCTTTGAGGTACGAATTATTGCCCAAAGGTGCTGAGGAGGTCGGTGTAATGTACGACAATAAGTGGATATTGCCACCAGTAAATGGTCCACATGGAAGGTATTTGCGGCTGCATGCGATCGCTCTCCACGCAATTAACCAAGACCTAGGTACCTAATTGATCGGTCGATTACTAGTTACGTTGGGCCTGTAAGAGCAGGGACAGAAGAATAGTCTATGAGGGTAAACCGGAAATAAATCCCTCTTGTTTAATATATGCAAATAGCCAATATCTCGTCTATTTAGGAAGAAAGTGGCAATATGCATGGCTTGGGACAAAATCACAGCTCAAGCAAGGGAGCTCTCGAGCTTTACTTCAGCAAGGGCAACTTTGCTTGCTCAACGTTTGCTCCATCGCTCTTCCTCCCGCTCCTGCTCGACCCGCCGTTCGCGCTCTGTTGCGCTCTCCTCATCCTCGTACCTCGTCGAGTGACGCCTCGACGACCGCGAGCTCTTGGGCTTCCGCTCACTGTCATTGCCATGCCTGTCGCGACTGTCCTCATCGGCTCCGCGGCTCCGCTTATGGTGGCCATGGCTCCTGTATCTGCTTCTCGAACGCTTGCGGGATTTCTTGTCGCTATCCCGTTTTCTATCGTCCCTGCTGCTACTATCCTTCTCTTTCTCTCTCTGTCGGTCTTCCCCGTCTTTTTCCCGATGCCTAGCCTTCGGCTCTGCATCTAGCGACCTGTCCATGTCCTTCGCCTCGACGTCATTAACCTCATCCTTGTCCTTAGCGTCCCTGCGGTCCCTGCTTCGGCTGCGAGACCGGTCCCGACGGTGTTTATGCGATGAGCTCTTGTGGCTGCTGCGATGAGACCGACTAGCGTCCTTTTCCCTTTTGGATTTCTCTCGATCTCGGTCTTTATTCTTCTCTCTGTCTCCATCGCGGTACCGCTTGCGATCCCTGGACCTCGAGCGTGACCGGTCGCGAGAATCGCCCCTACTATGCCTTGGGCTGGAACTCCTCTTGCGAGATCGACTGCGATGGTGTCGATGCTTCCGCGTCCGGGAGCGGGAGCGAGATCGAGATCTGCTGCGCCTCCTTTCCCAGTCGTGGGAGTCCTTGCGCGATTCCACGGGCGAGTGCTGGGCGTCCTCAGCTCGGGACTGTCGTCGTGACGTATCGTCGTAGTCGCTACTATTGGGGGCGGCGGCGGGTGCACCGCCCTTGCTTGACGATGCTATAGAGCCAGTCCGAGCCTGGTTGCCTCCGATTTCATCACTAGTAACTTGTTAGTTGTTTGAAAAACACCGATGGAATGGAGCAAAGGCCTCGAAAGGCTGTACCGTGGCCACGCACCTTCCTGAGATTTGAGTTTGGTGATAGCCACCCCGACCCATACCGCCAAAGAAACCGCGCCCACGCCCTCTACCTCTCTCCCCTCTCTCTCTCATGGCTCGAGGGCCGGTTGGTGCACCAAGAACACCTGGTACTGTGGCCTGCTGCTGCTGCTGCTCTACACGTGCAGGCTGATTATGACTAGCCTGGGCTTGATGTTGGTTTCCATTAACCATGCCACCAGATGTGTTAGTTGGTTCTGACTTGCGGCCGAGGTCTGAACCAGCGGCATCGGGATTTTGCTCAACAGCAGTAGAATCATCTTTGATGTCAATCGATGAAATAGCATGTGTAGCACCATTAGTTTCACTTGTCATGCTAGATATAGGATCCTTCTCGTCCGTTGACACCTCATCGACCAGCACCTTCTCCGAGCTCTCGCCTCTAGCCCTAGGATTGAATGATGGGTTTGCCTGCTCCCCAGTAGCAGCGCCCTGATCTTGACCGCCATCGTTTCCATTGACGCCCTGTATGCTCGAGTTATCATTACCAGAGGGCGCCGGTTGCATCTGCGAGTCGTGACTTCTGTTGTGATTGTTGACGGTATTGCCACCGCGCGGAGGTCCCCCAAATTGCTGCTGCTGTCCAAAGTTCCCACGCATGTTCTGATTCGGGTAATTACGGTATTGATTGTGGTTGAAGCCACGATTCTGGAATTGTTGATGAGGCATCATATGACTCTGTTGGGTCTGATGATTTCCATATGATTGGTGATTATATCCACCTGCACCGGGATAGAAACCAGCATTCATGCCAGAAGAATTGAAGTTCGCACCATCCATTCCATTCCGCATATTCCACCCGTTTCCCCAATCGCCTTGTCCTTGCATCCCTGCCCCAGAGTTCCCATAGCTGCCTCCTTGTCCGTATCCTGAATATACCATGCCCATGTTTCCCATCCCGCCATAGCCGTCAGGGAAGGATTGCATTCCGTTGAAGGAGTTCATGTTTCCTGATTGATCTATATATCAATAGTTAGTTTCCCCTGCTGTGAATAAACTACAAGTATTAGGTCTTTGGCAAGTGAACATACCCATCATGTTTTGCATCCCATTACCCCATCCTGCTTGCGGCATCCCATACCCGGAGGATTGGTCATAGCCATTGCTCCAACCCACATTATTATAGCCCTGATATTGACTTTGGTCTGGATATTGGTTTGTTCCTTGCTGATTATTCCAAAGGGGCCCGCCTTGATTCTGATTATTCATATCATTTCCGCCTTGCGTGGCCTGCGTCGGTGGCGCTTCCTCGGGTCCGTTCGGCTCGTCATTGGCGGCACCGGATTCTTTCTGCTCCTCCATCTAGGTAAAGCATTAGCACGGAACTCTGAAGTGTCTTTCCAGGTTGTCCGTCTCATACCTTGTCGTCGGCCTTGCCGTCCGTAGTCTCGACTTGTGGTATATTGGCATCGGATTGAGCGGGAGGCGAAGCTTCTCTAGGAGCTTCTAGCTGTGGTTTGCTGTCGGATGGATCCGACGGCTTGTCGGCGGGGGGTTGAGCCGGTGTTGTGTCCTTCTTAGCTTTCGATAGCGATCCATGCTTCTTCTCAGCCGTTCGCAGGAAAATTGTGACAGTAGTTCTTAGGGAGGAGTGAATTTTGCAATCTTCCGCTTTTAGAGGAGTATGGTCGCAAATCTTGCATACAGTTGGGAGACTTGACTGGCCTGAATGAAGCGTTAGCTGAATATATTTGTGGTTCGAACGGGGACCACCTGAAAACTCACAGCTGCCACAGATGGACTGTTCACAACATGGTAATCTGTATGCATCCTGCGCAAGGTTGTTGCACATGGAGCATCGCAGGCGGACTGGTATTTCCTCTAGGGGAATCGCAAGGCTGGGCGAATCAGCAGTGCGTTAGCATACGATAGTCGGGCGCGGGAGGACGCAGGAGTATAGAACTGCTTTACCTTGAGGCCATCTTGGGTGGGGATATGCGGTGTATATCGAGTTTTCAGGTGATATGGATTATTCGATTGTCTGTTTTATAGTCATTCCGGATGGGCAACTTGCGCGTGCCCGACGTCAAGTGTTCGGTTGACAATGGTGTACGATGCTGTTGAATTTTATAGAGCGAACGTAGGGCGGTGCGAATGGTGGTCTTGGAGTGGAGATTCAGGATCGGTGGAGCTCCTTTATTGCGATGGACAGGTCAAAGTTAGCAGGTGGCCAGGCTGAGAAACAGACCTAGATTCGAGGTGGACGTACCAAGATTACCAAGAGTTCGAGAAGAAAGTCGTGAGGGGGTATCAATTCCGCAGCTAAGGAAGGAAAGAAGTATCCAATGGGTAAGGCAAGAGAGAGAGGTGAGGGGGTGCAGGATTCAGCTGGAGGCTATATGGCGTGAACAGGCGATCGAGTGAGGTTGGATGGGAGGATTTCGGCCTGGTGGACTTGTACGATTGGATTGTGTACCAATTTTTTTTCTCCCAGTAGCATTCGCAAAACACGCGTTAACAGGGACAAACGCGGCATCAGCAGAGCGCCAGAACCAACATCTTCGGCTTCCTTTTTCAGAGTTATCGATGCCGAGACGGTCTAGCGGTTCGGAGATAGAACAGGTCCAAGTGGGGATGATATCGTGACGGTGGTGGCAGCGATGGTGAGAGCGGTGAGAACACTGGATTTTCCGTGCGCAGCTCGCCAAGGAATCATTACAACCACGCCAGGATTCCGAGGTTCGGAAACCGTCCAAGAAAGAGCAGGCCGGAATTGCGACACATGCGGTGTAGGGGAAAGCGTATAAAGATAACTGCAGGGCTCCACGCATCTGGTGGCCTTCAACTTCACCAATGTATCTCTACGACCTCGTCTGAGAGCTGGAACGGCCACGAACACTCTGTTGTCCCGTCCACACGACCATCGGTCCTCCGATTGACGAGAGCACAGCCGTGTGACGCGCAATTCGCTCCTGCATCGTCGGACAAACTCGGCGGTATCAAACCTCATGCACAGAGTGTTGGGGCCTGTATCGTGGCTGGACTGCCTCGTCTTTGGGGTCTTCCTCGCCGTCCGGCTCCTCCTCGATCCCCGGGCTGGAATTGTTCGGGTTGCGTCATGGCTGATAAACGCTGTGCCCTATTTCAGTAAGTTGAGCAACACGGTCCTCTCAGCCGGTGATGTACTTTGCAGCCTTTGGATTCGCCAATTTGCGTGCAGTTGTAGGCTGATGGTTTAATTGGTATTCTAGTGGTTGAACTACCACTGTCATTCATTCAAGATCACTTCCTGTTGCCATATAAGCAGCGCCCGAGCATAGTCAAGACATCAACCCTGTTCCAAGAGCTTGTTATCCGGCTGGTCAGATATGCCTTCACGAACCTACCTTCAGATATCGGGAGGGTTTTCTTTGCCAAAGAGGTAGTGCTCCCGTTTTATAGATTCCGTCTGCTGAGGCACGGGTTGCGGCCGAGCAATGTTCCCTCCTGGAGCCCTGAAGAGATACACCAGAACGGTATTCGCGGGATCTGGGTGAAGACGATCAAGGACCGCGATCCCGATATCGCTCTCTACTATATACATGGTATGGACGCTTCCACATGCGTTATTAGTCATCAGGATACAGGCTAACGATTGCGATTCAAAGGCGGCGGGTTTACTATGGGTTCGAGTTACTTTTATCTCGAGTTCCTTGCTTCGTGGGCCTCAAAGTTGAAAGAGGCCGGGTTCGAGAACCCATGCGTCTTTGCGCTCGATTACACTCTTGTTCCAGATGCAAAATTCCCAACGCAGCTATATCAGGCCTACTTGGGATACCAGGTCCTGCACGAACTCGCCGGGTCTGCGGAACTGGCCATCGCTGGTGATAGCGCTGGTGGGAACATAGCTCTCAGTCTGCTTCTCCACCTTGCGAAACCACGCAACAATGACATACTTCTCAAACTCAGGAAGCCCAGTTATGCCACTTTGATTTCACCGTGGACCGTCCTTGTCTCCTCTGACAACCGGAATACGGATAGCGATTTTCTTGACGCCTACCAACTACACCTCTATGGCGTGCTGTACGCGGACGCAGAGGACACTAGGGACCCTTATAAATCCCCAGGCTTGTGTGAGGAGCTTGAATGGTGGGAAGCAGCGATGCCTACTCACGGGATGCATATAGTATATGGAAACCAGGAGGTCTTCACGGCAGAGATCAAGTCGTTTATCTCGCGGATTCGGCAGGTAAAAACCGCCAATTTACGAGTGACGGAGAAGGCGGCGGCCCACGTGTGGCCTGTTGTCCAAGCATTTTTGGGAGTCGATGTCCGGGCGCGCGAGGAGGGAGTCCAGATCATGGCAAATGTGATGTCTACCTCTCTCAGAGGGGGCGCTCCAAGCCGAAAGTCGATTTTTGCGGAGCGACGTTGATATATATATTAATATCAAAAGGTAGGTGCGTAGGCCTAAATGGAACTCTGCATGACGGATGAGGTCTTGTATCTGCCCAATGCACATATATCCATGTATCAGTAATTTGAAGCCCAGACATTTCTCCTGCATCAAGCCATGCATTTAATTACCTCTAAACTGGAACGGAACTGTTGCGCCGTTTTCACTCTGAAATCCGCTCTCTTGAACCCAACCCACGTGGTTTGTATTCCTGCGCGAACATGCAGCTGCCGTTCTCAACTCCGGCCAGCCTTTATCGGAAACCCGCAGTTCCGCAGTTTGTTCGCTGGGTTCGAATATCCTCTCGGCTGCAGAGCTGGAGAACTGGCTTGGCGGCGCGCTAGGGCCAGCTCCTGGACTGCCTTGAGGATACATTACAGAACGTCGTCCGTCCGCTCGCTCTCAACCTCTCGGCGGCATCCCTCAGAAGCCCCGATTCGAAGATCCGGCCAGAGCGCCGCAGCACAGCAGTCAACCTCGGCCTCGTGGACGGTCTACAGCTCCCGGAATCGATCCCGTTTGTGCTCCCGGCTGCTGAGCCCCTTCCACCTCCACCACCAAGCCGCGAACCGAGTTCCGTTCGAATCCAACACATCCGGAACCCAACCGCCCCTCCGCCGCAGAACTTTAACTTGCGACATTTCCACCAAGTCGCGGCGGGCGTCCTCAAGCGGTTCCCTTGGATGGGGACCATCGTATCCGGATAGATGTCATCGCGGGAGCTGCTTCTTCGATTCTTCCAAAGCGACCATTTCAACGACGACCCGTTCTTACCAGTTGCATATCTTCAGTGCGTCCATCCCTGTCTTGTTGGGCTTCATCTCCGCAGCTCACCCCAGGTTGCAGCTAACAGGGTATCGCATCTGCAGGCGGTATCCGAACCAGATTGGTATCCATCATTATCTCTGTCACAAGCTCCGGCAGTTCAGCTATGAGCAGATCGAGTTTTATATACCCCAGTTGTGCCATCTGCTGGTCAGCATCAATGACATCGACAGCGTGGCGCTGGAAGAGTTCGTCATCGAGCTCTGTGAAAAGAATGCCCATGGTGCTTTGATAGTGTGTCTTCATCTAGCCTCATATGCAGGTTGACGTTAGTTGTACTGACGAATGCGCCCCTTCGCGAGCAGACATTCTGGCTGTTCCAAACGCACCTCCACGACCTGGCCAAAGACCCCCAATCGAATGCGTTCAAAGTACGTTTGGAATACACAAGTAGCAATTATAGGTCTTCGTTGACGAGAAACCTTCCTACAGACATGCCGACGCATATACAACAAAGTGCAGGACATCGTCTTCGGCTCTGCCCAGGCCGGAGAGCGCGATCCAATACAGAACAATGTACCTCCAGTGACAATTCTCGCCAGTCTTGTCCTCGCTGGAATTGCAATGCCGCTCCTGCCCGCATATGCTGGACCTATAGCTATCGCACAAGCCAGGAAGCAGCCAAGACCGGAACTCACCATCTCGGAGACCCCCCTGCCGTCGCCTAGGCTCGGTCGAAGTAAGACTGTGGGTGCAACTACCTCGGGGTCGATCCGCGCAAGAAGAAGGAAGACCGAGGGATCTCAGTCAACATCGAAGCTTGCCCTGCCTCGTATGGACCCGACCACTCCAGATCAGGACCAGCCGCCAAGGTCAGGAAAGTCAGCGCCTCTGTCCCCTAGACCCAGGAGAACATCTTCGACCAGCGGGACCCCTCGTCGCCAATCCTTCAAACCATCACAATCGAACAACCTCGAGGTTGCGCCAGCCCCGACGAACTCGACATCTTTGCCTGACCTCAGGCTAGCAGATACCGAAGTGCAGGAGCTCATAGTGAGGGAAAAGAGGAGAGAACCCAAAAGTTCGCGGTCCAGACGGAAGAAAGTAACGGAACTGACGGAAAAGCAAAAAATACATCTCTTGCGAAAGAATTATTTCCATTGCGAGACCCAATTTCTAACGGCGCTGGAAGGCATCTCAAACAAACTGATTCCTGTGCCGAAGCCTGCCAGGCTTAGCGCTTTGAGGGCCGAACTGGCACTTCTCAACAACGACCTACCGGCCGAGGTTGATATTCCTGTAATTATACCCTGCATATCGGAACCCGCTTCATCCGACGGCCACCGCCACCATCGCATCGTCAGGATAAGCCCAGCTGAGGCAACGGTCTTGAACAGCGCGGAAAGAGTTCCATACTTAATTATGGTTGAGGTGCTTCTAAACGACTTTGACTTTGACCCGGATAGCAAAGACAACCAAGCAATCATAACTGCACAACTCGCGGATGATGGTAAATCGAAGAGGAGAATCTTTGATCTGTCGGACGCGACTCGGCTTGCTCAACGGGATGAAGCAACGGATGAAGATCCGGATAGTGTCTACGAGCCAGCCATGGGAGACATCAGCAACTCGCCACTGGTTCCGACCTACGATTTTGATCGAACTCCACGGCCAAGCGTAGACCCTAATTCTTCTGGAAAAGGTTCTCTATCGTCAGTTCCAAGGCTTTCAAGTGGTGCCGCGACCCTTTCATCGACGTCATCAGTGGTCACCCCAAGATCCTCTGGCCCCGATGGGCGTTCGGAAAGTCCAATACCAAGGCGATCAACGCCCTTCTCTCCTGGCAAAACAGATCAAGCCGAACTCTCCGCTTTAGCTACACACATGCGCACAGCCGCTCACATGCTGTCGCAGTTGGACGCCAGCAGCTCGAAGCGACCAAGAGATGAGGTATCTGCAATCAAGGCAAAGATCATCGCCAGCATGCAAGCGCTCGAAGAACAGAGCTTCTTTTATGAAGAACCCATTTCAACCTTTGAGAGCATGATGGATGCAAAAGTCGCACCTGAAGCTGTGGAAGTACTTTCCGTAGCTGAAGGTTCAGAAAAGATACGCACCGAAGCCGGCGAGGCCAGGATGGAAAACGACCAGAAGACTGCCGGGATTGCTAGGAGAGGGGACAAGGACGATCCTAGCGCAGCTACCTTTGGCGAAGAATGGAAGGCAAAGAGGGAGCGTATCCGCAAGTCATCACCATATGGGCTCTACAGGAACTGGGATCTTCTGAGCGTCATCGTCAAGACTGGTGGTGATCTGCGGCAGGAAATGTTTGCTTGCCAGCTGATCGAGTTTTGTGGACGTGTCTGGGAAAATGCAAACGTTGATGTATGGGTTAGGAGGATGAGAATCCTGGTCACGGGCGAGGTAAGGCACGACGGATATCACGAATCTAAGCAGTGGTGCTCACGGTGTATTTGATCTAGTCCTCGGGCCTCATCGAAACTATCACAAACGGCGTGTCGCTGCATTCTTTGAAACGGAGCTTGACTCTTGCTTCGATGGCAGCCGGTAAAAATCCAAGAGGCAAATTTGCTACACTGAAGGACCATTGGCAAAAGGTAGGAGTGAACCCGCAGAAGGGTAGGCAATTTTCAAAGATGCTGATACCCGTAGACATTCGGCGAAACGGATTCTAAACCCTATAAGGATGCCCTGGACGCCTTTACAAAGTCACTAGCGGCATATTCCATTATATGTTATATTCTTCAGTTGAAGGATAGACACAACGGCAACATACTTGTCGATAACGAAGGCCGTGAGTTCTTCAGCTGTACCCAAGATATCCCAGGCGCATCAGCTGACCCTAGCTAAAGACATCATTCATATCGACTTTGGTTTCCTCCTGTCCAACTCGCCAGGCTCATTAGGGTTCGAAGCAGCCCCGTTTAAACTCACGTATGAGTATGTCGAGCTACTTGGCGGTGTTCACTCCGAGCAATTCGTGTTGTTCAAGACGATGTGTAAAAAGGCATTCCAAGGTGAGGATTTGATGGTAATACTCATAGCTGGTGCTGGGGTTGTCAAGGCTAACAATGAACTGAACGTAGCCTTGAGAAAGTCAGCTGACAACCTTATCATGATGGTGGAAATCATGGGCAAAGAATCGGCGATGCCATGTTTTGGAGTTGGCGTTGTTCAGGTTGTAAGTGCGCTGAGAGCTAGGTTCCAGCTTCACCTCAGCCAAGACGAAGCAGAAGCATTTGTGGAGAATGATGTGATTGCAAAAAGTATCGGAAGGTATGGTCAATACAAGCCCGCTAATTATCCGAAGGATTCATCTGCTGACTTTGGCCCAGTTACTATACTCGCATGTACGACGCGTTCCAGTATCGAACTCAGGGCATCTACTAAGCAATCAACTGGGCGCACGATCTCGATTTATCGTATTTTTACCATCGAATAGGATACATTGTGTAGGTAGATATGAGCCAATGGACATCAATCATTGGAAGGCGTTTTCTTCGTTGGCGACTTTATCATCCTCTCAGTTCTGCCCTAGCCGTTTCTACCCTGGAATTCGAAGCCTTTATAAATTTAGCTCGGATTAGCTACATGTATATAGACTTGATATAGGATCTATTTTAGTATTCATAATTTATACTTTTACGACTTATTAGAGATTGTCGTGGTACAAGGTTGGCAGATGACAGATCTTACTAGTTGAACCTGCAGGATTTCCCGAAGAGGGCGAGAGCAGGCTGCAGCGGCAAGATCTCGGCAAAACCCAGATATCAGACCGCCGGATGGCTAGTCCGGATCCAGACCCCTGGCGTCCTCCTGATATGGTCTTGGGGACTCATTTCAAACACCTGCAGACGGCATACGATATGGCTGACGGGGCAAGTACTTCGCACAGCTTGCTCCGATGTTGACACCAACCAACTGCATATCGACTGCAGAACCCTCAACCACCGTTACACTACGCTCACAACACGCGTACTAGATCGCGGCCTCGGCAGTTCGAATCACGACGGCATCCACAAGGCTCACCGAACCAGGGCGATACATATACGGCGGTCACCCGTGCTAGATCTCCTTGCTTCCCGGAGGTATATCTACAACCACCTACCAAACATGGACAGGATACGGGATATATTCCGCAACACGAGTCGGCCTCGCCAAGGGGTCATCTATACGCCGCTCGACAATGACCACGAGCATGGCGACGCGGGCGTGGAATACGACCATGACCCGCCGTCGATGACCTCCTCCGCCGTGCTTCTGTCGCCGCGAGCTTCCAAGTCGTTTCCAGACTTACAGCCGATATCATGGTTCGACTATTCGGTGTTCCTCCTCCTAGGGGTTGCTATGCTGTGGGCGTGGAACTGCTTCCTCGCGGCTGCGGCGTGAGTGGCCTGAGATACCTCCCCGCGTCTTGACCGATACGCATACTGATGATGGTGACCACCACAGATACTTCCAAGGGCGGTTCAAGGATGTAAGGGCCCCGGTACCCTACAGCACGCGCATCCCAAGTCTACAAGTGCTTACATGAAGTCGCGAATTTAGAATAAAGTGATCCTGGATACCTTCCAGTCCTCGATAATGACGGTCTCCACCGTCACAACTCTGCTCATCACGCTCGCCCTCTCACGCTTACAACGGACCGCACACTACCCTTACCGTATAACATGCGCGCTGATAATCAACATTGCCGTGTTCACGCTCCTCGCGCTCTCCACCGTGCTCTTCACCAACATCTCGGCGGGCGTCTACCTCGCCTTCACGCTGCTCATGGTACTCGGGACCGCGGTATCTTCCGGGTTCTTCCAGAATGGCCTGTTCGCGTACGTGAGCTCCTTCCGGCCGATATACGCACAGGCCGTCATGGCTGGCCAGGGCGTTGCTGGAGTGCTCCCCGCGATCGCGCAGATGGCAACTGTGCTTGTTATCCCCCCAAAGTCTCCGAAGGAGAGCCAGGAGGATGGTCCTGCAGCGGCGTCGCCCAAGTCTGCGTTCGCGTATTTCCTTACCGCGACAGCGGTCTCGGCTGCCGCTCTGTTCCTGTTCTTCATCCTCCTTGCGCGTCATTTGAACCAGAAGCAGGCGGGGGAGTCGTCGGAGTCGGCGTCGAACGGTTTGCCTGCGGGTGGAGTCATCGAGGCAGATGTGGACGTGGAACCGAAAAAGTCCGTTTCAATGCTGACGCTGTTGCGCAAGCTGCCGTTGCCAGCGTTTGCGGTCTTCTTCACGTTCGCGTTGACGATGGTGTTCCCGGTGTTCACGCAGGCGACACTGTCGGTTAACCCGGCGTCGGCGTCCGAGCTGTTCCGGCCGGAGGTGTTTATACCGTTTGCATTCCTGGTCTGGAACGTCGGTGATCTGCTGGGCCGAGTGGCGTGCGGGCTGCCGGCGCTGGTGTGCACGAATCCGAAGGTGTTGGCGGTCGGTGCGGTTGCGAGGGTGGTGTTTGTGCCGTTGTATCTGCTGTGCAATCTGAAGGGACGGGGGGCCGGAGTCAACAGCGATCTGTTCTATTGGGTTGTGCAGTTCTTTTTCGGGTTGACAAATGGATATGTTGGGAGTAATTCGATGATGGTGGCGCCGAGCTTGGTCGAGGAGGAGGAGGCTGCGGCGAGTGGAGGGTTTATGGGCTTGTGTCTGGTTGCCGGTTTGGCGGTGGGAAGTGCTGCGAGCTTTTTACTGGGTGTTTAGTCTGCGTATTCCTGGGTTTTGATGGCTGGTGGCGCCGGGGAGAGGTATTTGCGCGAAGGGTGAAGCGTCGGTGCAAGACTGGGGCATTCGGATTGTGGATTTGGTTCTGTATTATTATATCCAGGTGGGACGGCGTGGCGTTTCTTACAGCGGCCAGGGTGAGCTTTGCTTTGAAGGTATAGAAGCGCTTGGAATTTGGTAAGCTGAGCAACTGGCCCTGTGGTTTACAAGTATGTTCAGTACCGGCTCTGTTTTTACAGCAATATGTTCTTGGTTATGATAATCTATTTCAGCTCATGATAGTTTCCGGTCACTAATGTTACTTATCGAGAGCTTTGGCCTACAATATTTTGGCCTGTCTATGCCTATTTGCGTCAGACATATGAGCGCACCACGGCGCCTTTCTATGCACGCTGTTTAGAACAGGGCGCCCGTCGTCCTCAATCAACTTTTGCAATTGTCGCTGCTGCGGCATTTGCCGGTTCCTCGTGTTGCTCGCCCTCGGCGTCTTCCTCGTCCTCCTCTGCGATGGTGGGCTCCATAGCCACCTGCTTGCCGGACTCGATTTCCGCAAGTTTCGCTTTACCCTCTTCCGTTGTCGAGTCAATGATCTCCTCGATAAGGCTCAGCATACCGCTCTACAAAACACAAGGCTGTTAGCATATCGCAAGTACAGAGAAGTTGTCTATCCAACACTTACGTCGCCTAGCTTGCCAACGATTTCCTCCGCCTCGTCCACCGCCATCTTTCCCAACACCACATTGATTTTATCTAGATCTTTCGTCTCCAGCGCGGCCTGGAATCCCGGGGGGAAACTTTCAAACACCTCGCGCGCGGCCTGCTGCACCGGGTCATCTGAATCCTTTGGCGGAATCTCAATATATATCTGCTGATTGGGATCGACGGCGTGAAGCTGGATCTGCTCGACTTCCTTTGGCTCATTGGCACGCTCCTTCTTGATCTCTACAACCCGGCTCTTGATCCGGAAGTACGAGTCGTTGACTTCGTTGTTGAATGAGATTTGAGCGGCGTCGGCCCGCGTGGTGATGCGCCTGAAGAACATGCGGACGGCGTCCGGGCTGCCACCGAGCTGACGACAGTATTGCAGGATCAGAGCATTGTGGATGTACTGCCTTGTCAGGTCATCTTTTCCGGCCATCTGCGCATTGAAAGCCTCGATGAGCAGGCCGTCGGACTCGCGCTCGGCGATGACGGCGGGGTTCCTGGCGACGAACTCGGCGGCGGCGCGCAGATCGGCGACTTTGATCTTGCCAAAGTCTTTGCCGAGTTGGGTGCAATGGTGTTTCTTGTCGAAAGCTTCTTCGTCTTCGCCGTCTTCGTCATCGTCTGCTTCCGCGCCAGACGACGGGGTTAAAGCGCCAGAGCCGGCAGCGGGCGAATTAAGCAGCTCTACCGTCTCGACTTTCTTTGTAGACGACGAGGACGCCGATGCCGAAGTCGACGGCTCCGACTTTACAACATGCGTGGTGTTGAAACCGTCTCGTAGGCCGTCGGAAGTGATCTTGCGGGCATCCTCACGGTTCATTTTCTCCAGCTCGGATTTACTCTCTGTATTTCGTCTGTAGAGCTCATCCTTGAACGACAGCAGGCCTTTCTCGAACGCCGCCCACCGGTCCGTTGCGTCCTTGGGTATCTCCTCGGACACCTTGTCCGCCAGGCGCGTCAGCATCTCCGCATACGTCGGAGCCTTGGGGTCAGGCTTTCCCGTCACAACGGCCTTCTCCTGGTCGGCGGGCGTGGTGGTTTCCAACAGCGTCTGCAGGATGAACTCCTCGGGCGTGCCTTCCCTTGTGGTGGTGTTTTGGATGTGGGACTTGAGGGCGCTGTGCAGGGCCTCGATACGGGACAGCAGGCGGTCGTTCATGGCGTGCTCATTGCGCATGTTATCCTTCTGGTAGGTGCGCTGCTCGCGCTTCTCGTGGATGTCACGCTGCTTCCAGCGGATGAAGGACTTCTTGTCCACGTTTGGGTGGACCTCGACGTCCGAGTCGTCGGACAGCTCGAGGTTGTCCCATTTGCTGTAGTCGATGACCATGGTGAAGCTGCGGGACGTTGCGCCGTCCAACTGTTGTCTGAGACGGTGATGAGATGGAGATCTGGAGACGGCGGTTGGTGACGTCGAAGGTGGCCGGCGGGTTGTGTTGGTGGGGCAGCGGTTGCAGGTGGGGCTGGGCGGCGGTTCACAGGCCCATCGCCAAATGACGCCAACCGGCCGAGGCCGATGGGCCAGTCGGCTCTGGAAATTTCTCCCAGAACATTCAGGACGGTCAAGTCAACATTCCCAAACAACCGACGTCCCCGCAGGACAACTCCACCAGGCACTCTATCCGCACGTCCATGTAAGTTGCAATCTTCAAATGCGTCCAATCCGCCAGGCTGCCGCTGACGCTATCGACTGAAGTTTCAGCGCACATGCCCTCGCCGTGATCGCGGACCGAGACCGAATACTAACCTCACCAGAGCCTGTCGACCCTGGGGTTTGGAGGATGTCTACGACGCGTGAATCCACCCGATGATCCAGTGTTTATCTTCCATCCGACAAATCTGTCAGTCGATCTCTCCCTGTCTGCCTGCCTGCCTCTGGTCCCTTCGCGTTCACTGACCTGTGTGCGGCCCACCAGTTCTATACACTACCCTTGACAGGTGCGGCTAGCGCTCCAAGCAGGCTGCTTCTATGCTGCCGGCAGCGCCACGTCCGCTCGTGGGAAGCATATTGCATGCTTCCAAATCTCCACTCTTCGTATCACAATGCTCGTTTAGATCTATATTCTCCCCCGTTGCTCGATCGGTACCGAGCCCGCTGCAACCTAGCCGACCCGCTTCTGGTGTAATTGGCGCATACAGCCGTTCTCTACACAGCGCCCGACAAGGGAACTGTCCGCCTCCACCTCGCCGCCATGACGGCTGTGGTCAATTGCTTCGGTTTATCGCCTCTGGCCAGCGATCATCGTTGATTCAGCGTTCTGCCCGGTCATTTTGGACTTCGACGCCCCGCCGCAACGACACGTCGAAGGAGGTCGCCAAGGCAAAGGAACTAGCTGTCGAACATGCTGCCAAAGACACCAAGACGGAGTTTGGGCGCTCTGAGAAGGCGAGCAAGGCGGCACAGGTCAATCTTAGTGCGAGGCTGCGAAAAGACCCAGGGACCACTGGCTTTTCCGGGTTCGGTGAGATCGGACGACTGTTGAAGATTGCCAGACCCGAGGCGAAATGGCTTGGAGGTATGCTAGCTTTTCCGTTGCGGGTGGAGAAGACCCTGGTGTCCTGGTGACGCTTGCTAATGTTGGATTATGGTGCAGTCGCATTCTGCTGTTTGCTCGTGTCTTCCGCAATCTCCATGTCCATCCCGTATGTCTTCTCCATTGCCATACCGGCTGATGAAGCTGCGTCATTCTAACGCGAGAGTAGGTTCTCAATCGGAAAGATTCTTGACGTTGCCACTTCGAATACCGCAGACGGGACGCTTTTTGGTCTTCCGATGAACCAGTTCTATGTCGCTCTGGGTGGAGGTATGCACTCTACCGGCCCCTGGAATCACAAGCAGATGCTGACGGCTAGCCAGTTCTTTGTATCGGTGCTATGGCGAACTATGGGCGTATCATCCTTCTCCGAGTTGTCGGCGAACGGATCGTCTCACGCCTCCGAAGCCGGCTTTACAAACAGACCTACACCCAGGACGCCGAGTTCTTTGACGCCAACCGTGTCGGTGACCTGATATCGCGACTATCTTCAGACACTATTATTGTCGGGAAGAGCATCACGCAAAACCTTTCTGATGGACTGAGGGCGCTTGTCAGCGGAGCTGCAGGTCTGGTCATGATGCTTTATACTTCTGCGACTTTGACAGTAAGTGATGGATACGACTTTATATAATTTACGTATCGCGAAGCTAATGGCTTTATAGGGCGTTATGTCTTTAATGATCCCTCCCATTGGTATTGGCGCGTTTTTCTATGGTCGAACGATACGGAACATCTCACGCAAGATCCAGAAAGCTATCGGTGACGCCACAAAGGTTGCCGAAGAGCGACTCGGCAACGTTAGGACCTCCCAGGCTTTTGCGGGCGAGGCCCAGGAGGCCGGCAGGTACAACAAGCAGGTTCGGAAAATCTTCAAATTGGGAGTGAAAGAGGCCTTTGCGAGCGCAACCTTCTTCAGCACGGTATGGTAGCCTTTCCATTTCCCTAGTGGCTTTAATAGTTCTAATAATCCCCACAGACTGGGTTTTCTGGAAACGTCACGATTCTTGCAATTTTGGTGTTTGGAAGTCAGCTGGTAAAAAACGGGGCTATATCCATCGGAGAGCTTACGTCGTTCCTTATGTATACCGCATATGCCGGCTCTAGTCTATTCGGGCTGTCGAGCTTTTACTCGGAGCTTATGAAAGGCGTTGGTGCAGCCAGTCGGTTGTTCGAGCTGCAGGATAGGAAACCATCACACTCGCTAACAGGTTGGTTCCACAGCTTTCCCGCCCTTTTTAGGCTCAGCACTAGTACTAATGTATAAAAACCACAGAGGGGAAGAAGGTCGTATCCGCAAAGGGCACAATCACCTTTGAAGACGGTAAGATAAACCGTCGCCGGCTTGGCAAGCGGTCTTGGGCATTGCTAACGCCATCCGGCTCTAGTCGTCTTTAGCTACCCAACCCGTCCGGCAGTTACGATATTTGAAGGCCTAAACTTCTCCATACCAGCTGGATCCAATGGTGAGAACAATCCGGGCGATGCCTGCCACACGGTCTGGTTACTAAGAAGTGTTTATAGTCTCCATCGTTGGTCCTAGTGGCGGGGGCAAGTCCACTGTCTCGTCACTGCTGCTCCGATTCTACAGCCCCAACTCGGGACGAGTGATCATCAACGGCATGGACTTGGAGGGTGTGAACATCAAGTCACTTCGCCGGAAGATCGGGTTGGTAGCGCAGGAGCCCGTGCTGTTCTCCGGCACGATTGCAGAGAACATTTCCTACGGTGCACCTAGGGCCACACGCGAGCAAATTGTTCAGGCTGCGCGCCGGGCAAACTGTCAATTCATTGGCGATTTCGTACGACGTCCCCACCCTCAGAGTTCACTATAAGACGAGAGCGCCGTGCTAACCCGCCATTTTTGTGACACATCTAGCCCGACGGTCTGGATACATATGTAGGCCCGCGAGGCACGCAGCAGCGGATCGCAATCGCGCGAGCAATCATCAAGGAGCCGGACATTATAATTCTGGATGAGGCGACGTCAGCGCTCGACGCGGAGTCGGAGACACTGGTGAACGAGGCACTGCAGAAGTTGATGGCGGGAGCGACGACAACAATCTCGATTGCGCACCGGCTGTCGACGATTAAGCGCTCCGAGCGGATAATAGTGCTAGGTCTGGACGGGCGTGTGGCAGAAGAAGGCACGTACGCGGAGCTGACGGGGCGCGACGGGGCGTTTAGTCGGCTGATGGAGAGCCAGCTCGGCGGGATTGGGGATGCGACTGCGACGCCGCGTCGGGAGATGGATATCACCGAGCGTGAGGCGGATGAAGCGGAGAGGATACGTGAGGAGCAAGAGCGGGAGATGGCGATGGGTGAAGGGGGAGAGGAAAGCAGCGAGGGCAAGTTGGTGGAGGAGAGCGATGATGAGGAGGCGGGTGAGGCCGTGAGGGACAAGGCGCACGTGCACGTGGCGGAACGGACAAAGGATGTAGAGGGGAAGCAGTGATTGATTAGCAGCGCTAGCAGCTGAGTGTGGTGGCTTTGTACAAAAGATGCGGCGGCTAGCTTTAGAGGGGTATAAATTTGGGTGTACCCGTGTACATAGATATATATATAACAACGGCCTCTGGTATATACTCCTGTTCGGGCCGGTATCCAAGGGTGGGCGAGGGTTTGCCGAACGGCACGATGATGTGATTATTACTCGGGTAGACATTACCACGTTTGATACTCAGGGTTATTATGTGCCGACGCGGCAGGAACAGCCCGTTCCAACAAGACTGGGGGAAAGGTATCGCAGATGCATGCTTGCTAAGACAGCAGACAATGGGGCCAAAAAAAACACATAGATACCAAAACACAACCATGACACTACCAAAAGGACTCCGATATTGTCCGCCGCCGCCGCCGCCGTCCCAACTTGACGCTCTCCTTTGGCTGCACTGGCGTCGTTGCGTCAGGGTCGCCCGTTGACCCTCCGCCTCCAGTCCCAGTTCCGGTCCCGCCGTCGTCACCGCCACCGCCAGGGTGGTTAATCCTGTTCCCACCGCCCGGGTTCATCAAGCCGGGTACGCCGCCATCCTTCACCTCCGGCAGCGGCGGGTGGGCGTCCGCAGCGCCGCCCCTAGGCTTGAGGGTCAACAGGATGATTGCGCCAACGATACACAGAACCAGCAGCAGGATGGCCTTGCGCTTCGTCGATCGTCGCTGGAACGAGCTCCTTCTGTGCGGCACGGACATTGGTCTTCATCATCTCGACGTTATAGTCGATGCGGTCGAGGAGGGTGCCCTGGTCGATAACCATTGCCTGCAGCTCCTTGAAGATGTCGGCGAGCTCGAGGATGCCGTTTGCGATATCTGCGATCTCGCGTTCGCGCTGCATGATGGCGGTGTCGTTGGAGGTGAGGGTGGCGGATTGTTGGAGGGCGGTGCGGGAGTAGGAGATGTCGTTTTCTTCATCGAGGAGGAGGGAGGTGGCGGGCGTATA
>KI966413.1:142569-161200 GCA_000525045.1 Drechslerella stenobrocha 248 | reverse complement strand
TTGGTATTATGTCAGCAGGATGGCCCGATGGGGTGCCGACGAGGTGCCGACGGCGTGATTGAGAATTTGCTACAGTTATAGTTAGTACTAATCGTTATTAGTAGTAATAGTAGTAATTAATAGTAATAGTAATAATAGTAATGCTACTAGTAGTGCTGCTATATTCGATCGCATCCCGCGGAGAGGCCTTCGGGCAAGGGCTTGGCTCGGCCCGAATCGCGTCCTCCCAGCAATCTTTTTCCTGTCTCCACTTCTTCCTCATCTCTCCTCCATCACCCGATCGTTCATGCGACGAAACATCTCCCCAGCACTGCTTACTCGCCCTCCTTGAACCGCTGCCACCGGTAGTTGTTTCCACTCGCTCGTCCGCGCCGGGATCTGGCTCGTTGCCCTGTCGTGACTTGTAGATACCGCCTCGATCGACAGATAGCTCGTGTGATACCACCAAACCCCGTATAGAGACAGCACCAGGCATCGTGTCTGGACTCCACGCGGCTTCTCTTTTCGTCACCTCCTCGCCCGACGCCGTTCTCGCCCGCCCGCCATGTCTCTCTCCGACGAGACCGTCTTTTCAAAGCTGAACTCGCTGAACGAGACGCAGGAGGGCATCGTCTCTATCGCGCAATGGGTCATGTTTCACAGGTTCGTCATCGAACGCCATCCCCCCCTTCTCCCATCTTCGACGGGCTTTCTGACACGTCTGTCCATCTCGTAGGAGACATGCGAAGCGCTTCGCCCAACTGTGGTTCCAACGGTTGAAGGAGTCCTCTTCTCCTCGGAAACTCAACCTCGTCTATCTCGTCAACGGTACTACCTCCCCCATGCACGCGCGGGATACATCTACTGGACGGATGCATCTGACAAATGTTCTCTTACCGCAGAGGTTGTCCAACAAATGAAGGCTCGCAAGAAGGAGGAGTTTGGAATCGCGTTCGCTCCGGTAGGTAGCACTGGGTTGGTGTGGTGTACGGTTCTTTGAGCTGACGGGGTGGATGTCGATCTTACAGATCATGGCGGACGCCTGCGAATCCGCGTACCGAGGGTCACCAGCGGATGTGCAGCAGAAGCTGCGGCGGGTGATACAGGTGTGGAGGCAGAGAGCGATATTCGACCCAGACGTGCTGGACGGGATCGACAGCAGATTGGATGGTAAGCATGGATGGAGCGACCCCCCGGGGACCTCCTTGCGACCGATGCAGGCTGACCGGATGAATGGATAGATGTCGACAAGGGCAAGTCGAGTGGAGCCGGCATGGGGCGACGACTGGGTGCGGGGATCGGTGGCAGCACCCCGACTGAGCTCTCGCGACTGTCCGCGGCGCAGAGCAAGCTCAACAACCAATTGACGCACTCAACGATCGCGTTTGGCTCGGCTACGGATGAATATAAGAAATACATGGAGGCGGATGCGATCCCGCCGCCGGCGGTCTACGTGGCGCGGTTGTCACAGTTGATCAAGACGCTGGATATCGCGCATGCGGCCGTGTCGGACGCGCTGTCGTCGAGGAAGGAGCTGATCAAGAATTTGGAGTCGCTGCTCGAGACGAACAAGACCGCGCTGGCGGGGGAGGAAGCGCAGTTGAAGGAGGTGGACGAGAAGAAGGCAAAGTCGGAGGATGTCAAGAAGGACGTGGAGCACATGCTGCTGTCCGGGATGACGGATGAGAAGAACGGGGGCGATACGGTGATGCGGTCGACGACACCGGACATTGAGCCACCGCGGGAGATGGTGGAGGCATTGACGCCACCGCCGGCGGCGGCGGAGGGCCCGGGGTTCCAGGAGAGCGGGCCGTTTTCGTTCCAGCAGAACTCGCCGACCAAGACGACATCGCAGGCGGATCTGCTGTCGTCGATGCTGCAGTACGGGAACTATAGCAAGCCGAGCGGGGTGCCCAAGGTGACGGACAATCCCATGGCGGGGATGGAGGGGTTGGACGCCGATGTCGTGGCGATGTTGCTTAAGAATGTGAACAGCGCTCAGGGCAACGGCGCGTCGACGCAGCCACAGCCGCCGATGGGGGAGGAGGACGACGACGAATACCATCCGTGAGGGTGTTCGTGTGAGGTGAGGTGAGCTCGTATGAGGCTGCGGTCGAGTGTACTACTACTACTACTACTACTATCAACGTGCGTGTACGATGCGAGAAGACGAAACGGGCTGGGCGGTTTATTTATTCCCTGTTTGAGCAGTGACAGATGTGTCTCTTGTTTTCTTTCTCGCAGCTGTCTATTTAGAGGATCAATCGACGTCGAGCTGTAAACATACTTACTACTTACTATTTATCTTCCAACTTGATTCGACACTCGAGCAGGACTTGTACTCCGGGCTCTTGGCAGGGAGAGCTTGGCCGGGAGCGTCCAACAAGCGAGTTTGAAGCTTCCTGAGTTTTGTCCTCCTTCTCCATCGGTCGTCGCCCATCTTTGCTATCGACAGCAAAGATGGGCCGTCGATAGCTCCCGGCGAGGCAGGCCATAAACCGAGACGCCGATATATACACACCACCACGAGACGCCGATTTATACCACCACGAGACACCGGTTTATATACTGCTACGAGAGGGAGCTCGGCCGGCGAGCCAGACGAGAACGGACTCGCGCCGACCATGTGCGGCGGACGATTGGCTGGCAACCAACAGAGAAAAAGCATCCCGCCGTCCAATCCACGACGGTTTCTTCTCCCCTCGATCCTCCCACCGACACCCACCCCCCCCGTCGTCGAATCGATTCCCTGCCATTCCACGGCCGTCGACTGCCAGCAGCTCTTCTTCTCTCCTTCCGGACGCACCAGCGGCGAGCGATGACGGAGGTCTCCAGCAGCGCCGTCGACGGAGACCTCGTCTGCACCCTCGATCCGGCTCCACCAGCCTCAACCTCGAGTTCCAGTCCAACCTCAACCTCGAGCTCGCATCCAGCTCCACCTCCCCGCCTTATATTCGCCAATCCTCCTCCCGAGCCGCTGCCGCCCCACCACCACCACCACCACCACCACCATCTCCTCCGTCATCACCTCTCATCGCAGCCCACCACCACCATCCAGCGTTCCTCCAGCAATCCCCTTTTCTCTCCCCCTTCCTCCTCTTCTTCTCCCTCTCACGCCCACCCGCTAGATCTGCATCTCCAAACCAACCTCGCAATGGCCTCCTCCAGCAACAACAACAACACAAAGTCCATTCCCGTTCCGTCCAGCTCTCGCCCTTCGGCCGCTGCCCTCTCGCGGTCCAATTCCTTCCAGAGCTCGCTATCGCCCGCCTCCGCCGCCGGCTCGCCATCTCTAGGGGCCGGCTTCCTGTCCGAAATCACTCCATTGCCGTCCCCCGTCATCTCTGCCGACTCTCCTGGCCCCTGGCGCCTCTTCAGGAACGGCAGTCTCAGCTCCCGCCCGACCTCTCGGGGCTCGATAGCCTCGTTATCAATCAACGAAGGGGACCATGTCGGCGAGCCCACGTCCGCCGGCGTCGGAAGGTCGCCGAGCAAGCGGAAATTATACCAGGGACTAAACCACATTGACGCCCCGCACGACTTACGCAGCCACCAATCCTCAACCAGGAGCGTCAGCGAGCAAGTTGGCAATTACCGGATCGATGTCCCAACCATATCGCGGCAGAGTCAAACCGAGGAGGTCATCCACGAGAAATCAGAAACGGCCACCAACGATGCTGGTGCCATTGTGTCTGCCGCCGCCGCCGCCGCCGTCGCGTCCTTGGTCCCCGCGTCGGCCCAACCCTTCAAACGAGAGGAGCATCTGGCTGGGCGGGACCGGCAGCAGCGGACGAGGAGCACCGCGGATCTCCAAGTCCCCAGGCCGGTCGATGGCGTCTCGGAGTACCGCAGCATTCCTGAGGAAGGAATGACCAAGGAGATATTTACGGCTACGACTTACCCTGGGAATAACGTCCGGAGGTGGAAGGCAGTGCGGCTGCTCGGGCAAGGAACCTTTAGCAAAGTGGTGCTGGCGACGCTGGAACTCAAGAAGGACACGGACTCGGAGGACGAGCTGGATCGGGACAAGCTCGTTGCCGTGAAGATTGTGGAGAACACGGCGGCAGGGGGAGCATCCAAGGCGAGAATAGAAAGCTCGCTTAAGCGGGAGCTCGACATTCTGAAATCGATCAAGCACCCTTCGTTAGTGCATCTGAAAGCGCAGAGCATTGAGCGGAAGCGGGCATTGTTGATATTGGGGTACTGCGCGGGCGGGGATCTGTTCGATCTGGCGTCCAGCTATCCCAAGCTGCTGACGCCAAGGCTTGTGCAGCGCATATTTGCAGAGCTCGTGGGAGCTGTGAGGTACCTGCATCTGTCGGGGATCGTGCACCGAGATATCAAGCTGGAGAGTACGTCCGATCCGCTGCCACACAACATATTTCTATTACCTTGCAGTGGAATGCTAATTCTTTTTTTTTCTTTTTTTGTTTCTTACAGATGTGCTGATCAACTTTACGGCGGAGGAACTGGTGCGAAATGGCGACGAAATTGTGGCGTCGAATCGCTCGATAACCACGCTTACGGACCTTGGGCTATCCCGGCGGATAGACTTTGACGAGCCGCTGCTGACGACGCGATGCGGGTCGGAAGACTATGCGGCTCCGGAGCTGCTGCTGGGCCAGCCGTACGATGGGCGCCAGACGGACGCGTGGGCGCTAGGGGTGCTCTTGTACGCCATCTGCGAGGCTAGGTTACCGTTTGATCCGGTCCCGGGGGCGAACGAGCACAAGATGCGGTCTAGGACGGCGCATCGGATAGCGAGGTGTGATTGGAAGTGGTTCCGGCTGGCGGACACCCCACCGGCGGTGCAGGAGGAGGAAGGCGGGGCGGTGGATGGGACGGTTGCGAAGGTTGGTGAGGGCTACGATCCTGCGTGGAACCCGGCGAAGGAAGTGGTGGATGGGCTATTGAGGAGGGTGAAGAAGCGGGCGCCGCTGGAGGAGGTGGAGAAGATGGAGTGGGTGAGGGGGGCGATCGTCGTGCCGTTGGAGGTGCCTCCGTCGACGGAGGAGCTAGAGGAGGAGGAGGAGGACGAGTAGAGTAGAGTAGAGTAGATTATTCCTTTTGCAGTCGGTTTGTGTGTCCATCAATCTTTTTGCTCCAGGGTTGGAGCTGGCATTCAGGGAGCAGCATGGCGTGGGTGGTTGGAATGCGGTGCACTGGCATGGTGGGCGAGAACATTCGTTTTCTTTTTGTTTTGTGTCAGTTGTCTTGATGGTTCATAGAATTCTTGATGCTCGGGCAATGCATCGAGCTGCGCCGTTGTTAGCAGAGCTGTTGGCCGGGATAGACGCATGGCACCCGATGATATAACTGTCGGTGTAGCGCTAGTACCAGTAAGACGCCAGAATAGTACCATACCATTACTACTAGCAGTATTGTTCCCCACCGGAAGGCCCCGCCCCGGATCTCGAGCCGGAGGGCGTCCAGATCTGGGTTGAGTCGGCTGTCCGGGACGCTCGACGTCGGGGTGTTTCTATCGACGGTTGCTCGGCTCTCTCTCTCTTTCTCTCTCATTCATCCATCCATTCATTCATTTCTTCACACTCTCCTTCTCCATTCCATCAACGCCACTCTCGACCTCGTTTCGCCATTTCGTTTCTCCGTCTTTGGTATGCGGCGGATCGATCTTCGTTCGGCTAGCCGGCCGACTGTTTAGAGTTCACAGGTTTAATTTAACTTGTTTAGCAGTCGGCAGCAACCGAGCGAGCCCCCTGGCCCCAAGACTGACTGGCCTGGCTGGCCAAGCTAGGTTTATATTTCTATTGTTTTATTTTTCTGACAACAGGGCTTTTATAGACACGACCTTTTGCTCCCCCCTTTTCAGGACGACGACCCCAAAGGACAAGTTGACGTTCGCCACCGTTCCTTTTCTCGGATAATCGGATGCAAGAGCAGAGTTCCTGGTTAGCTAGCGAGCGACCGAGCGACCGAGCACGAAGCCACGAAGCACGAATGCAGCGCATTGCATCAAGGCCGTCAGGAGCATTGCATTGAATTTTGTTAAATGTAGATTCGCTGCATGAATCAGCACCGTACCGTTCGGTCCATCTCGTCCCGGCGTTACCAGACTCTCGAGGCGCGTCCACGCTCTCTCCACGTTTTTTCCCTCCTCCTCCTCCAGTCCTCTCTCTCTTTCTCTCTACTACCCTCGTCCCCGTTCCTCGTTCTCGGTCCTCGTCTTCGTCCTCTTATTATTCCGCTCCTTCCTCTTTCCTCTTCTTTTTCCCCGTTACGTCCTCCCCCTACCTCGTTCTGGGACCGGTGCTCTCTCTTCACAGGTCGCACTTCGCTCAAGAGTCCTGTAATTGGAGCAGGAGCTGCTCATCCCGGCTCGCGCGTCGACAGTCCGTTTCGGGCCTCTGCTTTCGATATCGATACCGAAACTCGCATCCGCTCACCACTCCCAGCGTTCCTGGACGTACACCCAACAGCAGGTTGGTTCGGTTCGGTTGCGCCGGGCAGTAGCAGCTGGAGATGGCTCGACGGGCGGTGTCCAAGTAAGTTCACCTGGTCGCGATATCCACCACCCCCCCTTGTCCGCGATGGGTGGGACCCGGTGGCTTCGAAGCGCAGTGGGGGGAAGGAGGTTGCTGACAGATTTGGCCTGCGAACAGCTGTATATTGGCCGCCATTGCGATATTCCTCTTCCTCAGCCTCACGCCGTACTTTGATCGTGGCGTGCTCACAAACTCCCTCCGCAACGATGGCTTGTTCCATGAAGGCGCCAGCAATGACGACTCCCTGAACGGCGCGATCGGACAGACAGCCGGCAAGTCCACTCCGGAGCCGTACCAGGTTGCAGACCCGCCTCTGCAGAACAGCCAGCAGCCGCAGCCGCCGCCACCTCCGCCACCGCCACCGCCGTCGACCGATCAGAAGGAGCAACAGCCACAACCGCAACACCAGGAGCAACAGCAAGAGCAGCAGCAAGAGCGGCAGCAGCAGCAGCAACAACATCAAGAGCAGCAACAGCCAGCTGGAAACACCGAAGATAAATACAGGCAGCACCTCAACCCGGAAGAGGAGAAGAAGAAGGGTCAGATCCCGACGCCCCCTCCGCAATGGACGTTCGACGTCAAGGACGACGTGCGCTTCGACCCTGCCGGCCCGCGTCCAGACCAGATCGTGATGCTCATGGCCAGCGACGGCAAGGGCCACAACGGCGGCATCGAGAACCTCCTCGAGATGGCGCGGGAAAACCGCCGGCAATACGCCGAATTTCAGGGGTACAATTTCCACTTTATCAACATCTCGCGCTACGACCTGCGCGGTGCCCATCCCGTGTGGGCCAAGATCCCAGCCCTGCTCGACACCTTTATCCACTTCCCGGACGCGCAGTGGGTGTGGTGGTTGGACTTGGACGCCATCATCATGAACCCGGACATCGACCTGGCCTCGCACATTCTATCCCACGCCGCCATGCGCACAAAGTTCGAGGGCGGCGTCGAGTACCTCAAGGGCGGTAGCGCTCATACCGGCCACTTTATGACCAAGGACGCCGACCCGCGCGAGATCGATCTCATCATCGGACAGGACCACAACGGCCTGAATGCGGGTAGCTTCTTCTTGCGGCGCAGCAAGTTTACAAAGTTGCTGTTGGATTGGTGGGAGGAGCCGTTCTACGTGTGGAACGAGTGGCCGGGGAAGGAGCAGGACGCACTGGTGAGTTTTTCTTTTTCTTTTTAGGGGGTCTGTGTGGGGAAAAGAGTTGTTGGCTGACGATACGTGTTGCAGTTACACATGGTGCAGCATCACCGGCATGTGCGCGAGCACGTCGGGTTGGTGCCGCAGCGGGTGTTGAATGGGTTCCCAGTTGGCTGGGATAACATGGGATGGCACAATGACGACCTTGTAGTCCATCTGGCGGGTTGCTGGGTTGATAACGCGTGCAACGAGCGGTGGAAGGAGTACTGGGGCCAGCGGATCACAGTAGCGGACCTGAAGGCCAAGGGGATCACAAAGCCGACGGACCATACCGGGAAGGTTACCAAGATCCTCAAGGAGGGAACAATATACGTGCCGTTATCGGAGGAGGATAGAGGCGCGTCGCTCACTACCGATGCGAAGAAGTAGTCGGATGGTAATTATTCCCCGGTTGGCTTTTGATATTGGGTGGGTGAGTTTCCTTGTTTGCATCATGTTAGCACTTTGAAGCATTTGGAAGCATTCGGAACTGCATTCTGGATGCTGTAGCGGCAGGCGGGCAGATGCCGAATCTGTGCATTGTAATTTTCTTATACATATGGTTTATACCAACCTGATGATGGCTCTTTTTCTTTGGTTCGCTTCGCTTCATGTGTATACTAAGCTCATACTCCTATTAACTGCGATAAAGGGCAGACAACATGTTGACGTTAATATTTTGGATTCTTCTTTTGCATGAGACGGGGTGGTAAGAGAGGGTAGATGGTAGATGTGATGGTCAGATTAGATCAAGTAATTTTGGTTATCTCCAACGACGGCGAAGCCGCTGAAGAACTCTCACGTTCCGAATGGGAAGACTGGCGCTGGCTATAGATTGTATAGGAACCGACGTTGCGGATGGGAGCATGGTTGATGTGCACGCATGGAGCGTATCCGAGGAACGCTCCCGTGCGGGATGCTCCTGGATACTGTGCGTGCACTCATGCCCCCGGCATTGTAGTCGACGGTCCTCTTTATCGGAAAGCTGGCGGGCTGTTCCCATTCTGTTCTTGGGAACAGGACTGGAGAAGCTCGGTATCATCATGGTGGAGGTGGAGGGGAGGATGCATATATGTGTGGGGGTTGATGGGAGACTTACAAGTGTTCTTTAGGTGTGTGTGTGTGTGTGTGTGTGTAGCTTGATTTTGAGGGTGGGTTTTCTTGTGTGGGATGGGAGTTTGGGATCCATGGCTGTAGCGGTTGTCGTGGTGTTCGGATCGGCTGGATATTATTAACCCGGCTGGGTTGATCCTGCGGCTGGGTGTTACATCACGACTCCCACGTTTGAGATCGATCAAACACTCCTCACTCCGCATACACGCTCTCGAAGGACTTCGCGCCGGGGGCCTCGGTTTGAAGCAAGTGCCCGGTCCCTGTCCAGTCTCTGACTGAAAAGCTGGCGGGGATTACACAGATCTGTCTGTGGCGCGTAAAGCCGCTCCTGTACGACCATCTAGATATGGAAACAAAAAGGCTGTGTCGACAGCGGCTGAACGCGGTGGGGCGCCATTTGGAAGGCACTGGCGGGGCGCAAGAAAAGCGGAAGGCGTCTGAGGGGCGGCGGATATCCTCAGAGCGATTATTTTCCCGACAATAAAGCGGAGATCGTGGAGTGCGGCGGGATGCAAGTGGCAAGCGAAAACGATTAGATGTCCGGCATGGCGCGGAGATCAGGTGGTGTGGGGTTTTACTGGTCCGGGAGGAGAGAAGGGATTTGCCAGGTACGGCAAGGCTACATCGGCAGTGTTCCACCAGTGTCAACGACGGGGTAATTTTGATCAAGAAGGAAAAAGACTTACAGGAAAGGGAGAGTGGAGAGAGAAAAGAGAGAGATGGGGGGGAGAGTGGTGGGTCATCAACCGCCAACGGAGGAGAGAGGTCGTGGAGATGACAGCGGGATGTGGTCAAAGTGGGCTGCTTCAGCCACCAACATGGCGCCTATTTGGATGGCGCCGGAGGCCGCCCAATGGGTGTTGGAGATATTGTTTTGATCGCATTGCGGATGTGAATCGGCAACTGTGAAGTCAAGCCTTTGTCGTGGCACCGAAAGGCTGGGCGTGGCCTCTCACGGGCACTACTACGCTGTTGGTCGGCCGGACGTTGATTACGATAGTAGCGTGGGCGCTCGTCGGAGGTTATCATTCGGGGATCCGTGTGCGCGCGACGGCACCGGACATTGGCGTGGGCGAGGTGGAGTTTCTCGTTTCTATTTTCTCGACGATGACGATGAGCTCGGGCGGTTTTGGTGGAGTTGATTGCCAGGGGCGCAGGCAGGATGCGATTTGCGATATTATAAGTATTTAAGGCCCGCCATGCAGCCCCTCGCCGGTCGCCCCAAAAGCCTGTTTTTGCTGCGACAGGAGGGGTCCGCAACACATCAACGCGTCGCCGCCACTGCACGCTCCCAGACGTCCGGTCCTCGATATAAGACACCGCTGCCCGCTGGCTCTACGTGTCTAGATTATCTACCATCTGCTACCATCTACTTCCCTCCCATCATCGCCATCGTCGTCGTCATCGCCATCGTCGTCGCTGTCGGCATCACCGTCACGCCATTGCTTTGGGCTGTCGGCCGTCTGCCATTTTCTATCAGCTTTGCTGCCATATCACCGGCCTCCGCTCTGTGTCCCGCAGGTGCAAAACCCGTCCCCGACCCAATACTGGTAAGCAGCTTCAGCACTGCACCGCCCTTTGCATGTATCGATCCCGGTCAGCTGGCCATCGCTAACCCAAACCATCAGACCCAGCTGTCAGCTCTTTCTCCTCTTGCACTCGAATACCAGAAAAGCGACCCCTGTCCTTTCAGCCTAAAAACTTTAGCCCACCCTGTTGGGCCATCCGAACCGCGTGCTCGCACCTCAAATATCGCTCTCTCCATCTCTTTCTCCCTCTCTCCACCTCGCTCTCTCGCTACCTTGCGATGGAGGGATATAGCTCCTATCCGCCGGGGGGCGGATACGGGAACAACCCGCGCAGTAACAGTTACCAATACCAAAACCAATACCATCCTCCTGCCGCTCCCCCCGCTGCCAACCCGCAGCCCCAGCAAGCCCAGCAGCTTTACCAGCAACAGCAGGCCCAACAGGCCCAGCAGTACGTTCACCAAGCGTACCAGCCTCCTCAAACCCGCCAGCTGCGATCGTACAATAATGCCGCCGCCGCTTCTATGAACACATTCAACCAGTTGAATACGCCGCCGCCGCAGTTCCAGCAGCCGGTGCTCCAGGGCCTTCCGCCTACTTTACAGCAACAGCAGCAGCAGTACCCGGCGTCGTTCCAGCAGCCGGCGTACCAGCCCCCTCCCCAGCTCGGCGGGCAAGACGCCATCGCCGTCGCGATGCATGGCGGCCAGCAGCTTCCGCAGCAGGTGCCTACCGAACCCAAGGCTCCGGTTAGACCGCCGCCGAAACCGGTACCACAGGCTACAATCAAGACAAAATTTCCGGTGGCGCGGATCAAGCGCATCATGCAGGCGGACGAGGATGTTGGCAAGGTGGCTCAGGTGACGCCCGTGATAGTCTGTAAGTTTTCTTTTTTTTATCTCATCCCTTCCTCGTACATTTGCATGGCTAACGCGAGCGGTTGGTTGGATATAGCAAAAGCACTGGAGCTGTTCATGGTTTCGCTCGTCACAAAAGCCGCCGACCAAGCCAAGCAACGCGGCGGTAAAAGAATTACCGCTGCGCATCTCAAGCTGGCTGTCAACCAGGAGGAGCAGTTCGATTTTCTGACAGATATCATCTCGAAAGCACCGGATCTGACGGCCACCGAAGGAAGCGGGAAGGGTGAGAGAGGGGCAGGCGGCGGAGCAGGAGGAGGCGGGGGAGGCAACGGCTCGGGGAGCGAGTTTGCGCAGGCTCAGGCGAACATGAACAACATTATCGAGGAGGACGGAGCGGTGGTGCCGAAGAAGGGACGACGGGGGCGGAAGAAGAAGGTCAGCAGCGATGACGATGACCTCTAGCAGAGGCCAATGTCAACGACGAAGACACGAAAGGCGGGCGAGACGATGTTTGGAGGAGGGACTGATTGGATGGGTCGGAGCCGAAGCCACGCGAACCTGCAGGTGGGTTGCATCAGCCGCTGATATCATGCATACGACTGGGTGACCGGAAATTCTGTGGAGGTTAGGGGCATTCAGCTCTGGTTCTTTCTGGTTGAGTTTCTTCCTTTCATCCGCCCATCGGCTCACCTGCTCCCTTGCTACGAAAACACTGATACCCATTCGACCTCGCTCTAGCCTTTTATTTTTATTTTTTATATTTTCTGTTATTTTTGTTCACATGTTTGGTGCTGTTATCATGACGACATATCCTTATGGTGGCGCTCGGGATGTAGTGACGATGAAACTCTGTCCGTTAATATACGTCCGTCCTTTCCCCTGCAATGCTTTTTTGTTTTCCATGTTCGCCCTTGGATAGCTCATGCGGCATATTACGATGATCCATGTTTCTTCGCTTCTCGTGTATCTTATTACGCGCTGTTCCGGTTCGGTCCGGCCCCTTTTCTGCATTTGAATGACGGTGTTCTTGCTGGATTGCTTTCTTCTTCTGCTTCTTCTTCTGCTTCTGGTTCTTTTGAAAACAAGGGAACCAAATGGAGGTTTTTTTGGCGGGCTTTTCTCATGTGTTTCTTTCTGTTTTGTAACTCGGAAAAGCTGGGCTGGTGATGATATGTTTAGATAGACATGGAGGTGCTTTCATTCGGTATCTTATCATTCGTTGACGAATTAATTACATATATATATATATATAGAAGGTGTGGTTCTTCGACTGGCTGTGCAATGTCAGCACTGGAAGGCCACCATCTCCTTCTTTGCGAGCACCTTGCCGCCACCGGCGGGAAGCCTGTGCCGTCGCTAGAGATCTGGACGAGGCCGGGCTTGATTGCATCTTTATCCTTGTCGCGGTCCTTCTTCTTGCTGGCCTTCTTGCCGTCGGTCGTCGACGGAGGCGCGGGGTCCGAGAGGTCGGTGTCGCAGACGGTGCAACGTGTGGGCGCCGGAGCTCCGGCGAGGGCCGCATGCGGGTCGTCATGGACGGGGGCGAGGATGAACTTTTTGACGCAGGGCTTGCACAGGACGTGACCGCAAGGCTTTGCAACTGTTCATGGTACAACACGGTTAGCTGGGTGAAAATATGAATATAAAGGCATATATCGGGTGGGATACGCACCAACGGCCTTGGTCTCATTGGACAGCACCTTTTTGCAGTTCGGGCAGATGCGCGCGCGGTCGCCGTGGCGATCAGAGTCCTTGTCGTCTTCGGCAAAGTGGACGGTGACCAGTGCTTTGAGGCTGTAGTTGTGGAGATGGGACGGGTCTGAACCCGGGCAGACGGGTTGTAGTTTCGGCGGCTTGGACGAGACGGAGGGGGTCGAGAGGGACGGGGTGAGACTCGGGATCCAGAAGGAAGGGAGCTTTGGGGCTGCCGCGGCGGATTTTTCGGCCTCGATGGAGGATTTAAGACGGGTGCGATCGGAGCGGGCGATGCGCAGCAGCTCGGACTCGTCGAGGGTAAAGGAAGAGGAGGAGGTGGTGGTTCTCGCTCGTTTCGGGGAGGTTTCGCCGGCTGTTGATATCGACGTCGACGGCGGGACCGAGTCGGGATTGCTGTCGTTGCGGTTGTTATCTTTATCGTCGTCGTCGTCGGCCTTGCGTTTGAGCTTGCGCTGCTGCTGTTCTAAGCCCATCTGGAGGTTCTCGAACTCCTTGATGCCGCGCTGGACGGCCTCGGACTCGAGGCGGGCGCGCTCAGCTTGCTCGTCGGCATGGCGGCGTTCAATTTCCTTCTGCAGGCGTTTGATCTCCTGGCGCTGGGAGAGCAGGTTTGCGACGGCGCATTCGCGGCAGAAGACATCGCCGTGGGAGGCGCAGCAGACGGGGTCGCGGGCGCGCTGGAGGCAGAGGCCGCAGTAGTCGAGCGGCTTGGAGTGGTCGCGGGTGAGTCGTTGGCGCTGGGTGCCGTAGTCGGTTTTGAGGAGGGAGCGTTCGTAGGAGCTGGAGAGGGGTGGTAGATGGTGTCAATTGGTCAGCTGGGGGTGTTTCTATATATGCTAAGGACTAGTATGACTCGGAAGCTGGAGATGGAGGTGGAGGCAACGTACGTGAACCAGGACGAGGACGAGTTCATCGTCGGCGGGGAGCTGTCGTCGCTGTCGATGATCGATCAAGCGATCGCGGGCGAATGGCGCGGAAACTGCGAGAGCAAACGACGGTGTTATTTGTGAGGACGGCGGCTTCGGATGGAGAGACTTTGGATTCCGACGATGGCGATGTCGTCCCGATGGAGGTTTGGAAGTCGACGGCCGGCCAATCAGAACGTTTGTTGACGGCGATGAAGAACATGCGCAACGGCGGCTTCAAGCTGGCCGCGGCGGCCGCAGCGCTGTCCACGCTCAACCACAACATCAACCTCAACTTCAGCCATCCGCCGTGTCCCGCCACGCCTGCTCCGAAGAAACACCATCGCCATCACAATCACCACCACCAACAGCCCTCGACGCTTGGTGCTGGCCTGCTGGTAAGTCCGCTCCCTCGGTTTTCCTTGCTCCCATGTCGTTTCACAGCTCGCGTCAACAAAGCACGCGCCGTCTTCTGTTGTGGCAACAACACCAACAAACAACATCGCCGTGCAGGGCCCAATATCAACATCTCCTCCACCACGCCCACACCACCTCTCCCATCGCCTGCTGACCGCTCTATCGTCAAGCAGAATTCATCGAGCCTGCATAGACTCCGCCTGGTACCGCTTCCGCCTTCCGCTCTGCTTCTGCGCAGACGGTCGCCCCCTTTCCCACTCGCCGACGACGACCCAAACAACGACCCGGACTTCGACCGCGACCTCCATCTCGACCCCTCAGTCGCAGACAACTGCCACTCCCTCACCTCTCGGCCCGCCGTCGCCTCCAATCTCGGCATCAACGAACTGCACTCCTTTCCCGGCCCGTTAGACGAAACCCCAAACATGCAATCGTCGCTCCCTCGACCCGGCGGGTCGCGGCTGCCCGCCCCGTCATCGAGCTCAGCACTGAGCTCAGGCGTCCCGCACCAGAACAACCAACCGCTAGGCGACCTAGGCGAATCGACAGTCAACTCGAGAATCGGTGGTCTCGGTGCCAGCATTGGCCCCGCCGCAAAGTCAGCTTTGAAACCACCAGGCCTAGCCCGTCCCGCTGCCGGCCTCAAGCGTCCCGTGAGCTCGCTCGAAGCCACTGAAACAGTATACGACCGCCCTGCACAGATCGCTCGGTCCGCGATCTCGCAGACGGGTCCGACTTCACACTTGAAGTCTGCTGCCGCTGGTGTCAAACCCGCTGGCAGGTCCGCGGCGATGGCGCGGCCTGGACTGGCTGGCAGTTCTAAGATTGGTGCTGCTGCGAAGAACTCGCTGGCCAGGCCGCAGACTGGCATGGTGATGCGCGGTAGACCTGCAGCCGCAGCTGCCCCAGTTGCTGCTGCACCTGTGGAAGAGGAGCCCGAGGAGGAGGAGGAAAGAGAAAAGTCGGGGCCTGCGTGGGCGCCTAAGAAACGGTCCCAGAGGGCGGGGTGGGACGTCAAGGGACGGCTGGCGGATATCGAGGAAGATCATAGAGCGCTGATGGATCGGCTAGTTGATGTCAATGCGCAGAAAGACCAGAGCTCATTGAAAGGTACGCACGAAACATATAATCCAGCAGGCGCCTTGGGCTAACGTTATCGCAGTTCTGGAGCTGGAAACCACGCGCGCGACCCTGGAAACCAAATGTTCGCAGCTCCAGGCGGATGTGAACCGCGAACAAGCCGAGCTGAACAAATGCCGCATGGAGCTCCACGAAGAACAAAGGCTACGAAGGATCGAGGCTGACGACGCCCGACGGCAGCTTCTTAATGAGACCGATGAGCTACGACGCAAAGCACGTGACGATATCGACAATCTTGAGCGCAAGAACAAATCGGAGGTTAATGACCTAATGACCAAGCACAAGTTTGAGGTGGATGAGTTGCGCATGTCGTTTGAGAAGCTCAAGGTCGAGCTGTCCGATGAGAAGAGACGCAATGCAGAGGAGGTTGCGTCGTTGAAGGCTTCTGCAGCTAGGGAGCTGGAAGATTCGCGACAGCGAAGTCGGAACGAGATGCTGGATCTGAAGAACACTCTCGAGCTCGAACTCTCGACGACAAGAAGCAAATATCAGACGGAAATTGCAACGCTAAAGAGCACATATGAAACAGAGCTGGCCAGCGTTAAGGCCGAGCTGAAGGTCGAGACGGCTGCGCACAACGAAACGAAGGACGAATTGGCCGTCGCCCAAAAGATGAATAAAGACATGAGAGGCACAATCTCGGAGCAATCCGTCAACTCGCTCAACATGGAGTCCACGGCACGGGCACTCCGCGACAAGATCTACTCCCTCGAATCTACAATCTCAGAGCGGGACAACTCGATCAAGCTGCGCGATGGCGATGTAGCCGGCATGCGTCGAGATCTTGAGTCGGCTATCGCTAGGCTGCATATCGAGGAGACGCTCCGACGCAAGCTGCATAACCAGGTGCTCGAGTTGAAAGGAAACATACGAGTTTTCTGTCGTGTCCGGCCCACCCTCACAGCCGAGGCCGAACCCGCCAAGATCGATTTCCCCGATCAAGACGACGAAGCAAAGGACATCAAGCTCTATTCGATGGAGCGGTCAACCATTGGTATCGAAGCTGTCAAGGAACATCCCTTCACATTCGACAAGGTGTTCAACCCCACGTGCGACAACAACCTCATCTTTGAGGAGATTTCGCAGCTCGTGCAGTCGGCACTAGACGGATACAACGTGTGCATATTTGCATACGGGCAGACTGGCTCAGGCAAGACGTTTACGATGACGTCGAAAGACGGAATGATCCCGCAGGCGGTCGAGCAGATTTTCCAGACCTCCGCGCAGCTTGCGGAGAAGGGCTGGACGTACACGATGGAGGGCAGTTTTGTGGAGGTGTACAATGAGAATCTGAACGATCTGCTGGGCAAGGACACGGATCTGGACCGTAAGCGGATCGAGATACGGCACGATAAGGGCCGAACGATCCTGACCGAGTGCACGACGATACCATTGAGTGGGCCGGAGGCCATGGAGGAGGTGATGCGACGGGCGTCAGACAACCGGATGGTTGCGGCGACAAAAGCGAATGAGCGGTCGTCGCGCAGTCACTCTGTGTTTATATTGAAGCTTGCGGGGACGAATAATGTGACTGGGGAGCGCTGCGAGGGCACGCTGAACCTGGTTGATCTGGCGGGGTCGGAGCGGTTGAGCCATAGTCAGGCGACGGGGGATCGGTTGAAGGAGACGCAGAACATCAATAAGAGCTTGAGTGCGCTGGGGGATGTGATTAGTGCGCTGGGGGGCGGCAAGGAAGTGAAGCATATTCCGTATCGGAATTCGAAGCTGACGTTCCTGTTGCAGAACAGCCTGGGGGGAAACAGTAAGGTATGTTGATATTTTTATTGGATTCCCGGAGAGTGGAGGTTGGACGATGTGGATTTGGGCTAACTGGCTGGTTGTTTAGACATTGATGTTTGTGATGGTCAGTCCGTTGATGGCGCATATGAACGAGACGTTAACGAGCTTGAAGTTTGCGAGAAAGGTGCGTTTATACTCCGTCTTGGGGTGTGGGTGACGGGTGTTTAGACTATCGGACAAACTGGGGCAGCTTGCTAATTTGTGTATTGTTGGATAGGTATCGCAAGTCAATATTGGCACTGCGAAAAAAGTCAGGGTTGAGAACGCATCGCCCTAGAAGGGGGATGGCGCTGAGGTTGACCGGCTTGTTTGAAGCGGGTCAGCTATTTGGCACCATTCCTATGCCGACAGTTATGATATATTGCCACCCTTTTACTTTCGAACTGCAACCCTTCTTTCTTTTTTTTTGTTGATTGGAATAGGCCTTTTACTGCTATGGTGGCGTGCGTGCAAGGGCGGGATGGCGTTTGTGGAGTCTGTGTTCTTGAATGTTTTGGGAAACTTTCAACCACGCCGCAGTTGGCAATTGTAGATTGTTGCTTCAGCTTCCTTTTTTGCTATTGACGGATGATTTGTGGCGATTAGCCGGTCGTTTACGAGAGAGTATTACGGATGGCATCTGTGCACGGTTGTGGATGATGCTTGTGGAAAATGCGAGTTTATTTTATGCCGATGTGAGAAGATCTAAGATGTGTATATATATATAGTAATAGTGCATGGTGAGACACCTGCGCGTGCAGGCGGAAGGAAACCAACAATTCCATTATACATGCCATGCGTTCTTCGGATAACGCATCCGACGTGGCGGCCCGCACCACGATGAAACCAACAAACCCAACAATTCAACACCAATCGTCAACAATCGGTCTACACATCCGAATCGAGCAAGCCGCGGTGCGCAACGCTCTGGATCGCGGCATCCACCAACTTGAGAAACTTGTCTTTATCGCAGAGCACATCCTCGGCATGCCAGTCGCGGTCCCTGTCATCATCACCCGGCTTCGGCGTCATGGGGGCATGCGCCGAAAAGTAACGCAGGCCGCGCAATGCCGCCAGATTACGGAAGCCACGGTGAGCTAGATCTGCGGGCAAAATCTGCAGGAAGAAGCCGTGGGAGTGGCCTGCGCCGTGCACACCGACGAGCACGTCAGTGTGCACGGCAACCGAGAGCTGTTCTCGCAGTGACAGGCGCGCCATGTCCACGACGTTCACGTTGACGGACGGGTAGGCTTCCCTGAGTGCGGCGGTGAGCTCCGGTGCATTGGTAAGCTTGCGGGAGCCGCGGCGGTCGATAAAGGTGAGGTTTAGCGGGGCGTGCGGGTCGCGATCGGTGGGTACTTTCAAGTGGGTGAGGATTCGGGAACGCACGGTGTCGACGAGGAGGGAATGGTCGCAGGCGCGGGGGTCCCAGTCGCCTTGCCAGAGGGGGTTGCTAGCGCCGGGGAGGGGGATGATGACGTTGTCGAGGCAGGGGCTGGCGGGG
>KI966413.1:111057-142559 GCA_000525045.1 Drechslerella stenobrocha 248 | reverse complement strand
GCCGGTGGCGACTTTGGTGGTGAAGTTTGTGATGTGGAGGATGGGGCGGTTGCTGAAATAGCTCCAGAGCTCCGGGTAGGCGAGGGGTTTGGGGTCACCGAGGACGAGGATCTGGATCTTGGAGGTGTCTTCGGGGGAGAGGTATGGTTTGCCGGTCTTCTGGTCGATGGCCATTTGCAGGGCGTCGATGGAGAAGTAGAAGGAGAAGACTTCCATGAGGGTGTGCCAGTAGTTTGTGCCGCCTTCGCTCTTGATGAGGACTTTGTAGGTTGAGTCCCGCGGAGTGGAGGCGGTGGCGCAGGAGTGCTTGTTGAGGGCGGCGCCGGCCTCGGGGGAGACGTCGGCGAAGGATTCGAGGATGATCTTCGGGCCGGTTTCGTACCAGTAGGAGATGAAGTTGTGGAGGAGGGGAGTGCTGCGCAGATCGGGCTCGGATGAAGAGCGTAGGGCGCAGTGGACGTGGAAGCGGCCGTCGTCCCAGACGACATTGCGGGCTATGCAGAAGGAGTCGCGGCGAGGTTCGCCGTCCATCTGGCTGTGCAGGCAGTCCAATTGCGAGCGGGAGGAGGGAAAACAGAACGGCCGGGCGTTCTTTGCGATTGTCTCGAGGTAGGTTGGGCCGTAGCGGTCTTCGCACCATTTCTTGGTATCGTGGTCATCGTGGATGTACTCGGCCGGCAGGTGGGAGACGTCGTTCTGGACTCTGGGCTGACCCGAATCCCGAGGGGGAGGAGGGAGAACGGTATGGTGGACGGTTTGAGTAGCTGTTGTGGAAGCGGTGACGGTCCTCCATTGGACGATGGGCAGCTCGCTGACGGTGGGCTTGGGGGTGGCGACGGCGAGGGACGGATGACCGAACCTGTGGGCAAAGTAGTAGAGGTTGAAGACGACGAGGGCAACGGCAACGAGAGGGATGGGCCGTAGATGCCGATTCATCGTGGCGGCGGGCGATGGTTGTGGGAAAGGAGCGAGGAGGACATCGTGGAGGAGAGGAGGTTTGAGTTTGGACTTTGGGCTCTGGGCCGGTAGTTGCTGCACGTTGCGCAGCCGGTAGTTACACCAGGCTAAATTCTCACACTCGTATAGCGGTGACTAATCAGCAGCTCGCACTTGGACCTTCCCCAGAAACAACAACAACCGTCAGCTGGCCATCGCCGTGTGATGTTCGCATCTCGCTATCGGCACGATGTTTGGTACCGTTCTCGCCAGCACGCTGCGTTTGACAACTTCCCGACGGCTTGCAGGATGTATCGGATCACCGGCTCATAACCAAGCCTCCCATTTGCACGACAATGCGTGGCCACGGGCTCCACCGAACGGAGAAGGACGCATGCCCTCAATGGGGGCGTGCTGAGAGCATGGCCACGCTATTGAAACTGTCTTTGTTTTCATTAATTTTGTTTTATTTTCTAGTCAGGCAAGTCGAAACTGCTTTGTCAACCCAGCCAAGTCTGCGGCTCTGCTGCAGCTGCGGGTGGCGCCGCGCAGCCGTGGTGGATATCTCTTGGCGTCAAATGATTGGTCTCATCCGCCATGACGTAATATCTCGGCCTTGATATATCCTCACTTGGAAGCGCCCGTACACCGCCGCCATGCAATCCACCGCAAAACATGAACCGCTACAGCCACTACAACAGCGACCTCGTAAGCCCCTCCCAGAACCTGCGTCCGTGTCCCTTGCTGATATCACTACCTAGGACGCCTTTGAGCTCTACCACATCGAGTGCGCACATATCCAGCACCTCCAGTTGACATCTCGCTGGCCTCCCAAATGACGCCCCGCTGACAGCCTTCCTACAAATCCAGGTCCGAGGAACTCGAGCGCCTCAACTCGACAGCGGAGCCCCGCGTCAACCCACGCCCTCCTCCCGAATACAATGCCGTCATCGCTGGCCTCTCAGGCGCCGTCGGCACCTCTATCGCCAGCATTGCAGTCTACCCACTCGACCTGATTGTGAAACGCCTTCAAGTCCAGCGCGCCGTCCGCAGCGAGTCTCCATCCGGCCAACCCAGCCGAGATGAATCGTACAATGGCTTTATCGACGCAGCCAGCAAGATATACCACGAGGAAGGCGGCCTAGGCGCTTTTTACACCGGCTGCCTGCAAGATACAGCCAACTCGATGGTTTCGGCATTCATCTACTTTCTTTCATGTGCGGCCAGTCCATCTTGGAGCTCTAACCTCCTAGAGATCCCCAACTGACACGGACACCCATCAAAGATAATTTCATGCGCCAGCGCCGCCTTCAAGCACAAGCGCGCGACCCAACGTCCCCCAGCCGGACACCAAACACCCTTGGCGTCCTCGAGGAACTCTCCATCGGTGTCCTCGCCGGCGCCACCGCAAAGCTCTTCACTGCCCCCGTCGCAAACGTTGTCACACGCAAGCAAACCGCGGCCCTTCACCAGCCGGACGCAAAACCGGGGCACAGGGATACCACCAGTGCAACCTCTGTTGCCGCCATTGTCAAAGACATATACACCGAGAGGGGCCTGCGTGGCTTCTGGTCCGGCTACGATGCCACTCTGATCCTAACATTGAATCCGGCCATCACCTTCCTCTTGTACGAGACTTCCAAGTCGCTACTGCCGCGGCGGTATCGTGATCGGCCGACTGGCGGACAGACCTTTGTTCTAGCTGCTGTGGCAAAGGCGGTGGCTAGCGCGGTAATGTACCCGATTTCCATGGCCAAAACAAGGTCCCAGGTACGTCGGAACAACAGCAGTAGCGGCCAATCCACAGTCTATGCGACCTTGTTGGGGGCCTATGCGGCTCGAGGCCTTGCCGGGATGTATGAGGGTATCTGGGGAGAGGTTCTCAAGGGGTTCTTTTCCAACGGTAATGTCCCTCTGGTTGAATAGTCCGACAAGCGTTTCTGACTTGCGGTTTTACTACAGGAATAACTCTGCTCATCAAAGAAGCCCTGCACCGGAGAATCCTGTGGCTATATATTTTCGTGATGCGGATACGTTTGAGGAAGCAAAAGTCCAGTTGAGGCCCACCCCCGCAGTCCCCTACATGTATGCGTATTAAATTGTCTCGGGTATTACGTAAACCTCCTACCATAAACTATCGATATAAGCCTCCCTTGTAGAGTCATCCGACAGTGCGCAGTGTTGTTGTGTGGTATTTGAAGCTCGCGTCTACCACCTCACCCAACTGTCATCATGTCCCCGCCGTCGAAACATCCCGCGCTCTCCCAGTGGTAGCTCCCCCTCACCGGAGCAGAAATGCTGCCCTTCCTCCGGGCTGCAGCTCGGCGCGCAGGCGCAGGCGCAGGCGCAACCCTTCGAACACCATTCCCCGCCGTCACCACCCTCCCTAGGTTCCCATCGATACCAACATCGACACCGCCACGCCTCCTCCTCCCTCGCTCGACACCGACAAGACCAACCTCAACCCCCCCGCGCTTCTTCCACACAAGCGCCCCCCAGCAATCCGCATACTACCGCCGCCACCAACGCTCCCAACGCCTGCGCGCCGGCCTCTTAAACCTTCTACTGCGGTGGGCGTCCCGACCGACCTTCTTCTTCGAGGTCGCCGGCCTCGGCGGCCTAACCGGGTGCTTCTACCTCTACCACGTCGAGGAGGTACCCGTCTCCGGCCGGCGGCGGTTCAACGTCATCTCTCCGGAATTCGAGCAACAGCTGGGCGAAGGCCAATACGCCGAGATCCAGCGACAATTCCAGCACAAGATACTCCCCGAGCGGGACGCGCGGGTGCGACAGGTGCAGCGCGTGTTGGACCGATTGATACCAAATTCGGGCCTACCCGCCACCTACGACTGGAAGGTGACGGTGATCGATTCGCCCGAGACCAACGCGTTTGTGATACCCGGTGGTAAAGTGTTTGTGTTTACGGGCATCTTGCCGATATGTGCGGACGACGACGGGCTGGCGGCCGTGCTGGGACATGAGATCGGGCACAATGTGGCCAGACATGTCGCCGAGCAGATGAGTCGTGGGATATTCTTGCTGGCTACCGCCTGGATTGTGGAGTTGCTGTGGGGGGTCCCCGGTGGCCTCAGCCAGTCGCTGCTGCAGCTCGCTATCGATCGGCCGAGGTCGCGCGCGCAGGAGAGCGAGGCGGATTATATCGGTTTGCTCATGATGGCCAAGAGCTGCTATGACCCCAAGGCTGCGGTGACACTGTCTGTCTCCTCTCCTCTCCTTCTCCCTCACTGCGTTCTCTTGACTGACATGGTGATGGCGATGGCGTAGCTGGCAGCGCATGCAGGTTGTCGAGCAGACGCACAAGGTGCCGCCAGAGCTGCTGAGCACCCACCCGTCCTCCCACCGTCGTCAGGTCGAGCTGGAAGCCCTGTTACCACAGGCCTATCAGGTCGCCGTGGACGCGGACTGCTCCCTGACAACTTTGTTCGGTATGACGAAAAGGCTCCGCTGCACACAGCCACTGACACCGATGCTGATCTGACCCTGTCGGGGTCTCGCTTGATAGTTGATCAATTCAGAAAGTTCAGCGACGAGTTTATACAAATCTAAGGCCGCTAGCCACCACCCGGTGAGACGTGTCCATCATACAGATCTATGCCGTGTCAGTGGATCAGAATGTGACCAAGACTCCCCATCCGGGGAGCGGGCACACGTAATCACACGTGCGCATAGCCTACTGCATTTTCCTTGTATACACAATTGTCATTGGAGCCTTACCCCATGTACATAAAGGCTGCCGGGATTCGCCCCTCGTTAGTTCTAGCTACGTACAAATAAACGAAACTACATATAAACGAACGGCTGGTGGCAATATTATAAAGGAGAGGATAAAAAAACGGAGAGCATGCCGTTACCGTGACCCGTCAGACGTCGAACCGTCCAAGGTACGCAACCAGGAGTAAGCAGAAACACGTGAACGCCATTACACTGGAACCCCGAAATAAAAGCAAAGAGGGAGAGTTACTGTAGAAACGAGAATGAAAGACACTAGAAACGACTTGCTGAGCGGAACGAGCAGATAACGCCGGTTTTGTGGATGCAGAAGATATGCATTTTCGGGTTTAGAACGGTAGGTGTTAGTTTAACAGCTTCCCTACGTTAAGAAAGAATGGGGATAGTTGTGACAGTGAAGGGGAAGGGAGGGATCAGTCATAGTTGAAGGGGACAGAAAGAAGCAATAGATATACAGGGCTCGCTACAAGAAAGAGCAAAAGACCCGAAACATCGCTTTGGAACGCCTCTGAATGAATACATCGTTTCCTCGTTTAGGCAGGTTGGGGCGAGAGAGATGGAGAAAAACTGTGATCGTGAGAGGGATGAAAAAGGAGTGAAAGAAAGGAATGCATTGAGGAAACGGGCTCTGGTGGCCTAATTCGTAAGCGTATTAGATGTTGTGTTAGGCAGGCATCGAGTAAAGACGTTAATCGTGGAGAAAAAGGCATAAAAACCATCAAGACGACTATTCCAAATAAGGCTCCGCATCTTCGATGTATGAGTCCTCATTCGGGTCGTCAAGAGATTCCATGGCTTCTTTGATCAATGCGCTAGCCTAAATCTTGATGTTAGCCGCAGAGCCAAAACATAGAGAACGGTGTATCCACTTACCCTTGGGTCAAGATGTAGTGCGGACGTGAAGTGTTTGATAGCTAGTTGCTTTTCATGCAACAGCTTGTAAACCCTAGCAAGCATAAAATGGACATTGGCTTCATCGGGTGCAATGTCTTTAATAGAGACAAGTTCGTCTCGAGCCAGCTGTTTCCCAAATTGTGAGTATTATACCTCGTAGAACATTATCCAAAGTGGAATCAAACTTACGTGGAGCTTGCCTAAACCTATTAAGACACGCGCTTTTCTGAATTTCGAGAGCGCACTGGTGGGGGCCAAGTCGCATGCCTTGGAGTAATGAACGAGAGCCTGTTTGTAGTTCCCTTCCTTCTCAAACGCAGCCCCGACGCAGCAGATCAAGACGACATTGGTCGGGTTAATGGAGTACGCAGTCTTATAGTGTCTCAAAGCCATGTCGTTCTTGCCGGATTTCTCATAGACCTTGCCAATGCCGTACCAAGCGTTGTAGTGGCGACCGTCGGCGGACAGAGCACTTCGGAAGCATGCCATGGCCTTCTCAAGGTCATCATTCGAAAGGTGCTCGTGACCTTGGAGGGTGTACGCATAAGCGAGTCCGTCATCGATCTGGGTTGCCCTTCTAAAGCATCGCAGAGCCTGATCATGGTCTCGCTGGAGGGAATAGCAGTTCCCCAAGGCGCACCAGGCCTGCGGAGAGACGCGGTCGAGATCGAAGAGTTCGTGGGCTAAATAGGAGAGCTCCACATCCTTCTTGAGATGCCACAACAGGGTCGAATATGTCTCCATCTCCTGCATGCGCAAAGGGTCCAACTGTCGAACTTTTGCAAAACATTCTCCAGCCTATCGCAGTTGTAAGCTTCTTGCATAATGTGACAAAAATGGGCTCTGATAAACTCACCTCAGTATACTTGGAAAGCTCATACAGGGCTCGTCCAAGTTTCGCAAGAACGTAAGGCGTTTCACGTTGGCTGGTGTGCAATCCTTGGTAGCTCGCGACAGCGGCTTTGCAGTCGAAGCGACAAAGGTTCACCAATGCATTCCCGAGTTTCTTATACACATCCAGAATGACCGCATGGGCAACAACCTCCTTTGGCTCTTGTGGTCGAGGGATCGGGGCAACGATTGGTCGAGCCTCTGCCATATGAACATCGCCTTGGCTATGAACGAGGGCACTCGAGGTCTTATCCGTATTCAGCTGGGAGCGGCTCGCAGATTTGGTTGCCGTCTTTGGCTTCTTTGCCTCTCGCTGCCCGGCAGCCGTAAATTTGCTGGTGATTCTATTCGATGCGAGAATTCGGTTGCTTCTGCGAGTAGCGGGGGCTGTCGCGCCGGACTGAGAATTCTTAGTCTCATCAGTGCTAGCGATGGACCGCTTTTTCTCAAGTTGGTTGTCGTGGTCCCGCGACCTTGTTAAAGTCTTTCGGGGGGCATCGATGAGACTTTGCGGTCTAGCTTTGCGGGGTGGCGCCTTAGGGTAGTCGATCGCGGCGGGAATGATGTTATCATTTGTCGGCGTTTCCAATCCTACTGCTGCGCCACCTTCGTTCAATCTATTCTGCGGGGCGGGCGGGACTCCGAAAACCGGTTCCGAATTGCGAGAAGTTTGAGAAGAGGATGATGCGAATATATCGTTGTCGTGGGATAGGTTGGTGTGGTGGTGATGAGGGTGCAGATTCGCACCATCCTCTGTCATCGAAGAGGCCACAGACGGAGCAGAGGAAGCCAATCGGGCGACGGCAAGCATTTCTTCGGTAGGCTTGAAGACAGTCGATGCCTTAATCGCTGCCCCTGTTTCCGCCGCACAGCTGAATGAGTCCCACATGTAGGGGTTTAGTTGGAAAGATGCTTGGTAGGCTTGAAGGGCCAGCTTATCGTCCCTCAAGCCCATGAACAGATGTCCTAGAAGGTTGAAAACTGCAGCGGCATCTGGCGTTGATCGACGCTCTCGCTCGGAATGTTGATCTAATGATTCCACGACATTGCCGCGGTCAGCACCCTGTCGGTCGCCTCCGTAGAGGCTCTTCTGAGAAGGATAAGGAATACATACTCCAGTGGCTCTCCTTTTGCCATTGCGACTTGCACTTATCCAGAGCGGCAATACCGTCTCTGTACTTGCGCAAAGCCAGACAACACTGCGCGTAGATGAAAGCACATCCCACATGTCCCTTATGTCCTTTGGCTAGGCTTTCGGCGTGCTTAACGTGATTGCCACGGTACAGCGACAATGCGAGGAGGTAGGTGTTCTCCGGGTCCTTCGAATCGAATGCGACCAGTCGTTCGGCAGTGAAGACGGCATTTGTGATCAAGTTGTTGTCCAGCGAATACCAGACAACTCTTCTCAGTTGTGAGAGGACGGCGGGGAGCGTGGAGGGGTCGCAAGATCCTGTGGCATTGCTGCTGACTGTGGTGCTGGCGGCAGCGGTGGCGAACAAGGGCGGCCGCGGTGGTCGTCGTTGTTTGGGGTCGTATTGCTCCATGTTGAGTCTCTGGGTTGTTGCCTTGGATGGAGCACCAAGACCACCAGAGTTAGGGGAGAAGAGCGATGATGAGAGAAAGGACGTGATGGAGGATAACAGTTTGTAGGATGGGCGGCGGTCAGCGGAGCAGTCTCTGCGATTGCCAGAGACCCGTCCCGCTGGAATCGTCTGGGGCGATATGTAGGTACCGCAGAGGGTTTGGGGGAGTCGGAGGTCGGTTGCGATGAGTCGAACGGGACCGGCTGGCGATGCGAGCGGCGAGGAGAAACAACAGTAGATTTATTGATGGCGGGATTGTGGGCGTGGAGCGTCGCGACGCAGGTTGCTGCGCGGGTTGTTCTTTGAGAATGGACTGCTAATCGCGTCTGGAGAAGAGTAAGGTGGTTGGGACGCAGTATGTTGCTTGATTGGGATCCGAGTGGATGACAAGAAGCCGTGTGAGATATGCGGCAAAGGACAGCCGAGCTGTGGCCGATGCGAGGGCGTCGATGGCGATGGTGATGGTGGAGGAAGAGGAAGAAGAGGAGGGAGTGAGTGTGAGAGCCTGCGTTGGAAAGAGAAGGAGAGAGAGAGAGAGAGAGGTGAGGTGAAGTGAGGCCCAGCAGACGGACAGCGGCTGTGATGTTGATGTGATGTGTTTGGAGACGTCCTTCCCAGACTGGCTGCTGTTGGCTGGGAAATCAACTACCCGCAACACCGCAACACCGCACGCTCCACTTGCACTTTCGAGGGCCGAGGCGATATCCGCAGAGCCGGTGGATAGTATACACTTCCTGTATACTATTATGTCCAGTCAGCCGTAGACGACGATGGATGTATAGATGGCTGGTCGTTCACCACAGCGTGCTAATCCTGCTAATTGCCTGTTACCTGGGAATCCTGTTTAGACGCCTGTCAGGGGGGTACGGTTTGGTCCCGCTCGCTCGAAACAACAACAACAGGCCCTCCCAGCCAATGAGCCATGGCGCGACCTCTAGCTCCACCACCGGCCAGCTGAGTTCCTGAACCAGATAAAGTATACGCGCATCCAATGTCGCCAGTCTTATGCCAGAATTCCCTATACGGGCATGTATTCAGCTGCCTCTTCGTCCCAGCCCGGCTTACAGCCCAGCCCTATCGTCACCATCAATAGCCCAGATCTCCGTCCATCGTAGCCTGGCACGACGATAGTACTGTAGTTTACGGAGACCTATCATCTATACACCCGATATAGAATTAATAGCTAGCTAATGTTACAAGGCACGCACATCTCTGCAATGAGACCATATCAAGACCTAGCCTAGCCCAACCGCAATCATGTTTCAAAACGTCAACTAGTCTAAACGTATATAGCAACTGGCATCCCCAAAGATAAATAGATATAGTCACTTGCGAATACTGCAATCGAACGGTCAGCATATATCCAATAAACTTCCTCCATTTTCAGCCCTAATCAGCATAGGTAATTAGAACTGTTTGGTTTAAATTTACAAAGGCAGGTCGACAAACCCTGAACTGCAGTCAACTAATTTCGCAATTAATTGATGCATCTGCTCATCCGAGGAGCAACTAGCTAGCACTAGTAGTATTGCGCCAACCAGCGGCATGCGGGTCGGGTCCGCCTCCTATCAAACGAGCAACTTAATTATTCTAGGTCGTAAATTTATTACAGTTGTCCACGCTCACATGCTCTGTTTATAACAATTCGATCGCCAAATACGGCATGGCGGAGGCGACTCCACGATATCGATATCAGAAATGCAAAACATTCCAGAAAGTTCACAGCCCTTAACTCCGTGTGACTTCCCGTGATATCATAAATCCGGAGTACTAGCAGCAGAAAAGGATAGAAATAAAAACCCACAAAGAAACAGGACACAAGAAACCTGTCTAGACCACGCACATTGCATGACAAGATGATAGCCGAACATATGCAGGCATAAGATAATACGGAAACAACAGTAACAAAATGGATGCATCTATTGTTTTTGCCCATCAACGAAAGCTAACGCTTCATCTTTCGACACAAGATCAATGCTAGACATCTTATTCAAGAATGTCACACCGTAGTGCTGGTCTGCCGTCAAGACCATTTCTCTCCGGAAAGTAGTGCTAGATAACACGTCAGCTTTAAAGGCCCCATTGCATCACACGCGGGCACGATAACTTTCACTTACCAAATAAACTGACCACCTTGTGTACTGAGGTTTTTCACCATCTGGGCAACTGCAGTACGGTACTGGGCATCCAAGTTGGCATCAATCTCGTCAAACAGGTAGAAGGGCGCTGGATCGCACTGCTGGATCGCGAAAACCAGCGCCAGCGCGCACAAGCTCTTCTGCCCACCGGACAGCTGTTGGATCTTCTGCTGCTCGTCGTGTTTCGAGTTAAAGGACACAGAAATACCGACACCTAGATAGTTCTCGACTGAACTTCGTCCGCCTTCATCGTCCGAATCTTCCTCTTCCCGTCGATTTCGGCTATCTGCTTTCCTCTGAATCACCAACCGTCCTCGGCCCAATGGTACCAACTTTTCAAAGATCTCAGCAAAGTTCTTCGAGACCTGCCTGAACGTGCGCTCAATAGCCTCGTCTTTCCTCTGGTCAAGAACTTGAATCAAATCTTCAATCGAGCCCTGAGACTCGTCCAGTTCTTCACGTCTCTTCCGGAGAGTATCTCGTTGCTTCGTAAAGTTGTTATACTGCTCAAACGCCTTCTTGTTGACATGCGAGAACTTTTTCAAGTTTTCATGAACCTTCTTCAGCTTGTTGACAAGAGTGTCCGATTTGAACTTGGTGTACTTTTCAAATGCCTCGTCTGGCAGGACACCAAGATCTCGAATCTTGCGCTGGACTTCGGCAGCATTTTCCACCAACATGGATCTTTTCGCCATACTCTTTTCTATCCGCTTCTGGTATTTTTCGATGTTCGTCGCCTCTTGTTCTTGCTCGCTTTGCCTGGATGCGATGGCCTTCTCAAGCTTCACAATCTCCGCACTGTACTTTTCGATGCTATCCTCAATCTCCTGGAGCTTCTGCTCAACAGAAGATGTCGCCTTTTTGATGCGCTTCAGATCAGCCTGTAAATCTGTTATCCGTCTTCCTTGAGCAATGCCGCCGGTTGACTCCGATTCTCCCTCCTCACTCGTCGCCTTGAGCTGATCCAAGCGAACCTCAAGATTCTCGTGCAGCATGGATTCAAGGTTGGTCTTCATTTGCTCGACATCCGCCCGCTTGGTCGAGACATCCGCCAAAGCCTTCCCAAGCTTCTGGATCGTATCCAGTGCCTGTGACAGAGACTGCTCTTCATCAGAACTCAGGTTCTTCTTGAATTCGGACGCGAGTTCAGTTTTGTGCGCCGCAAGCTGTTCATTCAGGCGGGCCAGCTCCACGTCCGAGTTGTCCCTATCCAATTCCATCTTACGCAAGTCGTCACGGAGACGGCTAAGCTGAGATGTCTTTTGTTGGAGCAACTCGGGGATCCCGTGGAACTGTTTTTCCAACCTGTTAAGCTGGAACTCGGCCTGATTGACGTTGCCCTGCGCTTGGTTGATCTCTTGGTCCAATTTCTTGATTTGGTCCTTGACTTCCCTACTCTGCTGAAAGGCGTTCTCGTACGCTTCTTGGCAGTCATTAACTTGCCGCACAGCGTTCAGACGGCTCCTCTGCGTATCGTAGTATCCACCACTCAGAGCACCCCTCTTGTCGCTGCTTTTACCCTCGAGATCAATGGCGCTCAAGCCATGGGAACGAGCGTATTGCGATGCGATGTGCAAGTCGGGACAGATGATTGTCTTCCCAAACACATGGTCGAAAGCCTTGTGGTACTTCTTGTCATAACTCATCTTTTCAAGCATGGGAATTGCATCGACAGCATCCGGGTAGCTGACCGGACGATTTCGAATACGATTCAGCGGCATGATGGTGATACGGCCAGGTCCTCGCTGAGCGATGGCTTCAACGAGCTCCGACGCGGTTCTATCATTGTCGACAACGACGTGGAAGAGGCTGTTGCCAGCAGTAACTTCAACAGCTGTCCTGTATACGTCCTCGACTTGACACAGATCCGCAATCGTTCCATAAACGCCAGTCATGTTCCTTTCAGCCCTGATAGCGCGCATAGACTGCAACCCCCTGCTAGTATCCCTGTCCATCATGTGCGATAGGCTGCTTTCTGCTCGCTTCAAGTCGTCCCACAGAGCACCCAGTGTAGTGCTCACTCTGTTATCTTCGCGAAGGAGCGTCTTCCGCTGGTCATTAAGCTTGTCCCAGTTTGTCTCAGCCCCCCTCAGCTTGTCCTGAAGTTCGTTCACGGCTGCCGCGCGGTTGTCACGCATGCTTCGTGTTTGTTGGAGTTCGGCTTCCAAAGCTTGGATTTTTTCCTCCACCGAGGTGATTGCTTTCTCAAGGTTTTCGCGGGCAGTTTGTCTTCTAGTTAGATTGGCATTGATCTGGGCAATGTCTCCCTTGAGATATGTGTCTCGCTCCTTCTTGCTGCTGAAATTAGCGTTTCGGCCCTGTTTAGCGTGTAGTCGGTTTTGGATCGCTCGAGCTTGATCCAACCTATGGGTTTAAAGTTAGCCTCGCTAGCCAAATGCCAATACCGATAGCAAAATAGCTTACTCGTTGCGGACTTTGGCTTCATCCGCCTTTCTTGCATTGTACTCTGGGAGTAGTTTCTCGAGCTCCTTCTGATGCGACGCGATTTCGGACTGTAGTCGATTCATCTCTTGTTTATGTTTCTGCCGCGATTGATCCCGACTTGCTTGGTTGTCGGTATATTCACGAACAGCTAGATCGAGCTGAGCATTGGATTTGAGGTGTTCACGGCGTTCCTGATCCAACTGCTTCTTTTCGGTCTTCCTAAGGGATATCTCCTGTTTGACCTTTGACAGCTGCTTGATCAATTGTTCGATTTCCTTCTCACGCTCGCGGAACTTTTCCAGCGCGTCGTCGTTGTTTTCCGCGCCCCGGGCTCGCCCTTCTTCGATCTGGTCGACGGCTGAGTTGATTTCTAGCTGCTCCCGGTGAAGGATCGTGTATTCCAGACAACGTTTCTCCCTATCGTTTTCCTGATATCCCCTAAGCTCCTCCTTTTCTTCCTCGAGCTCATCGAGCCGTTCCTCGATATACTTCAACAGCTCGTCAATCTTGTCCCGTTTCATGCTCGTCTCGTCCATGATTTTCAGCGATTCGGCCCTTCGCTGTTCGTAGACCTGAGTACCCGCAATTTCCTTCAACAGCGTCAAGCGCTCCGGGTCCTTCATGTTTGTGAGAGTCGTGACACGGCCCTGCGGCACGATGTAGTAAGGATTACTCCTGCTGAAGCCAGCACTCTCCAGAAGGTTCATAACGTCGGTTTTCGTCGCCGACTTGCGATCCAGACTGTATTCATCCTTCTTCAGGCCGATAGTGCGCCTGATAACGACTTCCTCCTTGCCCGTCAAGAATCGTTCGTCCGAGTTGTCAAATATGATTTCAACATATGCGCTCATCACGGCCTGCCCGGAGCCCTCGTGCAGCAGAGCCTGCCGCTCTTCCCTGCCCATCTGTGTATATGCATCGGATAGTACGAATCGAATCGCTGGACACCCGGGAAACCAAGGTTAGCCAACTCTCAGAGAACGGCTGGAGATTCTTCCATACCGGCGAAGAAATTGCTCTTTCCCGATCCATTGCGGCCGACGATAACATTATGTTTGGGACTGAACGGCTCGATGACCGTCTGGTCCTTGTAGCTAGATCCTGATGGTCAGCTTGCTGCAGGTCAAAGCGAGGGGCGCAGGCGATGCGATGGCGGTACCTCTTGAAGCCTTGGATGATGATCTGCTTGATATGCATTGTGGCTGTCGGCGGTGGGGAGTGTCTTGCCGTTCACCGGCGGCTGGAACCAAGGCGAGAGAGATGGTAGGCGATGAGGACGACGGCGGAGGAGTGTTATCGCAAAACCCGAAAATGCAAATGGTGGGCAGCTCTGTTGTGTTACGCGACGCGTTGAGGTCTGTGGAGTGGAGGGGAAACCGCAGCCGAGGCCGCTCAGCGGCAGGAAGAGCCGACGTCGAAAAAATGACATGCAACGCAGCTCAGCATGCACGACCAACATGCATCGAGAGCAGCATCTTCAAGCTTCAATTCACGGCGTCTATATCAATCCACTCTGCCACGACGAGCTCGGGTAGACACCACCGCTACCCGCCATCACACCGAAAAATGACCGACTCAATCCAGTCAGTCAATGAGCAAGGCTCTCAGGCGAACACCAGCACACAGCTCGAGCAACAGCCCTCCAAACTGCCAACACCCCAAGATGGAGGCGAGAACGAGGAGGACGACTACGAAGAAGATGAAGAGGAGGAGGAAGATATATTAGACGACACATGGACCCTCACCGACTTCACATCAACCGGCGACCTAACGAAGCAATACAGCCGCCAGAGAAAGCTGCTCCAAGCCGAGAGAGACCCCACCATGGACAAGTCGCAAGTCCCCAGAATCAACCCCCAAGCCTCCACGGGCAGGCAGAAGCCCAAAGGCAACATGGAAGCCAGAATAGACGACCAAATCGCCAGTCTCTCCAAGTTTGCACACCGGATCAAGCTCGACGACGCCGCAGCCGGCATGGTTGGCAAAGGCCCACGGTAAGCTACACCTGCGCCCCATATATACCCCGCGCCCCATCTCACTAACACCACCCCCCACCTCCAGTACCAACGACAAGGCGGACCGAGCCACCACAGAGCTCGTACTAGACCCCCGCACGCGCATGATTCTCCTCAAGGCCATCAACAAGGGCATCCTCGAATCCGTCAACGGCTGCCTCTCAACCGGCAAAGAAGCCAACGTCTACCACGCTGTCGCCGGCGAGCTCGAAAACCCCGGCCGCCAGCTCGCCCTCAAGATCTATAAAACCTCCATCCTGGTCTTCAAGGACCGCGACCGTTACGTCAGCGGCGAATACCGCTTCCGCCATGGCTACCAGAAATCAAACAACCGCCAGATGGTCAAGCTCTGGGCCGAGAAGGAAATGCGCAACCTAAAACGCATCCACGCCGCCGGCATCCCCTCCCCCGAACCCCTCTACCTCAAACTGCACGTGCTATTCATGGAGTTCCTCGGCGACGAGCGCGGCTGGCCCTCCCCACGCCTCAAGGACGCTCCCATCTCGCCGCTCGAGGGCGACACCGACGCCTCGGGCGCCTACCGTGCGCTATACATTGAACTCGTGTGCATCATGCGCAAAATGTTCCATGTCTGCCATCTCGTCCATGCGGACTTGTCAGAATACAACGTCATCTACCACTCCGGCAGGCTCCACGTCATCGATGTCTCCCAGTCCGTCGAGCACGACCACCCCAGGTCCCTCGAGTTCCTGCGCATGGACATCAAGAATGTTTCCGACTATTTTGGCAAACAGGGCGTCAGGTGTCTCGCGGAACGGTCGTTATACCAATTCATCACCACCGTAGAGGGCTCGACGGAGGACGACCAGATGAAGGAACAGCTCGAAGCATTGTTGGATGCCGACCAAGACGGCGAAATGAGCGATGAGAAGCGCGCTGTCGAGAACGAGGTCTTCCGCCAGCAATTCATCCCGCAGACGCTCGAGCAGGTCTACGATGTAGATAGAGACTCTGAGATGGTCCAGAAAGGAGAGAAGGACCAGTTGGTCTATCAGCACTTATTGGTAGATGGCAAACAAACAAACCCTGACGGTAACGATGGAGAAAAGGAAAGCGGTGACGAGGAAGCGCCAGGAGAAAGCGACGGCGAGGATGGAAGCGATGATGACTCTAGTGTCGATGAGTCCGCCTTCGAGAAAACCCCTCGCGGCCGGAAATTCGAAGACAAGGACGAGAAAAAGGTATTCATAACCACCAATGCTCTTTCGACATAAACAAGGCCTTGCTGACAAAACATACAGGCGCACAAGCAGAAAATCAAGGAGGAGAAACGGGAGAAGCGCAAAGACAAAATACCAAAGCACGTCAAGAAACGCATGGTAGCGTCCGGTAAGAAAAAATAAATATATATATATCATCTGTTTGAATAAAAGCTATAAAGAGTAAAATATGATACCCACAGAGTGCTTCCACACTCTGATTTACCTACCAACCTTAAATCCATACGCATACAGTAACCGCCGTAGCAATCCCTATTGTACTATACATCTGATCCAGCCCAAGCCTTACAACCACCTACAAAATTTGGCGTTGCAGAGCTCCATAGCACCTACCAAATTCAAACAACTCCACGTTTGTACCCACGTCATCAAAATAAACTTTGTGCCAGGCCAAAGAGAGGGCAAAAAAATAAAAGGAAGCAGCTTCATGACCGAAGAGGGGCTCGATCCCTCGACCTCTCGCGTGTGAAGCGAACGTGATAACCAACTACACTATTCGGCCGCTATGAAACAGCATTTGCCGGTCCGGAAGTGAAAATATAAACCTTGCAACGATCTGGACAATATGGATAGTGTTAAACTCTGCGTAAACTTCAACCTTCCCAGTCAAGGTAGTATCGATACCACAATATACAAATCGGGAATACCACAAAACCAACACTTATAAACCTAACAGTCAAATCACATACACCCATAGCAATATCAAGTGCATTTGCATCCGTCTAATTTCTTAAAGACAAGCTGTCTATCTATCTATCGCCATTACCAATAAATAATTACGCAATAGCCTGCGTATAACAACCTCCAATCCACACCGCAAAACGGCAAAACGCCCAACAAACCACACATTTATATTACAAAAAAAAACCAGATACACACACCGGCCCTTACGCAAGAAGCTTCGCAAGCTCCGCCTTCTCCTCCGCCGTCAACTTATTAAGAGACCCTGCAATCCCCTTCAAGGCCGCCGCCCTCCCTGCCGCACCGCCGCCCAACATTCCCGCCACCTCCTTAGCCACACCGTCTAGCTTCAACTCCTCAATCTTCGCCGCCACATCCTTCGAGTGCTCTTCATACCACGTCGCCACCGCCCTATCATTCGTCTCAAAGCTATCACCTGCATACCAGTTCCGCATCATCTCCAGCGCGATCCCCCGCGTCACATTCTTCGCCACAGGCAACAGCTTGCGCAAAATATACTCCTCATTCAATCGTCGCCGCAACCGCCAGTACAGGAACCGCCGCGCGTTCTGCCACTGCAGCTCCGCCCGGATCACCCCCTTGGCCTTCATCCGCCCAGACCGGTCGTGCAGGTCGGCAAACTGCAGCGAAATCTGCCCGTAGACCGGCATCAGCAGCTTCTCCCGCTCCGCCATCTTGACTTTAATGTCAGACTGCTCGCTTGGCGTCAACTGCTTGTTTCCTAGCGACTGCTTGAGCTCCGCGTAGATCGGGTCCAACCGCGCCATGGTATCTAGCTGCTTGTCGCGGCGGTACTTGATGCCCACGATGCCCTCGGGCTCCAACACTCCGCCGCGTGCTTCTTCGTCCGCGTACATCTCCATCATGTCGGGGTTGATTGTTGGGTCAATCACCACCCAGGAGCCGCCGCGCAGCTCTCCAAATGGCGGGATGTAGACAAAGATCGGTTGCTGGTATTTCACCAGTGCGTCCACAATGTACGCGCCGTACTTGAGGACTTCAAAGTACATGTCGCGCTGCCCGCCGGAGAAGCCTCGCCAGTTCGCCAGAATTATAAGCGGGAGCTGCTCGCCCTTGTTGAAGTCGTTGATCGCTTGCGCTGTCTTGAACGCCGAGTTGGGATACCACACCTGGCCAGCTTCCATGTTGATCTGCTCTGTCGAGTCGGGGTTGGCCGGGTCCGCGGGTATCACGTTTTCAACCGACCGTGTCTCAACTGCAATCACACCGACGGGGATGCCGCCAAGTCTGGCCCGTCCAATGACAACAGTCTTCGCCCACCCGCTGAGTGTCTCCTGGAACGAATCGCGGTCGAAAAGGCCGGATGCGAAGCCCATATCGTCCTCCTTACCGCCAATCAACCACCTCACATCGTAGGGGTTCTTCTGTGGCGGCATGTAGACAATATCACGATCCCAGGGATCGCTCGAAGGAAGGATTGGCACGGGCGAGTTCCTCTTATCCGGAACATACGACAGCCAAGACACAATCTTCGTGATTCCATCAAAGTCGTTTGATGCCGTCAGATGGGAAACACCATTCTTGTACATAATCTGGGTCCCGCCAAGCTGGAGATTGGAAGTATAAACCTCCCGCCCTAGGAGCTTGTTGATAGCTGGGGCGCCAGTCAAAATCTATCCCAAAGTAAAACATTAGCCCATCATCCGAAAGACACATTTTTGAACAGAACGACAAACTTACAATCGGCTGTCCCTCAATCTGGACTGCACGCTGCCCGAGTCTGACAAGATAGGCACCAATACCAACGGACCGGCAGGTAACCAGCGTAATCGTAAAGATGTCGTCGTACGCACGCGAGGTCGCCCCGGCAATGATACCAGATCCCCTCAAACACTCCACACCGAGCCCGTCCTCCTGCCCGATAATCGTCGTGATCTTATACCGCTCCTCACCATCCTCTACAACCCTCTCCGTAAGAACCTCCTTCCTCCCGCCGTCCTCAAACTTGGCAAAAACTTCAGGCGTCAGATACAGATACCTAAACCCTGCCTCCGGCCTCCCCGGGTCGTTCCACGCAACCGAAAACAGCGGAATCAGCTCCTCTGCCATCCCGATACGCGCCCCAGAGTTTGCAGACAGATAGATACGGGGAATCCCGAGTCTCCTTGCCAAATCGGTGCAAGCATTGAAGAAGCGGTCCTCCTGCGGTCCGAACGAACCAATCTTAAACGTAATATCGTTCGCAATGATCACGAATCGGCGGCCCTTGGGGTACTCTGGTGTCTTGGCCGTCACCAACCACCCGACCATACCATGCGTGTTCGTTCCAGGCTCTCTATTGACTTCAACCAGACTATAATTGTCGTCAAGCACAAGCTCGTTGTAATCGATGCAGGTTCCCGGCTGCGGCATGGCCTTCTTCAGCTCCGAATGCTTCTTGATGGCTTTGTCCCAGCTGTTCTGGATAGATTGGCGGAACAGCTCGGGGAAGTCGTACACGTACTGTGTCCCCATCAGATGTGCCTTGTATCGCCGGGGCTGTAGCGCCTCCTTGGTAGCATACGGCGTATTGACTGGCCGCAGATGCATCGACCCGGGCTTGCTGTTGCTCTCGAGCGGAATGCTGTGGAAGACCCATTGCTTCTTCTCGTTCTTCTTCTCAAAGTAGATCTCGTACTGGATCACATAGCCGGAGACGTTGTTGATGATGACACGGAGCGGCGTCGCAATGCCAGTGGCAGGGTCAGAGCAGACGATACGGATCTCAGCTGTCGTGACGCGCAGTCTCCACGACCGTCTTCCGAACCGGTCGATGAACCCGCCGAGCGCCGAGAAGACCTCCTCCGGCTCCAGAGGGAACACGGGTGAAAAGTTGATAAAGATGTGGTTCAAATCCGTGCCGTTGTTTCCGACGATTTCCAAGGCGTCAAGAATGTCGCTGACCAAACGATCCGTCTCGGAGATGAGGTACTCCGGCGTCGGGATATCGTCACGGAGCCGACCCGGCCTGACCACCGCACGGGTAAAGTAGCGCTGATCCGATGGAACATTCTTCCCCACAGCCTTGTACACATGGATGTTTCGGTTCTCCGTAAACACAGGCGTGATGTTGAAATTGGAGAGACGGGACAGCTCAAGCTGGAAAGCCAAAGCCGGCTCGATATGACGGATTCTCTCGTCCTCGCTAAAGTCGGGCGCCCGGAAGGTAAAGTACCCCGGATAGGTGCCGTCCCTGTGGCCACAGATGAAGGTAACGCGTCGAATGTGCCGAGCAAGCAGCTCGTCCGCGATCTCCTGCATCAAGGCGGAAACCCTTTCCGCGATCTCCTTATCCGTTAGGTTCTCCACATCCCTGACGGCGACATTGCAAACGCCGCTGAGGTCATCCTCCTCGTCAAGCTTGAGCGGCTTGGGCTGCGGCCGGCGGCGGGACAGATCGGGAATCAACCCACTAGACTGCGCAACCTTAGCGCTCTTCCTCGGCAGCAGATCCATGGCACGAGCTAGGTATTCTTCCGCCTCGTCTAGGTAGCCAATTGGTACAACAACCCCCTTCCTAACGGGCTCGGACTCCGCATTTTTGACAAGAAAGCTCATATCACTAATAGATCCTATTCTCTTAAACGGGTTGCCCTTGTCGGCGGTGGGTGTCCAAGGTGTCGTTGGCTGATTCGGCATTCCTGCGTCGGAGAACCCCATCTTGCTCAGACAGAAGTCCCATGTAATCATGAACGGTGGCTCGCTGTCGGTGTAATGGTACTCAACGCTCATGAGCTGGTACGCACGATAAGCACGGCGGATGTAGACCTCAAGTGCGGCGAGGGATACCCAGGGATCAGAATGGCCGAAGAAATGGGGAAGCACGTCGAAGACGGTGTATTTTGAATCAATGACCTCCTTTAGCAGCTCAAAGTTGGGGGTTCGATGCTCCCATCCACCTTCACCGTAACGGGATTCCACGACGGATGATCGTAGGATATGCTCCATCTGGCCCTGACGCTCCTCAATAGAGGGCAGCGCACACTGGATGAGTAATTCCCTGGCCTTGAGCTGCACCTTGGAGGTTGATCGGTTATCCAGCTCCGTCAACTTCTTCAAGGGAACGCGGAAGTATTTGCCAACGGCACCAACGTTCGGCTTGTTTGGCCGGTACTCGTCGAGGATAGCAATTATCAAGTTATTCTTGGCTCCGATTTTGCTGTGAGAGAGAACCGCTTGCGCAACCTTGTCAATGCTGTCCTTGTTCTCATCGCGGAGCTTCAAGACGACATCTTCCTCGCGGGTATTCTGACCGGAGAACATCTTCTCCGTCGCCCAATATTGCTCGAGGAGGGCAATGATGACCCCAAATTCATGGGCTTTGAGGCCATCTTGGTAACGCCCAATGATGTCCATGAGGGGAGACAGCGAGTCTCGTAACCCGGACGCATCGCCCGTTTGCGAATGATCGTCGATGAACCTGTCAAATGTCTTCAAAAGGTTCTTTGCTGGGAATTCGCCCTTCCTAGATTTTGCTCGATCAACTACCGTCGTGAACAAGCCACCCAGCTTCGCCGGCATGCGGGAATGTAATGCGGCGAACTGCGCACTCCATTCACCATAAGGGAGCTCCGGGTTGCGCAGAACCTCGATGAGTTCTTTCAGCGTTGGCGCCATGATGACTTGATTGTCGAACCCTTCTAAAATATTGCGAAGGATCCCAATGAGGAGGTCAAATCTTTGCGCGGGCTTGGTGCCAACTATCTGTGGGTCTCCAAAGTTGGGGAGCTGACCCTCAAAGGCGAGAGCGTGCTTCACACGGGAAGGGTCATCCAAAGCGAGGATGCCGAGAATGTCACCGGCCTCCAGGACTGCTCCGGGTTGCTTGATTAACTGAACCATACCATCCTCTTGGGCAATCAAGGGCATGATCATTTTCATAACCTCGACTTCGGCAAACGCCTGCCCCTTCTTTACATGGTCTCCGCTGTCGACCAAAAACTTGACCAGCTTTCCGGGCGAAGGGGTTCTGAGCTGCGTGGGGTCGCTCTCTTGCTCCATGAGGCATATCATATTGTCAACACTCAGCCGAGTGGCACCGACATCCTCCTTCCAGTAAACGTTGTGGCTGCGGCCACTAAGCAGCACGAGTAAACCGCCGTCCGTAAGAGCGCGAATACCAACCGCACACTTAGAACCGTTGATGAAAAGGTGATATGAGTTGCTGCTAGATCTGGTCGCCGTGAACTTGTATCGGATGCCTTCGTAGATGAAATCAACAGGAAAGACCGTCTTGAGCGATCCTTTGGAGGATACTTGGCCCTTCTCCAGTGAGGTTCTATACTCATTGACGCAGGCTTCACTGGCAATATGAGCCTTTGTCACGGCGCCACAGACAACAGCCAGCATGGGATCCGGCCTCTCCGCCGTCATCTTGTTGCTGATGAGCTCGTCCAACCATCCGGTTGTGATTGTATTTTCTTCAAAGGCTTCGAGCTGAAGAAGCTTGATCAGGTACTGTACGGTGTTCCTGAAGTCACCACGGATGCTCAACTCCTTCAACGCAATGACCATGTGCTTTCTGGATGCCGACCTGCTTTCGCCGTAGGCGAAGATGTGGCCGAATTGGGAGTCTGAAAATGAGTGGATACCACCCTGCGAGCTCACAGAGAAGTAGCCCCAGACGTTTGACGAAGACCTAAAGTTGAGGTCGTGCATCGTACCCGAAGATGGCTTGAAGCCCTCACCAGGGTCCTCAGAAGTAATTCTGCAGGCGGTAATGTGGCCTTTGGGAGTCGGCCGACGCTGGGTTTGCAGGGCTTCCTTTGATGAGAAGTCGAAATCGATCTCAGCAGCTGAGGTTGTATCGGCGCCATAGAGCAGCCGAATATCACGGATCCGATGCAGAGGGAGACCCATGGCAATCTGGAGCTGGGCAGCCGGGAGATTGACACCGGTGACCATCTCAGTGGTTGGATGTTCAACCTGCAAACGAGGGTTAAGTTCTAGGAAATAGAATTTGTCTTCCGCGTGCGAGTAGAGATACTCGACGGTACCGGCAGACACGTATCCGACAAGCTTGCCTAGCCGGACCGCAGCCTGCTCCATTTGCGTGAATGTTTCCTGGCGGGCGATAGTGACGGGGGCTTCTTCAATAATCTTTTGATGTCTCCTCTGGACGGAACAGTCACGTCCAAAGAGCGAGATATTGTTGCCATACTGGTCTGCGAGGAGCTGCACCTCCAGATGTCTGGCGCTACCCGCCAGCTTCATCACAAAGATGGGCGACCCGGGGACCTCGTTCGCAACCTGGGCGAATAGCGAGTCGAAGCCATCCTCGCTATCGACCTTTCTGATACCCTTGCCGCCACCGCCTTCGCTAGCTTTGATCATGACTGGGAATCCGATTATCCGCGCCTTCTCCAGCGCTTGTTCCGCCGTCGTGACGCAACCCTTGTTGTACACATCTGGGGCGACGGTTACGAGCCCATCTTCGTCGACGTCCACGTTATCCACGCCGGAGCCGCTCCACGGGATGCAAGGAACATTGGCGTGCTGAGCGACAATTGTCGAGGAAATCTTGTCGCCCAGGGACCGCATGGCAGAGCCAGGCGGGCCGATAAATACGATCCGGTGCTTCGATGCCGCCAGCGACTCGGGAAGCTTTGGGTTTTCACTCGCATGGCCCCTGCATTGTACCATGTCGATTAGCTTTCGGTCTAGCCTGTCAGGTACCATTTCCGGGAGGAGCGTGCTTACCATCCAGCCCACACGGCATGTACACCCATCCGTTCCGCGACATCAACGATCAGCTCGACGTTGGCGTAGTTGTTATTATTTGTTCCTCCAGGAACCTATTGCGGTGGTCAGTTTCGACATGGTCGTAGACTGGGGTAAAGCCAATCTGGCGGGTTCCGTACCTCAACATATTGGTCCGCCATTCTGATATAATCCGCATTGGCTTTTAGGTCCTCCGGCGTAGCCATGACGGTGAATTGGATGGCACGCTCGTCTCCAAACATCTCGTAGGCCCATTTCCGCACGCTTCTGATCTCCTTGACGGCAGCGATACCGTTGTTTGCGATGAGCACCTGCAGAGCGCACGGTCAAGCATGAGCGGATTGTCCAGGCGAGAGGGGATGAGAGAAGGGACACTCACGTTGGTGATGACAGTGTGGCCGTCATGGCTGGCTACAAAGTCCTTGACAACACTGGAGGGGGCCAGATCCAATCTGTTTCCGCCAATGAAGTGCGACGCGAGCTTGTGTTTGGCGGCGTAGGTAGAGCCATATCCGTCTCTGTTGATGCGGTCACTCGAGGGGGCTCCGTCGAGCTGGGGCGACGATGCCTCTGTAGACATTGCTGTGGTAGTGGTGATTGTGGTGATGATGATGATATGCTGGAGGGGTGATAATGGTGTGGCGAAGGGAGGGAGAGCACGAGGGATAGTACGAGAAAGGGAGGGAGGGAGAGAATGAATTGATTACAATGAGAGTACGACGAGAGGGAGAGCTACTGGACGAAAGGGCATCGATTGAGTTCGGCGGTTGGAATCGGACATGGAAGAAGTCCGAGCGAGGACAGCTGGTGCTTAAGTACGGATTGGCAACAGAGGGGCAGCACGCAGAGCACCGGAGATGCGGTTGACCCTGTTCGGCGTGTCAATTGGATATTAATATTATCACCAGGGCCAGCGTCAGAAGCTGCTGGAAGGGTAAGACGGTCACCCCAGCTTTATATCGCCAGCTGAGCTGTCTACAAGCATGCAAGGGCGCCGCCTGTGGCTATCACCCTCGCCGACTTGGCCATTCCTCGATGCTTTCACACGCATACCAAAATGGCTCCGGAGAGCAGTTATTCGTGGATAAGCGTGGAATGGTATCAACAAAAGCCCAAAGGTTTGTCCAGCTTAGTCACGCGCCCCAAGCAACAACCGCCGATTTCTGTTGAAACCCCAACGCGACATCATCGGCCGCATCGGTTGGGGGCCGCTGCTGCTACCACGACCTAGTAATGGTAATGCAGCTGCTGCTGCCTGGGTACGTACCACGCTGGTTGGCCCTACGATGCTTCGGTTTCTGATCGGATGGATCTTTGATCGGATTGCGTCCCGATCCTCCAATGGCCATCGACATCCATTCATCCGCTGGTGGTGTAGCTTGTCGTCAGCGCATCTAGTCAGCACGCCCAATCGGTGTCTACCGGGTCCCAAACTAGGTAGGTACTCGGACACTCCGTAGTCCCGTTGCAGCAGGCGGGCGGATTATAAAATGTCCAGGCACGGGTACACTCCGCGCCGTCGCGATGGGATTCCGTCGAGGCGATACTTCTCCCATTCGGTAGTAGTAGTACGATATGAATATAAAGCTCCTCACGTGGTTGGCGCCAAGCCATGACGTTGACGGTCGACGCACCCAAAATGCCACCGTAAAGCTTCAACTTCAACACGCCGGTCAACGGAGCACACCACCAGGCTCCAATCCGTCCCCCCCACACGCTCCCACTCCACAGCAGCAGCAGCAGTAGCAGCCATGGCGCAGGTACAGATACAGATACAGATACACACATACCCCTCCTTCCGCCGATGATGAGACAAGCTGCTTACAACCCCACGCACGATACAGAAAGCAGCAAAGGCCACCGCCCGCAAAAACACATCCGTCCTCACCAACCTACACCTCATCTCCCTCGCCGTCAACCTCTTCTTCATCCTCTGGCGCTTCGTCCTCCACTACGGCAGCGTCACGAAATCCGCCATCTACCTCTACGTCCTGCTCAATGCCCCCGCCCTCGGCATCCAGCTCTACCTCGAGAGCATTGGCCGCCCGCGCGATGCCCGCAAGGCCGGCGAGGATGTCAACTCCTCCGGGCTGATGGAGCTGCTCTGGGACGTCATCTATGTGACCTGGGCCTGTCTCGTGCTGGTTGCCTTCTTTGGCGAGCGCGTCTGGCTGTTGTGGGTATGTTCTGGTCTCGACCTCTCGACCTCACATGTAATCGGACGGTTGGCTAACTATAGGCGCAGTTGGTGATCCCGGTCTACGGCGCGTATGCCGCCTACACGACCGCGATGGGGATGCGCGACAGTCTTGGGGGCATGGGCGGGGGCATGGGCGGGGCCGCAAACGACATGGCCGCCCCGAGCAAGCGGCAGGCCAAGCTGGAGAAGCGTGGCGCGGAGGGAAAGGCGGTCAAATACCGGTGATTTGTACCCCGCACGAGAAGCGTGTAAAGTAGTAGAGCAGCAGCAGCAGCAGAATTACCCAGAATTACCAGTCGCGACGGCGGAATATACAACGAGAACGTAGCAGATGAGATGGCGCACGGGCGGATCACGTAATCCCCCAAGAGGCAGGTTTGTCGGTGTTGCACGTGACTCCTGCAGGAGGGCAGCAAAAGCAGCAGCACGGCGCCATACAAAGTTGGCTGGGGTAAAAACGTCTGCTTTCCGACACACCGAACGGCGGTTTCTGCGCGGCCCTGTTTGGTGAGGAAATTTGACGTGGAATCCTCCTGTTTATTTCCTCGGCACCCACGCTAGCATTTTTGTCCTATTGATCTGGCCCGCCGGCTCGCTTGCTATATAAACAGCCTGCTCCCCCGCCCTCTGGCCCTCTCCCCTTCTCTTACTCTTATTTTCTCTTCCCGCCACCGCTTCCATACCATCTCCAACCCGACGCGTCTACGACTAAAATAAACAACCAATCACACAACACCCTATTTTTTTTAAACCCCCAAATACATCCAACATGACTGGACGTACGTATCCCATCGCGCCTCCTTCCACTCTTCGATCTCCCATCTCGATCGCGTCGCTAACATGCTCCTCTCCCTACAGGCGGCAAAGGTGGAAAGGGTCTCGGCAAGGGCGGTGCCAAGCGACACAGGAAGATTCTTCGTGACAACATCCAGGGTATCACCAAGCCTGCCATCCGCCGTCTCGCGCGTCGTGGTGGTGTCAAGCGTATCTCTGCTATGATTTACGAGGAGACCCGTGGTGTCCTAAAGACCTTCCTCGAGGGCGTCATCCGTGATGCCGTCACCTACACGTAAGTCTTCTTCTACCACTACACATTGACTTTATCCAACATTGCCTAACACGCGTCTGTCAACAGTGAGCACGCCAAGAGAAAGACCGTCACCTCCCTCGACGTCGTCTACGCGTTGAAACGCCAGGGCCGCACCCTCTACGGTTTCGGTGGTTAAACACCTCCCTCCGTTATCTTGTTGGATCCGTCTTTCCAACTCCTTTTTTGCGCGCCCATTTCTCGAGAGAGCACTGTTTCTGTCCAGCCGAGTTTTTTTTGTCCGTTTCTCTTTCGGGAATGCGTTTACGTCTTGCATTAGAAGCAATTCATGCAATGTAATGTCATGACCAAATACAATTGACGATCTTAATACCACCACTTCTGCGGGACTCTCGGTCGGGGCTTGCGTGCTTGTCTTCTCATGGATTTGCCTGGTCTGTTTATTATATCCGTGGGTCGGGGGGTACTTCATCTCGTGTATTGCTATTGCTCTTCTCCTTTTACTTCATGTCACTATAGGGCTTGGTGGGCGTTCACATGATGGGACTTCCTTAGTATGATCACGACAGCAAATGCAGCACTGCTTGGCAGATAATCACGAGTGTCAACTCTCTATTCCGTAAACAAGTGTAGTCCGTAATTTTGCACCCGGAGTTGTAACTCAACACAACACAGCAAACCACGCATCTAATCCGTCTATGATCTCCCTCGCTTGTATAAACGCTGCATGGAAACACCCAAATTGCAAACAAACAATTGTATACCATCTACTGCGCGAACATTTTAAGCTTGTCTGTTGCGCCGTCAATGCCGTCCGTGTTGACCAGCACGTGGATGTGCTCGAGCGTGCGCACGCTCTGCAGCGCAGCCCAGTTTTTGAACCACATCACGTTCGCGGCGGGGAATCCGAGCTCCTCCACGAAAATTTTATGGACGTACTCGACGATAATGCGGCGAGAGTCCGCCGTCACGTCGCCGGTGTTCGGATCGACAGGGATCTCTGCCTTTGTCCACACGACGATGTGCGTGATGCCTGCAGCCATGCCGTATGGCCAGTCGTTGAACAGGATGCGCGTGTCTTCTGTAGGTGTTTGTTCGTGTTAGCATTGCCGGGCGTGCGTGCGTGCGCGCGAAGCTAGGTTGGTAGTATTCATGTTGTGTGAGGAGTGGATGCTGAATTTGGGAGTGAATCGGAATGGGGAATGGTGAATGATCGATCGATCGATCAATCGATTGACGGACCTTCATCGGCGAATGGGATGGTGTTCTTGGGGGTCAGCTGGTCCTCCGACCAGTGTAATCGGCATTGTAAGATGTAGCGCAGCACGCTGCCGTATTCCTCGCGTGTGCGCTGGCCCCAGTCGAGATAGCGGCGCAGGTCGCTCGGGCGGCGTTTGAGGTCCTCCAGGCGGTTTTCGGCGATGATTGTACGCAGGTCGGACCAGGTGTGTATGTGGAAGAGGTGGTCTGGGGTGTCTAGGATCTCCTGGTCCTTGAGGGTTGGGATGTAGACGTCGGATTTGGGAGGCGGAGGAGGAGCTGTCTCATGGACGACGTCTGTGGTGGCCATTGTAGGCGCTGGGTCGGTGTCAACGGCCATATTGAGGATTGTATGCGTACTACTACGAGTAGCTACAGGTGGGTGCTTGCTGTATGAGTATCCTGTAAGAGGATGGTGTGTAGATGTGTGCGCATCTACTCCGACTACGAGGTATATATTTGCCGGCGTGCTTTGTATGCGTGTCTTGGAGCTTGAGCTTGTAGCAGCAAGCTTCAGCACCGGTGTCTCAGAGGCGCCAAATGCAGCAGTCCCCGACTCGTAACTCTAGACTCCCAGGGGTGTACATGTTATTGTATACGGATTACCGCCATCCGAATGGAACGCAAATAGTACCCGCGGTTTGGCTCACATAGCTGCGACTCTGGCCTCTTTTCGGACGCTGAAGTCGACCCTTAAGCCCTTACGAGCGGACGTCGCCTGCAGCTCCCTGATCCAACATCCAGCCAGCGCCAGCAGATTCAATTGGCTGCTGGAATAATGCCTGCATGCACGCGCGGTTTGGCCTAGTCGTTGGACTGACGCTTCGCAGTTACAGTTATACGTCGGCGGCCGTCTCATATTAATATTGACATCCCTGCCGGCGGGCGAGCGAGCGAACGGCGTATCGTTGAGACGTTCGTTGGGCGACGTTGACGTTGCCAGGTGGAAACTTTTTTTTCGGACCCCAAAGCTCCTTCCCACGACGACCTCCTTCCCTCCGATTTTATATCCACCCTCGAGGTCTCTCCCCCTCCCTCTCTCAATCTCTCACCCCCATCGATATCACCGGAAGCTGCAGAACCCGCCTGGCCGACATTCGCAATGGGCAACGCCGAGAAACAGGTCGCGTTGATCTCGACGCCGCTGCACGGACTATACATCCCCATGGGACTGCTGGTCGTCGGCACTGCAATCGTCAAGATCGAGTGGGTCGGATACGCCATCGCTCTGGCCGTCTCCCTCGCTGCCTTTAAGGTCTACCGCGGGTGTAAGTCCATCGTCGTACGTTGTATATGCATCGCGGCCGATACGCTGACTACGAGATCAATCTGTGTAGTCCCCACAAAGGTCCTCAAGCCGGACGTCTTCCAAGAGTTCCAGCTGAAGGAGAAGACAGAGCTCACCCATAATACCGCCATGCATGTTTCCCACCATCAATTACTACACCTCACCTCGGCCGCGCCGCTAACATCTCACCTCACCCGTTCATAGCTACCGCTTCGCTCTCCCCGGTGAAAATGACATCCTCGGCCTCCCCATCGGCCAGCACGTCTCCGTCGGCGCCACGATAGACGGCAAGGAGATCGCGCGCTCGTACACACCCATCTCCTCGGACCTCAACAAGGGCTACTTTGAGCTCCTCATCAAGACCTACCCGACCGGCAACATCTCGAAATACATCGGCGAAATGAGGATCGGCCAGACCATCAAGGTCAAGGGACCCAAGGGCCAGATGGTGTACACGCCCAACCTCGTGAAGCATTTCGGCATGATCGCTGGCGGCACGGGCATCACCCCCATGCTGCAGATCGTGAAGGCTATCCTGCGCAATCCGGATGACCGAACAGTCGTCGATCTCATCTTTGCTAACATACACGTTGACGACATTCTGCTGAAGGAGGATCTGGACGAGCTGGCGGAGCGCGAGAAGGAGAGGTTCCGCGTGCACTATGTGCTCAACGTGGCGCCGGAGGGGTGGACTGGTGGCGTGGGGTTTGTCACTGCGGATATGATCAAGGTGAGTTTCCGGTCCCCGTTCTTTTGTGTTTTTCAACGTGCTGATGCCAATGCCTTTTTTCTCTCTTAGGCCTGGTGCCCACCTCCTGCAAAGGACATCAAGATTCTCATTTGCGGCCCGCCGCCAATGGTGTCGGCGATGAAGACGCACTGCAAGGCGTTAGGGTACGAGCCGGCCAAGCCGGTCAGCAAGCTCGAGCACCAGGTGTTCTGCTTCTAAGCCCGTATGATCCATACCTCGGTCCGTACCAGCTACGTACGAAGCACACATGGTTACGTTATAGACAGGTGCATGCGTGTATATATATCCTGCATCTGTTCCATATAGAGGCCAATACCACCATCTACCCGCGTAGCCCCATATCACGCCTTGTCCACCTGTGCACTAGCGTCATGCACCACCACCCTCGATGAGCTTTGCAACATCGTTACTGTACTCTAGCCAACGCCATTCCCCCCTCCGACTCTCCTCTCCCTCCCCGTCCCGCACCGCTAGCGCCACGCAATATCTCTCACCCGCCGAGGGCCTCACCACTTCAACCTCTAAATGCCACCCCTCAAGCTTCTTCTTCGCACCCTCCTTACCAATCCACACCTCCACTTCCTGCACCCCACCACCCTCCAACCGCTCCCTCACACCGCGCAACCGGCCCTCCACAGCCTTCAGGTCGGTGACCAGCCCCGTACCAACGGCTTTTACATACGCTTCCTTCAGCGCCCAATGGAGGTGCAAAGTGCGCACAATCTCATCTGCGGTTGCGCCTGCTGCCGCTTCGGCGCGCATGAACCCCAACTCGGACGCGGTGAGCACATCTGCGGTTGCAAAGCCCTCCGCCCAGGCTAGCACGCCGGATAGGCCGCCGTCGTCATGTTTGGTATTCCCATCATGGGAGGGGATATGCGCGGGCCGCTCGTCGTAGAGGAGGATGTCGATACCGATGCTGCCTTCGTCGTGCGAGTCCGCGCTGGATGGGGGTAGTCCGCGCGTGGCGATGGCTACTACCGAGCCATGATGCGAGACATTATATTCTAGTCCTTCTACCGTGTTATCGTCGCTGGTAGCAGTGGTAGCGGTGGTGGTGGTAGTGGTATTGTTGGCGAGAAAGACGGGTCGCGCGCCGGATACCCCGCCGTGGTTGCGGGTGATGCGCACGGCGGCAAAGGGGATGTGTCGGGTGTGCGCGACGAGAAGGTGCTGGAGGAGCTGGGAGCCGAGTGCGAGCTTGCGGTCTGATAGGCGGTGGAAGCTTTGGACGTGCGCGTGCGTCGATGGCGGGAGGCGGTGGAGGGTTGCGGTGAACTAGTAGGTAGGCGGGCGGTTAGTCGTGGGGAGGGAGGAGGAAGAGAAGGAGAGTACTCGGTGTACCTCCTCAGGAGTGTTCCAGAGGGGCGCCACGTCGAGCAGCCATTTGGTCAGCATGTATACGTAGCGCGTGGTGTGCTGGGAGCTTGGATGTGGGGACGGCGGTGATATAAGGTATTTGGTGTTTATATCGGAGGATGTCCGAGAGCGGATGCAACGCAGATTCTACATGTCGGTTGATAGCAACATTAATATGCCAGTAATGCCCCATGCAATGCAATGCAATGCGATTCAACCACGAGATCCGAGAAACCGAAAGGAAAAAACAGGAGAAAAAAAAAAAAAAAAAAAAAGCGAGA
>KI966413.1:98278-110915 GCA_000525045.1 Drechslerella stenobrocha 248 | reverse complement strand
AAAAAAGCGAGAGCATCTATACACACCACCGGCCACCTTGCACGCGTGGTTCCGTCAACTAGGTCTATAACTACAATCACAATCGCAACCGCAACCACAAACACAACCACCCCGCTACTCCCTCTTCTTGCCTCCCAGCCCCATAGTCTCCAGCTCCACAGCCATCATATTGCGCACCTTCTCCACCAATCCATCAATCTCCTCCTTCGTCCCGCTCATGCCCGCCGTCGGCACCGGATCCAGTACCTTCACCTTGATCCGCCCGCTGTTAAACTGCCACGCCTTAACATCCAACACATGGCTGTAGTTCTGGATCACAACGGGGACAACCGGCGCTTGCGCCTGCACCGCGAGGTGGAAGGCCCCTTTCTTGAACGGCAGCATGGTTGGCGTCCTGCCGTACGAGCGCGTGCCCTCCGGGAAGATCCAGACGGACTGGCGCCGCGATTTCATCTCACGCGCGGCATTGTCGAACGTCGAAAGAGCGCTGGCGCGGTTCGCCCGGTCGATGAACACTGTGCCGCTGGCGGTCACTGCGTAGTAGAACGCTAGTTAGCTAACCGGACGCGGTATATACGGATGGAGGAGGTGGAGAAGGAGAACGCACTGAACCAGCCGAGGAAAGGCATGTGCTTCAAGCTGCTTTTCGCGCTGACGCTGCAATATTTCGGGAATATCTATCGAGTGTTAGCCCTCTGATCCCACAACGAAACCGCAAAACCACCAAGCGGATAGGGGGTGTATGTATGGCGTACCCTCCCGAGAACCAAGATATCCAGCTCCCTACACGCGCGCGCGCAATCCGGTCAGCAACCCCTCGTTGAACCCCTTCAGCAGGAACGGTGGGTAACCCACGACTGGTGGTTCCCGACAAACACGACGGGTCGATCCTTCCACATCCCGTTCTCGTTTTCGACCTCAAACTCGACGCCAATCACCGGGCACATGCTGTTCGAGAAGGCGCGGGCGACCACCCACTGAGCGATACCGACGTCGCCGAACGCGCGCAACAGCAGGCTAGCGGTGACGCCATAGACTGCGCAGCCGGCCATGATGATGTACGCCATGAGCAGGCGGGAAAAAAACCGCGCAGTCCCGGATAAGGTACCCAGCAGGGTTAGGACGAGGGTGAGCGCGGCGTAGACTGCCATGATGATGGTGAGGTAGTAGGAGAACATTTTCTCTCTCTTCCTTCTCGCTCCCTCTTGTGGGGAATGCGAGCTCTTTAACGGGGTCTGGTTTCCGGTAGCTGTAGACTAGTTGGTTTTTCCCCCTGCAGATGGTTACGTTTTTGTGGGGGACGGGGTCGATTTTCGTCGGCGGGGCAGGGAAGATTGAGCGTATGGCGGGGTAGCGTGCGGAGGGAGCTTTTGGTTAGCTGGTTGCTACTAGTTGGCCATGACGGTCATGCGAGCGGTGACGTCCCGGTGGTGTGAATGGTGAGTAGAATGTTTGGAGGATCGTGGAGGCTTTTGATGGAGAATTATGTTTGATAGATCATCTGAGCGGGCCCGGCGGACGGTTCAGGAACCAGCTGCCCAGAGCGACAGGACGAGAACGGCTGGTGCGCTGCGCTGCAGATTGATTTGCCGAGGGACGGTGGTTTTTTTTTCAATGTGACCGGCCCAACAGAAACGGGGGGCCCGCCGAGTGGTTGAGACCGCGGTGATGTCTTGTAGACAGACAGGTCAATGCCTTTTGGAGTAGGTGCCGAAGTCGGGGAGGCTGTCGGTGGAATTTGATCTGCTGGCGATGCTATCACGTGCCGGGCATTCCGATGGGGGTTGTTGGGTGTTGAGCTGTGTTGGTCCCTCTCGGTGTTTGTCGCGGTCTTGCGTTGTGTGGTCCCTGCATCTCATTTCGACGGTCTCTCGTAGATGGCATGTCTCGAGATAGTCTCGTAATCGGTCCCATCTGGAAGATCGGATAAGAGCGTGGGCTACTGGCTAGCCTGCCTCGTGGATCTGGATCAAATGTATATCCTTTCCAGTGCTGGATTCACCGGCGCAGATGAGGAGCTGCAGTTGAAACGACTCTGATGCAAAGCTGACAGGATGCACAAATCTCTCGACAACCACAACCTGTGCCGGCAGTAACGTTATATCTCACATCTGACGCTGGACATCCATCCGAGAACGAATTCGAACGCGGCTAAATCCAAAACATCTAGTCCGTCATAGCGCTTAGCAGGAAGCGGCCAAGCCGGGCAATTAGTCCAAAACACCCTTCTGGGCTTCGCAATTGCTCGTTGGCACTTATCGCACAGCTCTCCGCCGCAAACAACTGGACCTGTCTGTCGACGCTACTGGTACACTCACACTCCGACCACATCAACACCATCCAACAGGGCGATGCGATGGTTTGCTCCGTCGCGGTTGTCCGATTGGCTGCCAGCTTGGCCCTGCACGGCGACCCATGGCCCACCTGCGAAGAGCGATATGCACGTCGGCAGATTCGACCGTGCAAGTGCTACGGGGACTGCGAGTACGCGTAGACGTCCGACAAGGGCCCAGCACAGCCCGCGACCACAAGTGCAGCTCGAGCTCGAAGGGCACCCGTGGTTCCTCGCGCCGGCTAATTATAATGATCCCATTACAAATAGGATCAGATATCGATCTCGGCCATAGCCAGGTCTGCAAGACAAGGCTGGCCAAACTTTGTTGAGCGGCTGACAAGGTTCGCCCTTTCGAAGGATCAAGAGAGCTCGAAAAAGACTCCCTGTGCAACCTTGGCTGGGTTGGACTTGGCCGCCGTCCCTGCGCTCAGACGGATCCGGATTTGATCAGATCTCGACAGGTCGGAATGCATATTGGTGCAGCTGACATGTCTGTAAGATGTGACCAATTCTCCTCTCCCCCTGGTGTCCTCCTCTTCAACGGACGGGGACAGACGAGATGCAGCATGCTGATGCGACAGGAAGCAGCATGGCTGCGTGGATACGAGGTAGGACCTTCTCGAAATTGCGCCCTGCACCCAAGTTGCATTCGCCAGATTCGGGCGGGTGGACAGGGGCAAACGTATCAACATCTAACTGAGATTTTTAAAACACCGCGCCCCAGCAAGCAGCGGCTCCGAGTTATACATACGCCCTGTCGCCCACCTTCGGCCCCCCTCCCTTTTCTAGGAGGCCTGTCGAAGGTAAAAAGCGGTTGATAATTGCTTGGCCTGCACTTTCTTCTTTCTACAATCCACACGTCGGACGGGGGAAGTCTTTAATCCTTCCAGCCTCGCGCTCTCTCGGAGCGGACATTTTTCCTTATAAGCCTGCCTTTCGAAACGGCTCCCTCGCTTGGTCATTCCTCTGCTCTTGTCATTCTCTTCAACGGGGGTCTCTTCCTTTAAATTACATAAGGTATTATGTAAGGCGGAGACGTCCTGTCACTTTATATCCTTTACCCAAAGCACTCTCACGCCTCCTTTCTCTGGTGCTCTTGGATCGAGTCCGGGTCGACGTCAAGCGTTCAACGATATATATAAAAACCAATACAGAGCACACCCACCTTGTGGCTTGACGGATAATGCATGATACGACATTAGACAAGCAAGTTGGTTAAACCCCGGTTGGATATCACTGGCACCTTCGAGGCATCGCCTCTATGCGACGACCTGTCCGCATTGCAGCACCCATAGCGGTCTTCATCCTCATCCTCTTCTTCTTCCTCGCCCACCCACATATTGGCGGCGTCCTCCCAACCATCCCTCTATCCCACAGAGAGGCGATCAACCAGAAACACACCTTCATCAGCCATGGAGACGACGGCCTGTTCGATCCCCCCGAGGCATCCATCCAACACAACGCCATCCGCGGCGACAACGTAGCATGGACAATGGACGGCAGCACGACCTGGCATTCTGTCAGCCGGCCCCCGAACCGCCCAGAATGCTGGAGCTACGACGACCGCTTCAGCGCCTACAAGCTGCCCTCGGCCGCCATGCAAACTATCATCTCCACCAACAATCAGCGCACCAAGAATAGCACCCGCGCCATAGTTCTGCGCCTCGGCCCGAAGCATGCCTGGGGCCCGCAATTCACCTACCACGCCCGCGCGCTCGTTATGGAAGCTGGCTACCTGGCCGGCTATAGCGTCTTCATCCTCACCCACCTCGACGGGAACACGGCCTCCCCGGCCCCCCGCCGCAGCGGAAGCGTGGCTCGACCGGGTACCCAGCGACCTGCGGCCGTTGGTGCAAATCTTCTCGACCGCCGACCTGCGCGCCTGGCTACCCAAAAACTCGCCGTTCAAGGACACTTTGGAGCACAACCACGTGCCCATCCAGATGTTTATGTCGCGCAACCCGCAGTACGAGTTTGCATACACGGTGGAGTCCGACGTGCGGCTCGTTGGCCGCTGGGACGTCTTTCTCGGAGACGTGGACCGCGAGTACGCCGTGCACCGGGCGAGGCGGGACGCAGACCAGAACATGCCGGCGGTGCCGGACGGTGGTGAATCGGCCGCGCTCGTCCTGGGTGTGGCTGGAAGGGAGCTGCGTTAGCCGGTTTGGCGGGCTGGAGAACGTCCGTTCGTCGCTGGGCGTTGTGTGGGGGTGGTCGCGACGGCTGACGGACACGATGACGCGGTATAACGCCGAGGGAGTGAATTGCTACTACGAGTATTTTGCGCCGTCGGTAGCGTTCAAGGAGGATTTGACGACGTTTTTCTACCAGCATCCGCTGTATTGTCCGGGGAGGGCGTCGCCGATTAAGGAGTCGCTGGCGCGGGAGGAGCTAGGGCGCAACGATCCGAGGATGGTGCAGCTCGGGAAGATTGCGACTGGGTGTACAGTAAGTTCAACCGTCCGGAGGAACTCCTTTTGCGAAACTAGGATTGTTGTGGCCGTGATTGCTAACGGGGTTTTTTTCTGGTTAGTACTTTTACGATAAGAAGTACTCCCAGCGGTTTTGGCAGGAGTGGTTTGACGATCCCGGGACGTGTCGACCGCCAGCGCTGGTGCATCCTGTCAAGGGTGATTTCTTCAATTGAAGAGTTTGTGTTTTGCGTGATACTTGAACTGGTTCAGCGGCGCTCGGCGGGTTAGATGTCATGATTAGTATATTAGCAACGGCGCAAGTTTAAAACTTTGGGGTTATTGGGTACACTAACTGTTGTTAGCTGTCCGTGTTTATATATATATCTATATATATTAGTACCTAACTATTACTTGGTACAAGATTGTATTTAATGTTTTGATGAACTCGGGGCTGTTGTTGTTGAAGGCAACACTCGGTTTGTTGGAAATGGTTGGTAGAGGTTGATGGTGATGATGCGTAATGACGACATGTCGAACCAAAAGTGGGAGCACATTTCATTCTCTCAAACCTGGCAACAAAAACGGAGCTGGCAATGACATAATTGATCGTGTTTGGGTGCCCCTCCACCATTCGTAGTGAACTCTTCCACCTAGCACATTTCTGCTGATGTGTATCCTAGCCATCTCCACACCACGGCAGCATCGTATCACCAATCAAGCAAGCTTTGAATTCTTCGCCATTCACGAGAAAGAGCAACCGGGTTACGTTTGAAACCACAAGCAAAGATGCGTCTACAGCGTTCCGCCCTGCTGCTGCTCGCGGCCTCGCTCGCAACCGCTAGCACCAACGATGCCGTCGACGAACGATACGAGCAGATGAAAGCGTTCGTGAGCGAGCTCGTCTCCGGCAAGCCGCCCAGCTTCACAGAATCTGTCTATGCCCGCCTGAACTCGCTATACACGCAGCCGACGTTCGTTGCCCAAGCCACGAACGCTGCAGCCGATGCTTACAGCTCGCTCGGCGCGGCCGCAGGGGCGATGATGACGCCGCCACCTGCGATCGAGAGTTACCTGCTGGTTGCTAGCTCGCAAGTGCGTATATCCCGTACCCCCCCGTGCCATCACATCTGTGTGCGTCCCATCGGTATATACCCAAGTAGCCAGGATGCTTACAGTGTGCGTTGCGACCATCGTGGATAGATTGCAGCAGCGGTCTCAGAGGCCTCCGTCGCGGTATACGGCACGCCACCTGGGGTCGTCGAATCCGCCAGCTCCAAGATTGCGCAAAAGTACGCGGAAGCGGCGGCTTCCGCCTCCGCTGCGGTCTACGGACGTGAGCTGACGCCCGCAGAACGCGCGCAGCAGCAAGTGCAAGACGCATTGTCGACGGCAAAATCACAGATCAGCATCGCCATCTACGGCACGCCCAAGGGGACGGTGCAAAAGGTGACGGAAACCATCGTGGAAACCCTAGCCGAGGCGACAGGATACCTGGCCAGCCGCGCAGGGGAGGCTGCAGACGGCGTGAAGGACGGGTACAGCGCGGCTAGCAGCTACCTGGATGACTCGGCGGCCTCCGTGGCGGCGGCGGCAGCATCGCTGGGCGCGAAGGTGAGCGGGGGAGTGGTGGGTGCGGTTTACGGGCATGAAGCGACGTATGCGGAGTCAGCGCAGGCGCGTCTGGAGGGGGCGTTGGAGTCGGCGAAGGGGCAGCTGAGTGAGATGTTTTACGGGACGCAGTTGAGTTTTGGGGAGAAGGTTGCGATTACGCTGGCGGATGCGTATGCGCAGGCGACGGCGGGGGTGGAGAGTGTGATGAGTGTGGTGGGGGAGGGGGCAGCGGGTATGGTTGGAGGGGAGCCGGAGCCGACGCCGTTGGCGAGCTCGGTTGTTGATGCGGCGGCGAGCGCAACGGAGAAGGTGAAGAGTGCGGCGCAAAAGATCCGAGACGAGCTCTGAGGGGTGTATTTTGTGTGTCGTGCGGTATACATGGAGTTGGAGATTGTGATTTGATCATGAGCGCACTCGATGTTTTCTTCTTCTACTATTAGTACTACTACTTCTACCACTATTACTTTTACTTCTACTACTTTTCTTCCGATCTTGCTTCTTTCTCGGGCCGATGTTTGTAAATTTGGGAACACCGTTTAGCGCTGGCGAATTGACAGTACGTCCGCATTAACGGATATGCGGGAGGCGCGCTGTTGAGTTTCTGTCATGCAATATTGCATCTGGCGGGTCGCACAGGGGCTGGGGGGGTTAATTTGGGAGTGGATATGAAGACGGCAAGAAATCTGCATTGTCCCCCGCTGATGCCATTGTCATGGCTGTTAATTTGGGTTCGAAACATGTAATATCGCCGGAGAGAGCGCGAGAGAGAATTGAGAGGGGGATGGGGCCGGATGCGGAAAGAGAGCATTTGGGGGGGAGAGAGAGAGTGGTGGGAGCATCGCAGCTGGGGAATGGGGGCCAGGAGGGAGCCGGCGAGTGGCATCGGCATCGCCAGCTTCATCTGCATCTGCATCGGCATCGGCATCGGCGTGGATGGGCGGATGCACGAAGAACGGTGGTTCTGCGGATGGTGTTTATGATTTACGGGGCGTCGTTGGGGCGGGCAGTTGGGGCGGGTGCGTTGTTTAAACGGACCCTGCAGGCTAACCCCAAACACGGACGGCGACAGCTGTTTGACTGCTGAGCTGGCCGATGGCACTATCGCGGAGAAGGGATGTTATATCGCAGAAGGGAAGGAACTCTTCGGCGGCATGTGCTGGTCCTCTGAATGCTGCTATCCTCCTTATACCGCTCTATGCTATTGCCATTATCATTTGCCCAGAGGATATCTGTCGGGCGTGCATAGAGGGGCTTCCACTGGCTGTAGCGCTGGCCTGGCGCTCCGTCTGGCTGTTGTTCTCGCTCCTCCTCTCGGCTCTCCGTCCTCCTCTCCTTCTCCTTCTCATCACCACCACCTCCTCCATCACCACCACCACCACCACCACCACCACCACCACCAGCCTGCTGCGCTGTCGACCGCCACCGTCGACCGCCCGCATCTACAAGCATCCGCCCTCTCCGTCGCCAGTCGCCGCCTTGCTCTCTATTCGGCTTTAGAGCCCGCGACGGCTTTGGCCTGGATCCAAACCCTCTCCCCCCCTTCGCCCGCTGTCTGCGACGACGACTCCGACGAAACTGCCTCAACTGCCCAGGTAACGTAGTTGACCTGACCTTTCCGACATTCCATTCCTCCCTCCCGCCCCGTTTTACGCCTCCCCTCCTCGTGCTTTCGCCTTCCACTTCGGCTTCACGACTTGTTCTCTTTTTACCCTCCGTTACGACACGCATGCCACCTTGACGACTCCGAACGACTACGCCCTTTCGCTCCGTCCCGTTCTGCTCTGTCCTCGCTCGCTCTCCCAACTATCGATCTCCATCCACCGCCCGACCGACAACCGAGCGACGACTGCGCGACCGACGGAACCACCCATCCCCTAGGGACAGCGCCGTAGGCATCTGCTGGAATCGCGGCGAGGGAGGAATTTGCTTTTCTTCTTCGTTCTCGTCCTCGGCCTGTGGGAGATGGCCCCGCGAGCTTGACTGGAAGGATACTGAAACCTCTCGGTAGCCTTCTGCTGTATAGCTCGCTCCTTCTGTGTGTGTTTTTTTTCTTCACACCCCGTCTAATATTTTTATTTTATAATCCTTATTGTTTGAGTCCATCCGGGGACGCCTTCGCTTCGTTTCTTTCCGTTCCCTAACCTCACCTTTTTTTCCGCCGACCTTTGGTCCCGACCTCCGTGTTTCTCTGGGGACCTCTTGAAACCGACCAACCGACCAACCGACCGCCCATCCGGTGGCTAGAGCGGTGGAACAAGCCTGGATTTCAGGCCTTCTGCATAGCTCTGTGCTGGGTCAGCGTCAGCCCGCTCCTTTCGGCGGTTTTACAATAAATAATAATAATAATAAAACAAAGGACTCGCCCGTTCGCTCCTGGAACAGTGGCACTTGGCAACGACGACAGTTATCTCGGATTAGGGGAAGGGAGGGGCGCTTATCCAAACTGTTTTCCTCGCTCCGTCCAGCGTTCCTCTTTTAAGGCATCGGCCGGCCGTTCCCATACCGTCTCTCTACTTTCTTCCCCGCGACGCTGCTCGCCGTCGTCGCCATCTTGCTGCCGTCGCCCACCGCGCACGCTTGCACAACAGCCATGGCGGACGTCGAGTTTGCTTCGTCTCCGCGCAAAGCGGAGTACGCGAGCCCCGAGGAGGAAATCGAGTGGTACAAGAGCCAATATGCCAGCATGGAGCAGGAGCTCATCGAGTTCCAGACCTTTTCGCGGGAGCTCGAGAAGGAACTGGAACGGGAGTTGGAGATGCAGGAAAAATCTCAGGCAGAGATGAGGAAGAAGAATGAGGGTTTGAAGTACGAGGTTGAGGAATGGAAGGTGAGCTATACCTGTTTTACTCCTTTTTTCCGGAGACGGTGCTTTATCGTCCGCCGCCAAGTGGTTGCTAACAGGCTGTCGCGGTGTGTAGACCAAGTTCAAAACCTCCAAGGAGGAGGCGAATATCGTCCAGACCCAACTGCAGAAGGAGATTACCGAATTGCGGGAAAAGTACCGGACTGCACAGATCAAGATCCGGGAGATGGAAGTTTCCACCGACGACTTTGAGCGGCAGGAGCGAATTGTCAAATCGTCGCTGGACGACCTGGAGTCGAAGTACAACATGGCCATCGAACGAAACGCGATGAACGAGTCCGAGATCCAGACGTTGGAGCTGGAGAGGGAGGATCTGCGCATCGATGCCCAGCGGTTGAAGGATGAGCTGGCAGAGCTCAAGGTGGAGGCCGAACTATCGCAGGAGAAATACCTCATGGCGAAACAGGGTGTCGCCAACCCCAGATTCCAGTCCCCGATGCCGGAAGCCCCTACGACACCCACATCGGTATCACCGACGCCAACGAGACCCAGAGCGCCGACTACTCCTACCGACTTTTCATCGCCCACGCCCCCGTCGCCACCTATATCGGAAACATCTGCCTCATCATCCCGGATACCGACACCTCACGACCACCTCATCACCCCTCGGCCGTCGCATTACAAGCCTGCGTCCAGGAAGAAGGCGCCGTCGGTAACCAGCCTGAATGGATCCGCTAGGAAGGCCACTGGCCCAGTCGGCTCCGGCATCCCGATCGCCAACTCGAAATCCTTGACCCAGATACGTGGTTTGATAGGGCAGATGCAACGGCTAGAGCAGAGGGTCCAGTCGGCGCGGTCTAAGATGCCGCCGCCGATGCAGCGAACTCCGCCCAGGAGAGCGTCACCCCATCTCGGAAACATGGGCTATGTGCCGCCTCTGAGCGTGACGATGAGGCAGAAGAAGCGACCGTCATCAACGGCCTCTTCGGTGACATCGGCATCTGTGGACGATCGTTTTGGTAGCATGTCGCGGTCGTTTGCCGGGCAAATGGTGGAAGCGATGAATGGACAAGCCTCTTCGAGACCGTCGTCTAGAGCGTCGACTTCGTCGCGGCTATCATTTTCGACTACCGGGCAGAGCATCAGCCGACCGTCGTCGCGAGCTAGTGTCGGGGGCGGTGGGATGTCGCAGATACCGGTCCCAGACTATATATCACCCACGACGAAGCCCAGGTCTTCGATTGGAGGGCTTGGCGATGATATTTTTGCAACACCGAGACGGGGGACTCTCACGAGAGCGGAATCCGGGACAGTTCGGGCAGTCTCCGGCATAGTTACCCCTGGCAGTGCGATACCCCGAAGGAAGAGCATGCAGACCGTCCATGGTGGGGCAGGGAGCATGATGGGCACCAGGAGAATCAGCGGGGTTATTATCGACGACGCGGAAAGCCCGGGTAGGATGATGCCGCCTCCGATGGCGAGGAGGAAGAAGCTTAATGGTGTTGGAGAGGCTTAGAGAGCGGCTTCCAGCATTTCCATCAAACGGAATTCTTCTTTGAAGACCATCCCGGCGAACGGCGAACCACCCGGATATTGACAGTGTCCTTGTTGCCTTTATTTCACGCAAGCGGCTGATATCGAGACCGACGGCAAAGTGAAAGGAAAGGAAAGGGTTGGTAACGTTTAATACTGGTAATTGGTAAATTATTCACGTTGGTCTTTGTTCTTGCCCTTCTTAAGGCCCACTGGCCAAGGTCAGCACCTTGCGAACCCCTAATGTTTACCGTGCTGTGAACGGTGGTGTCTTTCGCGAGACAGTGTTTTTATACACTATCCGCTTTTATTGTGGTTTCTGTCTTTTTATCTGTCCTAAGTGGTACCCATATACACCATTTGTTTTTGGCAGTAGGATAGACATGCTTCTTCCTTTCTTCTTCTTCTCGACTCGGGTTGTCCTTTCGTTTTACCTTTTATTTCCTTTGTCATTTTGGACTTTGCTCACGATGGTGCTCGCTTCTCCGGGTGCATTTTGGTCGATGTCTCCTGTATGTATTAACGCCCTCCTCTATTTTGCTGGGAAAGAAAAACGAGCTTGAGCTGGACGTTACGGATGTTATCTGCTGCCCCATACCCTGTTTTTTTGCGGATTTGGTCCCCTTTTTGCAATCCGGCTCTTACAATTTGTCTTTTTTTGCCCTTGCCCACCCCCCCTTCGATTATATTATATTTTTCTCCCCCGATAAACTACACTTTGTGATTGCTGGTGAAGTTCAAGCTCGACAGGATGGGGAGTTTATTTGGAAGATTGCCATACGTTTGTGCTTTGGATCGTGCTTCTATTTTGGTTTGAGGCGGGATTGACCGTGCCTCTAATTCGCAAATACAATGTTCTCGCCAGCTGGCGGATGGAGGGAGAGGCCTTCGCCGCCGGCTGGTTAGACTATAAATTCGGTGGATTGACATTTGAGATTCTTTGTGTGGACGTCGGACGTGGAAGGTTTCTCTGTGTACTTTTAGATTCCTCTTCAACCTCTCTTCTCTGGTAGCATCCTTTCTTTTACCTTGTGCTTGAGGGCTACCGTATATAGATAGAAATACCAAACATAAACCGTTTCGTCTTTTTATGTGCACCACGTACGAGTACTCTGATGAATCCATCTCCATCAACCGCGTAGTCTCCCCGCCGTACACCATGCCATCTACGCATCCCACATGCAGCCTGCAGCTGTCGATGCAGTGTCGCTGTCGCTGTCATCCCTGTCATATCAAGCCTCGGCTGATAGCGGCCGACCGTTAAAGCCGAGGACGCGAAGATGCAACTAACCCGCAGCTCGCCCAAAGTAGCTGGCACGCGCGCACTCGACCGATCGATCGATTCTCACCTTCCGCTTCTTTCCTCGACGCCGGTCCGCCCCAGCTGCCTCTCTCTTTCACGCTGGCATGCAGTCGGGAACCATCGTGCTTCCGCCAAGCCGCAGCCTCGAAACGGTGTCCGGCGCAGACAGCACAGCTCGACGTGGTTGGCCGGCGAGAGGCTGGCGGTTACACAAGGTCTCCTTTCGCTCGTGCTAGTAGCTTTTTTTTCACCCGTCTATCAGATAGCCAGTTGCTGCTACTGGTGCTCCTAATACTCCTAATACTAATACTAATACCGCTACTACTACTACTAGTGAGTGCAGTGTGACCGACCAACCTGCATACTAATACTATCCACGAAACCCACCCACCAGCACGGAACACACACACACACACAGGACACAGGAGCATCGCACCTAGGTAACAGTCACACAGGATCGTTACCGATCATATCGTCCGAGAAATGGGCCTGTCATCTACCTCTTCGCGCCCCGCGACTCCGCGCGCGAACACCTCGTGACGGCGCGACACGGCGCGGTAGCGTCAGACGTGGGAATATGCTCACAGATCGGGGTGGACATTTTGCGTGACCGCAACGGCAGCGCTGTGGATGCCGGC
>KI966413.1:22966-98183 GCA_000525045.1 Drechslerella stenobrocha 248 | reverse complement strand
GCATCCCGCGCTATCAATTTCCGGGAGATGGCGCCGGGAGCAGCGCATCGCGACATGTTTACTGCGGATCCGATGCGTGCGCAAGTTGGCGGGCTGGCGGCGGGGGGACCTGGGGAGATCGCGGGGTTTCATGCAGCGTGGAAGATGGATGGGCNNNNTGGGCGGGTGCCGTGGCGGGAACTGTTCCTGCCGAGTATCGCGCTGTGTGAAGGTGGGTTCGAGGTGACCCCGTTCCTGAGCCGGATGATGGAGGAGAAGTGGGAGGGGTTTTTGGACAATGCGAACCGCGAGGAGTGGGGGTTCTTATTCCGAGCGGAGGGGGAAGGAGGTGGGCTGTTGGGGGTGGGAGAGGTGATGTATCGGCCGGCGCTGGGGAAGACGTTGTCGAAGATTGCGGAGGGGGGGCCGGCAGCGTTCTATGGCGGGGAGGTCGCAGAGCAGTTGGTGGGGTTTGTGAAGCGGCGGGGAGGGGTGATGACGGTAGGTGATATGGCGCGGTATACGGCGTTGGTGGAGGATACTCTGAAGGTATGGGCCTTTGGGCGGGAGATATTGACATGTGCGCCGCCTTGCAGGTACGTTTACTCTGATTGATTTGGTTCGAGTTTGCATTGGGACAGGTTTTTTTGTCTTTTTTTGCACTCTGCGCGGCCTCGTCGATGGTACCCGTGGCCGGTAGCTAGGCCGGTGATACAAGGTAGTCTTGTATTTGACGGTACTGGTGACGGCCTGGCGTGGATGCCGACAAAAGAGCGGGGGGTCACCATCAGGGTAGCTGTCGACGCAGTCTGATGTTGCATTTTGGAGATGTCGTCCCGCCGTCGGCCGACACTGTGCGACTTGCGCTACACGAGCCTGCAGACTTCTCGAGCTGTACACGTCCCACAGTGCTACACGTACAGAGACGGCACGAGATCGGTACCTGCAGGACCGATCTACTTCAGCTGGTGGGCCAGCGACTTACTAGCTCGTCGGCGGATCCGGGACAGCTAGCAGCGCGATATCTTGGTATCGCTTCGCATGGCAGCATCGTGTACCTCGCAGCTCCCAGGGCCCCCCTCCTCCCAGCCGTCGGGATTACCATGTGGTAATAGACAAGGCCCATCAGGCTTCAGCTTCATGCATGGGAATTGCTCAACATGCATGTTGGCGATAGTCTCTTTTTTGACTTCAAGCCAAAGGGCCTGGTTTCGAGGCTAACCCCAAGCCACGGGTCCACGTTGAGAGCACAACTATATCGGGCACCCCGGACTGCCGAATCTCTATCGACAGTCTGTTTTCGGCCGTCGAGACGGTTCCTTAGCTTTCGACGTTGTGTGCGCGCGTGTGTGCTTTGACCCCGCCTGCTTAGAGTTACGCCACTTGGCGATCAGATCGCCTGTCCCCGGATTGTTGTTACTTGATATTTGCCAGGGTCGCAGTCGCAACTAGCTAACCACTCAATCTCTCACGCACGCGCAGCGGTGCCGTCTTGATCGAAGGTCTAAACATCGCAGAGGGGCTGGACATGCCAGACGATGAGTCCGGGCTGGCCGTCCACCGCACAATCGAGTAAGCATCATGCATCATGCATTCTCTTCCCTGTTTTGATATCGGGTTCGCCACGTCATCCCTGCACGTTTTCCGTATTGGAAACGGTGGCAAAGCTTCCGCGCGATGCTCGATGGCCAGCCTCCGTTGGTAGCCTGGGATCGGTCGTGCTCCGACGTCGCAAATCACACTCTGCACTATGGTCCAGACCGCTGATGCCCTGTTTAGGACGATGAAATGGCTGTCCGCCGGCCGCACAGAGCTGGGCGACCCGTCCGATCCTGCCCTTTCGAATGCTGTGCGAGTCGCAGAGATCCAATCCAAGCAGTTTGCGGCCATGGTGCGGCGCAATATCAGCGACTCTCGCACGTACGGCTGGGAACACTACAATCCAAGCTACGAGTTCAAGGAGTCCAAAGGCACCAGCCATATGAGCACCCTGGACGCCGATGGGATGGCAGTCGCTTTGACGACTACAGTCAACCTGTACTTTGGCGCCAAAATATGCGATCCTGAGACCGGTAAGTCTGTCTGCCTGGCATGTCATGTTGCAATTATGCTATGGGAAACCATGCAATTGCCCATCCATGGAAATTTTCCCCGAGATAAAGAGAGGGAGAGAGGAAACAGCTGTTTTCGCTCTGTCTGCGCTCGTTGTTGTTTCGATGTGACGTCCCTGCGTCAGCTGTCAGTGCGGTTGGAGTTGTCGGTTTCACCGATAATCCGGCCCCGGGCTTCAATCGAGGAAGCTCGATGCGACAGGGGCGTCCCGACAGGCAGCAGAGCACTCCATGTCACATCGGCAGGGAGGAAAATATTTTGTCGCCGAAAAGCCCCCAATAGACGACTGTGCTTCACAATGCTACACTACTCTACTCCCAATTGACCGTTGAAGGGCATAGCCAAAGCTTGAAACTAACGTCTACCCGGCTCCTCTCGCTCTCCCTTCGGGGACGGGGGGGCGAGAGCGCCGCTCGGCTGTGTCCAGGCATCGTTCTCAACAATCAGATGGATGACTTTGCGATCCCGGGCACGGACAATGCCTTTCGGTTGCAGCCGTCGATATACAACTACATCAAGCCTTACAAACGGCCGCTATCATCGACCGCGCCCACGATCACGGTTTACAACGGCTATCCGAGCCTGATCCAGCCGCATTGTCACGAGCGTTTTCCTCAGCTTCATCAAGGTCTATAAATGGGGTTACAGCCTGGTGGATACGATCCGTTCGCCGCGGGTGCATCATCAGCTGATCCCCGAGGTCGCCTACGTCGAGACCGGGCTGATGGACGATGTCACACAGGGACTGAGGGACCGAGGACACGTTGTCGAGGAGCTTCCGGCGATCGGGAGCGTTATACAGGCGATACACAGGCTGCCCGACGGTGAGATCCACGCGGTGTCCGATTATTGGAGGAAAGGCGGGGTGAGTCTGATTTGTCTTTGTCTGCTTCGCTTTTTCTTTCCCTTCCCTTCCGTTGCTGCCGTTGCCGTTCTGTCTCGTCATGTTCCATTCCACGCTCTTCTGGCGGGCTATGTTGGGTGTTTCAAGCTGGTCTCGGTCTCGAATTTTGGGAATTTGGGCTTGCATTGCGCGAGGTGAAGGAGGAGGAACAGAACACCTCGTGTGAACCGGTCTCGCAATGCAGGCGGATCACACCCTTCGATCACGAAGAGGCCACTTTGCGCCGCCTGGGTCGAACAGATTACGCGCCGACTCTGATGAGACCTGGTGCTTGGGTACTTTCAGCGCTCGCGAAACGGAAACTCGATGCGGCGAGCTGAGCGCCTTCAGCCCCGAAATACGGTGGACGAGGCACGGCGATGAGACGTCATGTCTACGTTGGCTTTCGGTTGATACTCGGGTGGCGATGGCGCCGGTGGCCCATTGGCACGGGACAGGATACCGCCAACATTGCGCCGGCCAGGTCAATTGGCGACGGGTATGAGTCTTGCCCTGGACTGCTCCTCCTCCTCCGTTGCCGGCCGTCCCCGGCTTCAGCTCTGGTCAGGTCAGCTCGTTCCACTAAGGACTGGACGGACGGGCGGACGAAATGAAGCCCTCGTCACAGGACCGATTGAAGGGTTGGCTGGCTGGCTGGCTGGCGCCAGCCGGCCGGCTGAGGTACGCTTCTTCGTATGCGTATGCGTATGCGGCATGAACGGGCCATCAGCTGACTGCCATATCAACTGTGGTTCATTTCGGTACCAATTTAACTCTGCTGGTGGCGAAGAGTATTCTTAGCTCGTCGTCGGATCAACTGTTGAATTTGGTGGAGCGGCCGCCGACCTCACCTCACATTACCTTACGTACATGCATGCAGACAGACAGACATGTAACATTGGCTGCCTGGGTCATTGGTATTCTTCCTTTCCTCCACGCTGCGTTCCTGGGCGCAGAAGCGCGGGAGGCGAAGGGAGGGAGGGCGGTTTTGCCATTGAGATGCCTCCACATAGTCCTTACTTTTCCCCATGCATGCATCTGTTTTCGCCGGATGCATGAATACCAGACAGCCTATCCATCCCACATTACATATCCGCTCGTACATGTACCTGCCGCCCTGCACACCAGAAAGACGGGCGAAAGATTGGGTGCAATGCGGAGCAAGAGCGACAGAGACAGAGACAGAGACAGACAGACAGATGCAGAGAGAATTGTGAGAACCGGAGAGCTAACCGAAGGGGACGTCGTGAAACTTCCGGCGCCCTGTCTGTCGCTTTAGAGAGCTGCAGGTTACTAGTTCCACTGGGCCACGAGAGGAGGGGGGGTGGGGGAGAAAAGTGATGGGCGAGAACGGAGAACGGAGAACGGGGAAAGGCAAGACAGGGCTGTAAGGCCCTGCCCGAACCAGGGACCATGTTAATTTCACCGGGGACACGAACGGACGCCTGCACTGCGCCTGCAGGTTGTTCACTACTGCTGCCAGTGCTACTGCTGCTGCTGCTGCCGCTACAGCTGTTGCCACTGCTACTGCCTGCTACGCATGCACCTGTAATGCAGGTTCGTCGGAGATTGGTGATGGGCGACTCTTTTTTTGGGAAGAGGTGGATCGGTGAGCAGTTTTGTGGGGCCCCTGGGGAGGTTTTTTAACATTTACAGATAGGGACAAAGAGTAGCTCAGTGTTAGCTTTCCTTTTAGCTTCCATTTTTCCTTGCTTTGCTTTTTTTTGCTCGTATTGCGTCTGCGCCTATATTAGCTGCGATATTCGGGCTTTATAATCGCGAAGAGATTGTATATATATCCACATTTTAATATCGAGGGTGTGTTATTACTCCTTCTCCTAGTATCGATCTGCTAGTTTGGGGTTTTGCAGCTAGCCTTCGTGGGCCGCGAGGTTGGGGAACGGGTGGGTTTTACCGTTGCGATAGTAGGGAAGGAGAACGGCAGTACCTGGTTCTCCGTGTGTGTTTTTTTTTTTTTTTTTTGCCATTCGCTTTCTTAGCGCGGGCCTGGGAAGCTAGCTAGCTAGCTAGCTCGACCGACAGACTGACCGAGTACCAGCCTGGAACGCTGGGCTGGCCTAGTGCTGACTCTCACGAAACATAGGGCACAAGAAGTCAGGCCATCAGTTGGGCGGGTGAGGCAAGAAACTCCGATGGCGAACAGTGCGCGCGCGTGCGATGCATGGAGCATCTGTAAACATGTTGGCTGGACATGTACATGGACATGTACATATGCGAACATGTGACGGCGACGGGGCAGACATGGACAGACAGACGGACAGACGGACAGACGCCATAGCGCTATCTACCATAGAAGGCAGTGTTGGGAAGTTTTCTTCCAGTTCTTTATTTCCACAGCGCGCGCGCTATACTGCCCGTCTGCCGTGTGTTCAATGTCCCCGGTCGAGACGCCGCATCGCGCTCAGGGACGGTTCGAGCGGCCTTCGATCGAGACATATGCATCACACGTTGATAAAGTGAGGAAATGAAGTAAATGGTAACCTGTAGGAGTAGCGATAATTTACGGACCTCAGCTGATCGGTAGGATTGATTGATTGATTGTTGACCTGTGTAATTTCGTCGACCGTCTGCAGCGGCGGCGGCGGCGGCGGTAATCTAACGGAGGTGCTGGTTTAGGTATGTAGATGGGTAAACAAAGACGAACAGGCGGTGCAGAGCCGTCGACCGCACCGACGGTGACGCTAGCAACGCGTGTCGTCGCGTTAGCAGCAGCAATAGAAATTAATATTATATTACCACGCGAGCCATCGGAGGGGGAGGAGGATGGAGGTGGAATCGATAAAAAAACTAATAATAAGTACCAAAAAGCTGCACTAAAATAGATTATATGGGGAAGGGCAGAGGAAGAAGTAAAATATCTATCCGCGCCGGCAGGCAGAGTAATCTCTCTTGCCTGGCTTGCGTGCGTGATGCGTGCGAATTCGAAATGCGCGTGTGAGTGGTGCGAGAAAGGGAGAAAACCATGGTCGCTTCCAGGCAAGGCCACAGCCGCCTGTCAATCTCGGCAACAAAATAGCGCTTGGGAAGCCACGTTTTTTTCGTCTCCGGGGCAAGGATCGATAGCGACCCAAAAGAAACAGAATCGGGGCTGGGTGCCCCGCCGGCGGTGGGTCGGCGTCCTGTTCGTGTGGATGTCTGGGTGGATGCGTGTGTCTGTGTGTGCGTGTGTGTGTGGGTTCCACCTGGGAAGGTCATCGCTCGGCCAAGGTTTTGCGGCGGAGGGGAAGGGGGGCGATGTGCGGACCGGGGTGCGCGGGCCCAAGGCTGAGTGATGGTTCGCCGCCGGCCGTGATCCAAGGTCCAGCATTCGAGTTAGCGGGTGGGTTCTATTCGCCAGTTGCCGGATGCCCCATGCTCTGCCATGCAGCCCTCGGCCATTGGCCCCAGGATGCGTGTTTCTTTTGGGTTAATCGGATCGGGCCCCAAGTCATTATTGTTACCAAATGACTACTAAGTACTTAGTCGTGGCAGTTAACTTTAATGCACGGGCAGAGTGATAAAGAAACAAGCAAGGCCTGTAAGTGCAGAGCTGAGCTGCGCTGCGCTGCTTTGCCCACAGCCCGGCTCCCAACGGTTGAACTGCCTGCCTCCCCCCGGTGCAGAATCTGGCGAGCAAAGAACGTTATCCAGGTGATTCAGAAGGCGACTAAAGCCTAGTGGGCCCGGCGATCATATATGATTACGACGCTGATAATGATAATCCAAACCCATCACTCGCAGGTGGAGAGTTTCCAATAGCGAACGCTCCGCTGAAAAACCTTAGTTGCTTCGAACTAAAGTGCCCTTTCAAGGCCTTGCGCCTTCTGCGCGCTGGTCTCTCGCCCACTACGATTGCAACTGAAACAGCGCTTTTTGGTGGTGGAGAGCTGTAGCGAAGGGCAAGGGCACCACCCAGGCCAAGACAGTTAACGGTGCGTGGCAGCAACCACGTCGGAGTTAAGGTTTTAAAACTGCCAGTTTTTTCTGGAAGTTAAGAGGAGGGACCTATATCGATTGATGTGCGTGAGCCCTTGTGGATCAAGTGGATAACTGTGGGTATGTTATTGCTTGCCTATCGAGCTTTATAGTTTAAAGGAACCGAGAGTTGATGCGGCAGGCCAGTCCGGCACTGCTGTTACTGCACACGGAGGCCAGCAGAGTTTGTAAGATCGTTTAAGCAGAAACTAGAAGAGGAGAAAAAAAATAATCCTCCGAATTCGCTAAGCAAGCGTTCGGCTCCAGCAGCTCGATCCGAGAGGTGGTGTCGTATACCGTCATGTTTAATCGTCGACGTTGGACGTACTATACGTAATGGCGACCGCCGGTTGGTCGGATTGTCCTAATCGCTCGGGTATTGCCATACGGTTTCGTATGGCTCTTGCCTTAACTGTCGCCATCCTGGTGACTTGGACTAACAATATCAGCTGCTGCTATAATCATGTGTAGATCCGCCACTATCGGGCTCCGTGGAATAAGAAATCTGGAAGAGGAAGCAAGATCCTTGACGTGGGTTCCTTTTTGACACTTGCTCTTGCAACAAGTGCGCCAATCCGGACAGCTGGCCGTCCAATCACCGCAAGGTGTCAGAATACGGCAGGAAAAGTGAGAAGGAAAGAAAAACAGTGCGTGTGGGAAGCGGCACATGTGGGTTGAGTGAGGTTCGGGCTATTTGGGAGCTGGCGATCGCAGGAATGCAGGGATCTGGCAAGGCCGCTGAAAGCCAAACGGCCGCCTGTACGAATTCCGTGAGCCAGGGTCCAGTCCAATCGCCCGGCCGAGAAACAGCAAACGCTGCTGCGGTTGCGACTGCGATATAACCCCGTCTTTGCCTAGCGGAACCGGGCGATGAGGGGTTATATGCACCGCAGCGTTGGCAATAGCAGCAGGCGGGACAACGGTATTCGTATTCTCTGCCAGCAAAACATCTGCGACAATTAATCACTGGGCTATTGCGCGCAGCAGGGTCCAACGGCTCCCGGAGATACGCCCTCTCTGGTCGTGGTGGAGATGCCCGCACATTGATCTCTCTCCCCAGCTGTCAGAACTTCGCGTTCGTGAGGTGAAAGGAGAAACATGGCGGAAACGCCACCGCCAAAACGTCGCAGTTGGACCAACCACCGGGCTTTGACTGATACCTCACACTTTTTCTTTGCGCAAAAAAAAAAAGCTTGAGCCAAAGCACACCTGTCATGCCCAAATCCGGTGGTGTTTTCGCAAGGATGGCCTTGTCCAACTGGTTGAAGCCCTTCCAACATTGTTCTTTTGACACTTTGGATCTGATCTGTAACTGACATCATTTCGCTCAGGGTTCGGATCCGTTGGACCAGTAAGAGCGGCAGATATCGTGACTTCAAAGCGGCCAACCCAACCGCCAAAGAGCAAAGTTCCCTTTCAAATCAAATATCGTTCAATTGCCGTCCTGCGGACGCATTCGGAGCGGCGGACAACGCTCTCGGGGATCCCCTTTTTGGTGCCTGGATTTCACGAGGCTCAAGAAGCACAAAATTCGCCGTGCCGGCGCGCTGAGTACTTTTCGATTAGCTTGGGCGCCTCCACCGATAGCGGTACCTTGATATCCCGCAGAATGGTTCCCAAATCGTACCAATGGGACCCTTCTTTTTGACCCATGCGAAACGCTTGTGGGAAACGTGGGATTCAAAAGAATTCAGTCCCGTGGCGCTCGTTCCCAATGCCGCGTATGTGCGTATGCGCACCTTGGTATAACGACTAAGTGGAGACTGGCAAGTGCCAGAAACAACGATGGATCAACACGGCCGAAAGCGGTCTCTATCAAGAGATTCTTTGGCGAACGCCTATGCATTCTTGTCGGAGCAATTGCTTGGGGTACATCCGTCTTCACCGTTTTTGAGCCAAGCACCCCCGCCGAAGGCAATGGGAACGCATTGCTACGTCAACAATGTGACGACGATCAGTTGGAGGTGCAGCAAGTTATTGATTCAAGGACAAAGGCATATGCCGGTGCGGGCAAACGTGCCTCTAAAGTAGGCATCGGGCCTTGAAAGCGGCACCAACGTTCTCACGACTCATCGTGCGGCGCCTGGCTACCTTGGTTGAGTTCAGCTGCTCGCGGTATTTCCCCATGCGCGTGGGGAAGCGTCTCTTAATTTGAGCTGCTGCATAGCTTGATCAAAGGTGCTGCCGGATTGACGGAATAAGAAATTGATTCGACATTTGCTGTTTCGTGGGCTCTGTTCCCTCTCTTTCTCTCTCTCTCGTCGGCTTTCTTTGACACCTATCAAATCCAGATCATGCATCGGTGGGCGGCCTATCAATCGATGAAACTCTCGCTCCCGCGCGCCGATGGACAGTTTGTATCAGAAGTACCGCTCTCGACAAGCTAATCTAGGCACGCACATTCCTGCATCCGACTGGCGAAGCAGGTGCTTCGCTCTCCATTGCCCGAAAATAGGTGCTTCACCAGAGCGTATGTACCGGTGCTCGGAAATCTTCAATTGACTGCAGCTCTTAGAATACATCTGAGGATCCGTTGCACTAGCAGGGGGCTCTGAATTTGGAATACCATGTGTAAACCATAGTTATCAAAGTCGAGCGATCTGATAGAGCTGTCAGCCCCGAGGGTATAGAGGACAAAGTAGGACGATGAATGTGGAGAAAAACAAGCCCAAGTTCTGCATCCTTGCAGAGGGGAGTAGAAACCTAGACCAGAGGTTCGGGCAGGGCTTCACAGCTCCGGACCAGTCACCGCCAGTGGTAAGCGAGTGTGCATGGCGGATCGAAGGATAGCGATCTCCCATTATGCCAGTGGGTTTCTCGAGGTTGCCTTTTGAGCAGGTCGAGGGTCTACCTGTGGTGGGAAATTTGAGCGGCGTGCGTATATGTGCGTGCGTGCGTTCGTGTGACAGATAGGAACCAGGGTACCGTCCGGTGCCAAAGCGTGTGCCAACCGTGAAATGGGCTGCTGCATGGCATGCGCGAGAAACAGGAATCTGGCGAGAAAGGGCCCACCCGGCACAGGGTCAAAGAGCAGCTCTGGGCAGCGCCCGTTCGCACGCGAATTCCTGACGCCATCCGTGAACATTTCCACCTTGATCAATTGAGCCAAAGGATGGTGGAGAGGTGTTGCCGGACAAATTTTGTTATTGATGCGCCGTTGGTTTCGTTTGACCAGAAAGGATGCCTGTGGGCCATTCCTGGCTAGCCCCGCGTGGTGTTTGTATCGCCAACCGGTTGTCAAACAGAGCCAGCTGTTGCTGGACGGTAGCGGCGGGTTTCGGTCAACACGTTTTGCCCGGTGCGGCCGGTACTACAACGTCCGCCAACTCGAGCAACGCTTAATTAGCCTGAGCGCTTACCGTTGGCCCAGCTCGGTGGGCCAGAAGACTCCTTTCGGCATCTCGGAGTGACATGTCGCTTATGCACTCTCGATTCTGCCTGTATCGTCTTCCTGCTCAGCCTGACTCTAGCAGGAGCCCGGGGCCGCGGGATAGGCTGCCCGACGCAAGCCTAACAGCTTTGCACAGCACTAACGTCGACCCGCGGCACCCGCGTGCCCAAAACAATATTAAGTTCGGCCACAGTCCTTGTCATCGCAAAAGTTGGCTCCAAGGAAACCTTGAGGAGGGACTGCGAGAGATCGTCGTAGCAGGCCGGAAGGCGCAGGATGGGTCTAGGCAAACAATTTGCACTCAACCATAGTTGGGTCGCGATCTATCTGCGGCACGCCACCAATCACAGCCATGCAATTTCGCAAATCAATACAAGGGAGCAGCTCGAGGAGCAGCCTCTCCTGCACTGTGGCGTTTGATCTGGCTGCTTGCTGCTGAGAAGAGCGAGATATTGAACCGATCCGTCTTGCAGTATGATCTCCCAAAGGCCTGATGAACACCAGGCCTGGTCCTCGGGTTCTAGATTCTCCTTTTGTGGAGTCGATCGTGAAAACGGGCCCACAGCGCGGCGATAGCGATCGAGACACGCAGGTAGACGCAGAAATGCAATGTGAATCTTGCTCTTCTCTTGCTGCAGCGTATTATTTTCAGACTAGGGACTTGTCAGCCCCTCGGCCGGCTCGAATCTGCAATGCAATTCAATTGGGTAACCGCAGGAGAACTCCTTCGCTCACAGGCGTAACAGTATACATCGTAACAATGTCCGATGGCCGTCGACAGCTCATCAAGCAGACGGGCAGAGATGCTGCAGTGCCGATTAGATCCGTCAATGGAAAGCCCTTGGCGCGTGCCGGTGCATCTGGCTGGTTTTCTTTAATTTGATGATATCATCCCGCGCGTCGAGTGATCTTGGGAATCCCTTCACTTGCGTTGGTGTCACACCATTCCAGATTGCTCAGCTGGGATGCCAAGATATGGAGGCTGCCGTCTCGCCCGAGATCTCGTTAAAGTTATATTTGATCGATTGACCGATTTGCGAGATACGTTCGACAGCTTATCTGCCTGGTGGCATCACGTCCATCCACACCTCTTTTCTGATTCGGCTGGGTGGGGACTGACACCTCTCGCTCGAAAGAATGCTTTGGAAGGGGTGGTGGTCTTCGGGTTGAGATTGGATACCCAGGATTGCTGGGATACTCTTCCGGCACGAGGAAACTAACTTTTTGACAGCATGACCGATTGATCAGAGATCTTCATTCTCTTCCCACTCCTGCCCTTGGTGACCCACCTGCGAAGGGCTGGAATCGACTAGATCTGCGAAGGTCTTGCTGTTTCGATGCTCGTGAAAGCCCTGCCTGGTGCTGGATCAAGCGTCCTGTTGACGGAAAGGGAAGCGGAAGTGGAGCATGTAAGACGGGTCGTCAACGGCCTGTCGGCGCCGTGCGATTGAAGAGGCGGATGCAATGGCGGTGACCGAGGTGTCTGTCTGTCTGCCTGTCATGATTCGGCGGCAACCTGGAGCTGCGATTCGCAGAAATAAACGTCCTACATGTAGCCAACCAACCTCGACCCCCTTCCCACACCCCTTCCGTGCCCTCCTGGCAGATTTGAGTGAGAGTTATGTTTCAGTTGTGACTGTTTGTATGATCTGGGCTATGCCGTGTCGGCAGCTGATGTCTTTACGAGCACCAATTCTCTCGTGGAGTAAGCGAGGCCATGCACGGGGATCTCGGTCCCTCGTCACCCTTGATTGGTAGAACACCAGTCGCACATGTGTTTCCACCATATTAGTTAGGAACAGTAATAGTTCTTCCCAAGCACCGATACCGTCCGTCATCCAAGGGGGATGCTTCCATGGCTAACGTCATGTTAGCCGGCGATCGAAGGGTAGTGGCCACCAGCGACGAAAGGAGGAGTTTCCGGGAATGTAATCGGAACTCTTCATCAAGATGAGTATGCTTGCAAAGAACGACCCAGACCGCAACATCTGGTATACGTTTGTTTCCGATCTGGGCGTGGGGCGTGGTGCTTGCTGGGTTGGCCCGCGAATAGGATGACTGCCACGCTCGCGTAGCCCTGTCAAGCTATGACGAAGTTTTGTCTGAAAATGTCAATAGTACGCTTCCTTATAGATCCCCGAGCAGGGCTAGTGTGTACCGGATAGTTGCAAGAGCGACAATTTGGGAGTGAACAACAGAACCTCGGTCTGCTAATTGGCGATAGCGTCGAGGTTGGGTGACCAGTCCAAGGCCGGACAGGGTCCTTCAACCCACACCGTCTGCACTCTCAACCCCAAACCAACAACCGCTCGAGAACTCGACCCCCAAGCCCACCTGATCACTACCGGCTGAAAACAGGGACCGGGAAAAAAAGGAAGACGGAGAGGAAGGGACATGCATCGTGAAATTTCTTCTTCACTGCTAATTTGTCGCAATTCAGACTAGATTCCTGACCCTCCGCTGGAGATAAGATCCACGATGCGGCGTGACGAGCCAGACTGAGAGCGGCAGGCCGGTTCTGCCCGTGCCTGCGCAAGTGGTCTCATATCAAGAATCCCTGGGCACGAGAACGGCATTTATTGGGTAAATTCTGCGAAGTACAAAGTACCGCCCATTCTTTCTCATCAATAGCGAATTGGCGGGTCCAACGTGAGACCAGGGTGCGCAAAAGTCTGTCCATCATGCACGCACATGGACACTTCCATATCTTCTACGTGGGTTGCGATCTGGTGGTGTCCTGCCATCTAACATTGTTCGCCAGAACTTGACATTGCAAACCGCTTCGACGGAGCTGCGTGTCCCATCCGTCTTTACAGCAACGTCGTTAGCGTTGGCGGGTCCCCGATTGGGTCGCATGTTGGACTTGCCAGGGCTCAGGTAATCTGGGCTGCAAAGTCACTAGAAGGCAACCTTGGCGTGGAACAGCTAGACCGAACTGTACAACCCACCATACCCAGTTTCCATCTAACATTATTACACAACTTCCAAGAAAACATTTGGCCTAGTTTTGAGGATGGCTTGAATCAGACCGCACAAAGTTTGGCCGCCCGAACGCCGCCCGGGGCTCCCACACGCCTGGGTCCAACAGGCGTCCAGGAACCCGCCCAAGTAAGGAGCATTTTGCGACTCCGCCCTGAAAGACCCCAAGACGAACGAGGGCGAGGAAGAAAAGCAAAGCTTTGGAGGTTTCTGATATGCAGGTGAAATTGATTCGCCATTTTCTCCCCGCCAGCGCTGGGCGGCACACATGATACGATGCGACGCTCAACTGCTCAGCCAGGTACCTGAACTCGCTTCTGTTTCCAGTAAACCACCTGATTCTCAAGAAGGAGCTTGGTTGGAGCTTGGCTAGTTCCATGCTCTGTCCAGACCGAGGCCGAGATCACATCGCAAGAACAGCATTGGAGCCTGGACATCTTGCGAAGATAAGTTGGATTTGCAACCAAACTGAGATTAAGGATCGAGGCCTCGGATACGATTTTTTTTTTTTGGTACCTGACCTTAGTCCTATGGTGCTGTGGATCGTGATTGCTTCCAACATGTCGACATATGTCCGAGCTACCCGCATGTACATACATAGACGTACATGTGCGAGGCATCAATATTCTCCGTCTGGGCCGCCTGTATAGGCAGATGGAGCAGAGGGACGCAATAAAAATTTGCTGTGGTGGTTATTTCCTTTTGCTGGTCCAATTCCTTTTTCTTCTCTCTTTTGCTGTTGCATTTCGTATTTTCCGGGTAGCCGTCTACTTGTCGATATTTCCCGTCCGTTCTAGTTTTTTGGTATATGTTCCTTTAATTCATGGCATGCAGAATCTCCGCTTTGCGCCGTTAAGTGCTAGAATGCAAGATATCACCACTGAAATCTCCCCTCACTAGACTAATTTGTGCGTAGTATCGAGTTTCATCCATCACAGCTGCACGGCTGCACGGCCGCAAGCCAACACTTTTCCTTTTGTTACAGGCGGCCTGCCCAACTGAAGCTATTACCTACGAGGTACCTATATACCGTTGTGCAGCATGCCGACATGCGGCCTGTTCGAGAAAGATCATTTAACCATCGGTCATATTAATTAACACCATTGGGAAATTTCCTTGATCGCCCAGGTGAACGCCCATTGCTGCAGCAATTTACACCGACGTGAAGAGACGGACAAGACGGCAGTGAGGATGAGGCGGTCTGCCGTGCAGCCAAGGGGACAAAATCGATGGGTTCCATAGGCTGGCAGCAGGGCAGAGACGGGAAGCGCGGGATGCATGCGCGTTCTGGCATGTCTGGTCGTCTTCTCGAACGGGTCGACCGCCTGATGGGCGTGGTGATAGTGGTGTCGTGTAGACGGGTTCGAGACGACGGACAGACGGTGGGATTCCATCTGGTATCGGTCCGCCTTCGCCGCAGTGCATGATAGTCGCGCGCGCAGTGGCGAGCGATCACTTTGGTTGCTCGAATGGTCGCAGTATCAGATGTTGCTCTGGATTTTGACTATCAGCGCCGTTGAGCAGCAGCAGCTCTGTAACTGGTTAGCTAGCTTGGCCGCATTCTGTTGCCCTCGCAGTCAGCCGGGTTTAATTGAAGTTGTTTTTGGGGACGGTGGATTTGTTTTTCCTCACGTTTCTTTTCCCTGGTGGTTGAAGATGCAGAGCGAGATTTCAAGGTTACGAAGGTTTTGTTTTTCGCATTCGCGGCCGTGGTGGTGGTAGTGGTAATAGTGGTTTCTTTTTCGGGCCTCGGTGGGGACGAACGGAGGATTGGTGGCCTTTCTGGGTGTTTCCTTTTTCCTGTTTCCAATCCGAAGATGCTAAACGGATTGGGGTCCCCCGGGGGAGAGCAGGCGAGGCCCGGGGCCCGGGCGGTGGTGAGGGTCCCCGGGGGGTTGGTATCCTGGGTCTTGATCGATATCTGGAGTTAGAGTAGTGAGCCGGAGTAGTTAGTGCCCACACCTGACTGCTCTCCCCTGTACGGACGCCCATAACCACCAAAGGTCGGACTGCCTGTAAACCGGAGGGCCCCCCCCCAGAGAAATAATAAAGCACACGAACGTTTCTTATTTTCCGAGGCGACCCAGTCTTGCTCTCCGCTCGCTCCTTCCCGCTGCTTTTTCTTCTTAAAATGTCCTTCACCTCTGACATGCTTTAAAATCCCACACACAATCCTACTTAAAACGGCCTCGTTGCCCACCTTTTTTTTTTTATATTAATCGGATTGAGATGTGCCCAACCGTCTGACTGATTCAACTGTATGCATCCAACTATCAGTCGCAATCTTATATCTCTCGGTACCATCCATCATATCTTGTCCACTTCATATATAGTCGCCCAAAACCTCCAGCGGCATTCTCACCAGCCTTCGCATTCTTGCCAGCTTTCCTTCTTGCCCAGTCATCATTTCTCCTACCGCTGCGTTGCTGGCGTGCAGACCCGACCCGCGCAGTTCTGCTTAGTGCTATTTGCTCCTTATATTGCAGACATCTTCGCTTGAGCCTGCCTCCAATATCTCGCCCGGAATCGAGTGCATTCATTCCACTCCTGGCTCAAGATAAAAACATTCAAATCAATCAAATCAAATAAAAAAAACACTACGAGGGAAGGAGAGACCGACGGGAACCAGGAATCCACTACCTGCAGACTCGAGTCTCCAACTGCCACTCAAGCTCCGCCTGCTACCACGAGCAGCTGCAGCATCATTGGCCAACATCAGGTCTACCGACGGGTACACTTACGCCCCGAAGCTTAGGCACAAACTTGCCGCATCTCCCGCTTCCTGTTGTAGCTTGCTGCACCTGCGGTTGAAGAAACCATCACTGTGACAAGTCCACTGTCTCCCCGCCAAATTCTAGACCTCGACGGTCTTCATCAGCATATCTGCTATCGTGCCTGACCTCTGAAGGGTGTCAATCTCAGGCACATTCTCTTTTCTCTTCCCGACGCATTCCCCGGGTTCTTTGGGCCCCAAACGACAAGCTGGATTCCCACGCCCTCTCCTCGGAGCGTTGTGCGCTTTCCGCACGACAGCAACAAAGCCCCCCCTCGGAGCATTGCGAGTGGCCGAGTAGGCTACGCACTCCAGAGTGTGTCGACAGCATCAAAGTCGAGCCAGGTAAGGAGCCCTTTATATATTCTTCATGTACGTCTAGCTAGCAATCCGTGCCCCTTGTTCCCGTATTCGTGCCTCGTATGCCCGTGCGAGAAAAAAAATGCAAGACTTCCAGAGCGGGGAGCTCGATGAGCACCTCCATGCCCCGCGAGCGGCATCGGGTTCAGCTGCTGTGTTGATAACCTCCACCCGACTGGCACATCCCTCTCCACCATATCTGCGGCATCTTGTGCTTCAGTGACCTCTTCTCCATCACATTCATTCCTTTTGACCATCTTGACAGTCAAGCTAACATGAGGACGACCTCCAGATACACCGCGGAGCGAGCGAGATCTCCTGGGCTTGGGCGGTCTCAAGATCACCACCCGCCCGTTCACCATCACTCCTCCCCCATCCGTCCATTCTTCCCCTCAGATGGAAGACCAGGACCATGGTAGTGATACCAGCCCGGTGGAATCCAAATCAAGCATCACACTTCCACCGTTGCTTGAGGTAAGAAAACCTTCATGCACTTTGCTCGATCGATTCGAGGCTGACCCTTCAATCCTCAGGCCATTCCTGAGTTCCGATCCCACACCCCTTCTCGCAAGTCCGCGAGCAAACCTCGCGGGTTAACGAGCTTGATCTCCCCGACCGCCCTCCCCCCTCATCTCTTTGGCAGTCCAGTGTCCCCGGGCCGGACGATCCCCAACGCTGAGGTCAATCTGGGAACACTGCAATCTCCCAAGAGACGGAGACTCACCATCCGCACTTCTGTCGGAGTACCATATCCCCAGACCGAAGCCCAACGTGATGAGCTTCGCGGCAGAAGACACCTTCCTCCCACCCCTCACAGCCGGACAGCGTCTGTTTCCGGACAATTTCAGCTACCCGAGCGAAGCATGAGCGCTGGTGTCCTGCCATCGTTTCCTCAAATGCACCAGTCGCAAAGACATTACTCGTTGGTGAGCCCGAGGGCCAGCAACTACGACATTCCCATCACCCCAGCTTCTTCCGACCGAAAGACTTTTGGAGGCCTGTATGCCACGGACCAAACACCGATTTTCACATCGCCCTTCGAAAAGGACAGACAGTACCAGTCCGCTTCGTTGAACGAGGTTCTTCACAGCACGCACCAAAACCCCAACATCATGCAACACAAACTCAGTCCAACCTCTCCCAACCCGTCGATGCATTACGCCGGCCAAATGTACTCGAGTTCGAGAATGTCGAGTGCTCATTCCCAAGAGCGGACGCCCTTCTCGACCAGCCAGCTAAATCACCCTTCCCAAATGGACCACTCCGACCCCTACGATCAGCTCCGGGGAGGCAAGAGACGGAGAGGAAATCTGCCCAAGCAAGTCACAGACCTTCTAAGGAACTGGCTGCATGCCCACCTCCACCACCCTTATCCCACAGAGGATCAAAAGCTCGAGCTGGTCAGCCAGACCGGGCTAACGATGAACCAGGTATGTTGAACAAGTCAATCAGATCACACGGGGACATATTTCTAACATGGTCAATTAGATCAGCAATTGGTTTATCAATGCCCGACGGCGGCGGCTGCCAGCCTACAATCCTCCAAACGGCCCAACACGCAGTGAAATGGATACCAAATCGCACCTTGCGTATCTAAGACCTACCGAGTTGCGATCTGGAGCCGGGCACCAGTAATAATCCGCACAGCTTACAATGATACGGTCGCCTTTGGCGTCCTAATATATTCGTTTTCCACCTTCTTCGTTACTCCTATCCTGGCTCTTGAGCAGTTATTATCCTTACCTTCCTCTGTTTATCTTGTGAACTGTGTTAACCTTTTTATTTTTATTTATTTTTCACGTTTCTTTTTCTATACATACTTATTTGTTTGATCTAACACACATCTTTTGGCAGTAATGTTAGGTAGAGCATTATTTTTGGCGTTGATCGGGTATATTTTTTGGGCGCGGGCGGTAGTGTACTTATCATTTTTGTCGGTTTGCCGTTTTTATTGGCCTGTCCCTTTCCACCTGATTATCTTATTACCCTTCGACAGATAATTTGTTACATCGGACTTAACCCCCCAGTCTTCTCTCAAACTTAATGTTCCTTGCTTTCAACCAAAAAATATTTTGATTGACAGGAGCTTGTTTCTCGGTTCCTTTTTGCATTTCACCTCAGCTCACAAAGATACATGTAGCGGGTACCCAGTGCCTTTGCGCAAACAAAAAAAAGCACAATGATAGTCTATAACATGATATCCTAGCATACTCCAATATGACTGGTTCTCCAAGGTGTCAGTTGATCATCTGATAGCCGAAGCATGAGTGCAGTAGTTCTCGGATGTCGAGCTGTCGACTTTCCCTGCAATGCAAATGCAATTGTCTGTAGGTGGAAAACGAACTGACGAAAGATACATTGACGGACAGGTTTCGCACTAATTAAAGTAACCATAGATACCCCGGAGGCGCAGCAACACACATTCTCCAACAGGTTTTCAGTTCCCAATAGGACAGGCTTCAGGAAGGTCCAGACGAATAACCGAGTGCAATTCGTACGGAAACATTCAGCGAGGGAAGAATTCACGGTCTGCGTTTTAGGGGACATGTCAGAGCACATTAGCGGCCGTTGCCTGCGTGCTGATTATTCTTAGCAGCCCACTAGCTTGGCCTGGCATGTCAAAAATGTCATAGTGGTGGTTTTGTGGGACTGACTGACAGTCGGAGCTGCCATCGGAATGGGCTGCCATTTTATTCTTGACAGGCAAGAATTGATCGATACAGGGCCCGAGCACCAGATCGGTTTCAGCACGGCGGAATGCCTGCAATCCCTCGCCACGTCCCCTTCCGAAAACGAAAAGTTCAGTACGTACTTGCCCTCGACCCGCTCGAGCTCTGTCTGGACAATCGACGAGTGCTGGCTGACCTGAGGTTGGCCGAAACAGGTTGCGAGGAGGTCGAGACTCGAGGCCACCACGACCCCGTCTACCAAGTGGGCGAAAAACAAAAAACCCTGCGCACGGCTGACAGTTGCTGGGATCCACCGGTTCGAAGGGCTGCTATATTTAATGGAGAAGTTTAATTTGCTGCGGCTGTCCGGGCTACGGACAGAGCAATGCATGTGGGGAATCTGCCATTCTTCCCTGACGTATGCGTGTTCTTATTATTATGATTTTGACAAGGGCGTAGCTAATTCTCAGGCGTGGCAGCAGAACAGTCGATGGAGCAGCAGCTACCGCGCTAGGTACGCCTGTCGCTCTTGCGGAACTCCCTCGTCCTTGTGCGCTTTCGTTCGCTCTCTCGGACGGGGGTCTATCCTTTTTACGACTACCGCGACTATCCTCGACTGACCGACGGTGGTAGCACCAGCGAGCACACGGTGTTTGTATGGAACCAAGCATTCCGGCCAGCTAAGCAGGCAGCGTCCGGGGCAGGATCCCCCATGCAGAGTCGCAGCGAATTCGAAATGGCCCAGGGCCAGGGTGGGCCCACTCGGCGTCTCAGCTGTGCTATTCGGGGAAATACTTCGCAGCCGCGATTACTAATATCTCGACACCCGGGAGCGTAGCCGGGGCGGCCCCCCCGGTGCTGAAACCGCGCTGTTGGAATTGGCCGCAGCCGGGGGTCTTTTCGACTCCAGCCGGGGTGGTATTCGCTTATTCAGTCCCCCTGGACGACAAACGGACGTCCATGGCCAGCCAGCCAGCCAGCTGTTCGTCATGACACAAACCTGCCAAAGCAGCATGCAGACGTACCGAACCAGCGACATCCCGGCCGAAACCCACTCGGATTCAGGCAGCCAGGGTCTGTCCAGCTCCTGTCATCTTCGGATCGAGAAGACAACTCGGTGGATACTGGGCGTCTATGGCACCGCAGACCTGTCCTCGTCGCTTCCTCATCGAGCAACTCGCCAGGGCTTATCGACAAAACCGGCTAGGGGATCGCTTCCTCTTCTGATTCTTATTACTATTACTCTTGCTATTGCTGTTATACTCCGCTGGCGACAGACCTGTCTAAAACTGCGTGGTCTGAAGCACGACCAGTGTATCAACCACGCTGCTCTCAGACATGCATACGTACATGTACATGCAGACTTCTGGTAATCTGGCAGCTGCATTCTCCGAGACCGCACCCATGCACACGTGGGAATTCATCGGCCCCGTCCTATCACTCATTCATCCATTCGTTCATTCATCCATCCATTCCTGCCTCAGCTCGTTTGCGGACACGACCATGCCTGTCGCCCTTCTCTACCCGAGAACTGTGCCTCCCTGTCAGAATGCCCGAAAAATACCACTGCCAGTCTAATCAGGACCTCGGGCCAACAGATCAGGAATCCTATCCGCCCGGCCAAATCAAATCTGGCACACGTCAAGTTCGGGACAGCCAAGATTGATTGGTACGGAACGTTTTGCCTGTCACAGATAGAAATCGCATCCTGCCGTTCTCAGTCCCCTTCTCATTCGCCTACCGGGCGTGCATCTGCGCCAGTTTTGTATCTGCCGGGACAAACGATCTGGCCTTGCCGCTTGCAATCCAGTTTTTTTTTTTTTTCCTGGAGTATCCTCGGCTGGCAACACACACACACACCGTGGACACACAGACACACACCTACCGTCTTGATTCCCTGGATGCGGATGACCTGAAGCTCTTTCGATACACAAAACGATCAAACGGGCGAGGCTAGCTGGAAGGCGATCTGTCGGATGCATCACCAAACAGTTCGATTTGAACGAACTGGGCCACCAGCATTGTTGCCGCTAACTGGTTTTTGCGACATGATACAGGCACGCACATACCGGCGCGGCTCGCGCTCGCAATCAAGATCTCGGACGAGGGCGTATCATATCGGGCACTTCGCACTGGTCGGTGCCCTTTTGCGCTTCGTTCTCCACGCATCCTTCTCCGCATAGCTGCATGCATACCCACCTTCCTCAGCCGATGTGAAACATCGTCAGCTCTTCTGGCCTTAAACCGTCCATCGGGTAGTTGACGTGCGCCACCGGCCAATGACAGATTTGCATGCGGGTAGGCAGAACTGACTGCAGAGCCGAACTGCAGGTCTGGATCCGAGCTGCTGTGAGGTATTAAAAGTAAGAAATCGAAAATGGGTCGCATTTTTTTTTTTTGGCCGACTTGAAAAAAAAATGATGTGGCATTGAGCTAGAGACTTGGGAGCGCCGGCGCACGGCGCTCTGCGCTTTGTCGGATTATGTCACGGGTAATTGATTAATTTTTTTTTCTCTTACTTTCCTTAGCGATTTTTCCACAGACTACACGACTAAGAGACAAGAGCTCCCGGGCAAGCAATATGACACAAGGCCTTTGCGACTATCGCACAGAGATGAGCTAACCCGCCGGCTAGCTTTTCGGCAAGGCTTCTGCTTCTTCACCTGCGACTGGCCGACTTTGGAAATTTGAGTAACGGATATCGTCTTTCTCTCTGCATGCGTGCTATCGGATGCACGGTAGGGATGCCAGATGCTGAGCGGTTTGCCTGAGGCTTTGCGACCCGCAAAGGCGGAAGGCAATGTGAGAAAGTGGGAGAGGGAGAGTTCTCACCCAGCGTGTCTCTCCTTATAGACGTAACGTTACGCAAAGCCACTATTAGGACGTACGTGAGCGCTCGAGCCAGCTGGGATAACAGTGGACCACTGCAAGACCACGATGCCGGCAGAAAGCTAGTCGGCGAGATGACAGCAAGGTCGCTAAGCTATATTATAGGATCAGATATTAACCAAACAGGAATGTATGTGCGTATATGCTTAATCTATGGTCTAATACACCCTGTCTGGAGTTAATATTTTAAACCTACCCCGGCACGGATAAACAAATTATATTGGTGCTGTGCTACCAAACCTGGTTTCTTTAGCTCTGAGGACTCGTCCACACAAATGTAGACGCGTAAGATACCAATCTACGACATGAATCAGGTTGCCCGGTTCCACGCCTCCGCCACATGGGGTTCTCACCGCTCGCAGAGGCTAGTTCTAAACGTTAGATTGATCCATTCGTTCATAGTACGGGTGTTTCCGATGCTATTATTCGATCAAGCCTAGTCGCAGGAATCAAGAGCAGGAAGACACCCAACTGGCATACGCAGACTGGATAATATCCCGGCTCGCGGCTAATAGCTGGGTCATGACTTCCCTTTAGTTTTCCGGCTCTCTCTCTCTCGCTCCTAGGAGCTGTGGGACGTTTCTCTAGAGTGCTCGTTCGTTCGTTCGTTCGCTCGCCCGCTGCCTGGTCGGCAAGTGGCCAACTGGTAGCCGGGCTCGCAGCGGTTACGCACAGCGGAGGGAGGCGACAGCTCGAACCGGCCAATGGGTTCTTCCCAATACGCGATATTGGGGGCGCACGATGAGGTTCAGCAAACTTTCCCCATAACCGATCACACGGGATGGGTCACCTCGCTAGGTATATAGTAGCCCGCGGGCGGACCAACCAGTTGATTGGTTTGATCGATAGAGCCCTATATATCATGGGACGGTCGGGGGTCAAAGCCCGTTTGTGCGCCCCCGCTTCCGACGATTGGCTTTTGGTATCGTAGTGGCTTCCCGGCTGCCTGATTGTCGTGCGGTGGCACGGCGTACTGGTGTTTATGTTTGGTTGCAATAGCACATGTACATGTGACAGAAGGGGGGGGAGGGAGGGACGGCACTGGAGCCAATGTACGGGTAGGATCCGTAGATAGTACTAGTTGTATACACATGTGATCCGATTGTGTTTGTGTTTGGAGCCATATTTTCTTTTATCTTCTTTGGCTTTGTGCAATGGGAGGTCCTGCATCCTGATCGATGGGTGCTGTTGGACAGGCTGTGGCGTTACCCAGCTGTTATTGATATTTTTTTTGTAAATATATTAATTTTTGTTTTCAAGATACGAGAATCTGTGGAACCGCTTTAGCGAAAACAAAAGGCTATAAGGGAAAGGATCGTAGTCGTAGTATGAAGGGACGCCGGCGCCGGTTTTGTTCATGTTACCCTTGCAAGGTAACCCGATATCTGTTCAACCGGATCAATGGGTTCTCTGGTGACCTGACTGGATTGTAGGATCGGTATCGTAGCCGTGCAGGAGGCAAAGCCAATCCAACATGGTCCCCACAGGTCAGCAGAAGGATAGAATCTCCCTGTCCCTCTGCTCCCTTGCTTGCACCATCGCTCGCCGTCCACACCTGCATCCACATCCATCCCCCACTTACAGCCGCAAATCTAAAAGCCAGCCACATCGCGTCCTGTCGTGTCAAAGATCGAGATGCACAGCCCACCCCATGCGAATAACCCAAAGCGACGAGGCTGTATAAAAACGACAGGAACGAAAAGTTTAGTCGTATTCCTTCCCCATCTCATTCGCCTGGAGGCTCCGGCCGTAGCCGCCCCTGCCGGCATCAAAGTCCTCTCTGTACTCGTCTCTGACCTGGCCGCCGCTCTTGCCCCGGCCGTACTGTCGACCCTCTTTGAAGCCCGGGTCCAGATCTGTTCGGACGATCCGCTCGTCGAGCTTGGTGCCACCAATGTACTTCATGCAGTCTAGGGCGTCCTCGTGCGTGTAGTATTCGACAAAGCAGAACCCGCACGGAGTCTTTGCGAAGCGGTCGAGTCCCATTACCAGCCGTTTGATCTCTCCGCACCTATGTTCCAACCGGGCCGTGTGGTTAGTGCGTGTTTGTGTATATGTATGTATGTATATATGCGTATGTATCTGTGTGAATATGTATTGATAGTGGTGGTGGGGGTCGGCGCGTACTTTGAGAATAGCTCGTGGATTTGCTCTTCGGTTGTGTAGAATGATCTGTGAGGGAGTTAGCTTGGATCGATGTAGATGAGTACTACGGCGCCACGAGAGCTCACAGGTTGCCAACATAGAGCGTAGTCGCATCTTTGAGGGGATCCTCTTTGGGCGGGGCATGCTCTCGCTCTCGGTCTTCGCGATTTCGTTTCTGGTGTGAGTTTGGTCGGTGATTAGTTGATGCGCATAGATGTAGTGGTGATAATGACGGTGGGTAGGGAATCGTACGGATTTGTCAAAGTATGTGCTGGGTCGGTCGAGGCGCTCGACGGTGTTCTGGACGTAGGCCATTGCGCTGGGTGGCTGTTGTTTCTGCTGCGGCGGCGCGCTGGGTTGAAGCTGGGTTGTGAGGGTGCGATTGTGGGTGAGTTTTGGTCCCGGGAAGACGCGTTTTTGCTTTGCAGCAGACACGAGACGCGACGGAAAAACCCATCCTATCCCGTTTCTGGAATTGGACACCCACCATCCCTCAACATCACATCACATCCTGCCCTGCGGTCTCCCACGCCACGATTCAAGGTCGCCAGAGTTACAGTCCCGCCGTCCGGTTGTTAGCGAAGGTAACGCACCTGCGGACCACCTGCGATTACTCCCGCGACAGCGAAAGAAGCGCCTGGAAACGAGGTCGTTTGGCGGTCGTCCACCGTCCCCGACTTCCGATATCGAACCCTAGACCGACAGAAAATATAAACACCTACACGCAGAACAAACCGACATCGACAATGCCTGGCCCGGCTATCTTACCGGTTGTGCCTGACTGGCTGCGGGAGGGCTCTGCAGCATATTCTCTCCTATCTGAGCCGTCTCAGAGGAACAGCTTCGACAACAGGAAGGTCGCGAGAAAGTTGTTTCGCAGCCAGAAGAGAACTGTCGTCTTGCGGGAAACGGAGCTTTTTGTCGCGCAAGGACGAGAGATTAGATGCGCCGACTTGAAGGATATGAAGGTGGCGACGGAGAAGGGCGAGGACCTGGCTAATGGCTACCAGGTAAGGAATGCATCTCATTTGGTCTGGGCGGTGTATGTATATACGGTGGGGGCGCAAGTGCTGATTAGGAGAACTGTTAGTCACTGGAGCTACCAAACTTGGACTTTGACATCGCGCAGATGATCAAGAGCGCTGACGGGGAGGCGATCATTGTGGTTGGAGAGTTCGATGTCGGCGTGGCGTTATTGCCAGCGCCTGGCGTTATCGCTCCGGGAGCACGATCAAAGATCTCTCTCAAGTATGCCGCCTTCTCTGGACAACAGGGCTCTTTCTCGAGGTTTGGTCAGCTGACGGCTACATCGACATAGGTATTGCAAGCTAGGGCTCCCGACTGTGACGGAGAAGAGTCGGATTTTGCGGGCGATTTTCCACCCGCTGGGTGCACGTCCTTGTATAGTGGTTTTAACCGAGGATGCTATGTTGAGGTAATTTATTGTCCTATTCGCAGCTATTGGAAGCTATACTGATCCCGCAATAGGATCTACGAAGTCGAGTTTAACAAAGAGGGATCCTCTGTGGAGCCGACGGAGAGTCTGGATTTGAAGCACATGCTCGGGATCGAGAGAGGGAGCAGCTATCTGATCGATGATGTTGACCCTGCGTCAATGTGTTTTGGGGGGGTTGGGTCTATCTGGTCCATGTTCACCCTTTATATTCTTATGAAGAACGGCGAGATATTTTCCATCTGCCCGTTCTTACCGTCCAAGTGGTTAGTGTTTCCGCGATGGCCCACAGACTCGGGTTCGATTACTAACTCTACCACAGGATGTTGGATAGCGACTTCATGGAAGAGCTAAAGTACGAGCTTCAGGTCAACCAGGAGGTTCGGGACTCGCCGGATCCTTCGATACCAGCTATCGACAAGCACAATGCCAAGCAGATCTGCTTCTGGATCCACGAAGTTTCCCGACTAATCCGCGTCCAAAACCTAGCCAGCAATCACGATGACTTTGAAGAAGATACGACGGGATATGTTCTCCCCAAGCCGACCTTGCCCGAGTTTGAAGCCCCGCTATTGCAAGGGCCCTATCTGTTTCAGCCAGCGCCAGAAGAAACCTTTGATGATGACGTCTTTGCGTCGGATATCGCGAGGATTGGTGCTGCTCAATATGCCGTTATCGCCATAGCGTGGTCGACAGGAAAGGTTGACCTGATGTTGGAGTTTGAGGGCGTAGGGCCAAGATGGCATTCCAGTTCTGTAGGTTTCGATTGGTCTCGCCCATACTTGACGTGCGATTAGGACTAACGACTCGCTGCAGCTCAAATACAAAAAGTTCAATGAGAGGACTCATTATCCTGTTATATCGGGTTATGAGACAATTGACATCACACTTCCCCAAGCTACAGAAACCTCGGCTACTGTGCACCCTAGCTTGGTCGTTGACATCAACTTCCCTCACATTCTCCTACTATGCCATGGGTTTGGCGTTGAACTGCTCAACTTGGAGGACTGGATGGGCCGGGTTTCAAAGGTCATGGATCAGGAGGACGATGAGCATGCTATCGAAGGGGCTTTGAACAATGCTGGGGGGACATCTATAATTCACGCGATTGGAGCACAGAAAGGCGGTCCTAGGTAAGGTACAATCGTTTTGGTCGTAAGCAGCAGAAGCGACAGCAACAACGGCTGACAAATCCACAGCGGGGCTATCCCTGTCCTCGGAAGCTCTTTGATTTACGATGCCTACCTTGGCTATCTCCTCATTACCGCGACGACCTCCAAACCGTGCTTTGTAGCCCTGCAGTGGCCGTCCAAATACCACGCTAGGATGATGAAACTCAAGCAGGAGCGTAGCGACCTTTCCTCGACGTCCTCGAAACCAACACCCGCCATATCAACGCAGACGTCGCAGCTGACTGACGAAGACGCTGTTGCAGCGGTGCAACGACGGATAGAAGAGTGCCGGCAGAGGATCCAGCTGCTGCGGCAAATAATAGACCCGCGCATGCTGGCCTCGGAGGTCCAGATTAGTCAAGAGCACATTTCGATTATGACGCGGCTTCGGAGTCTGTTATTTGAGGAGATGGATGCGCGGTATGCGAGCGCGCAACAAGTGCACGCAGCGGCGGTGCGGCAGCAGCAGCGATTCCACGAGCAGATCAGCAGTATTAGGAAGTACTCTGAGCAATTGGCGGAGCGGGAGAAGCAGCAGCAAGTGTTACGTGAGAAGGTTGACAAGACGACAGAGACGCAGGCGGCGCTTAAGGCGCGTGTGGATGCGGTACTGTCCAAGCTGTCTGCGATCAGTAAGAAGGGTGGGTATTCGTCCATGTCGCAGGCGGAGCAGGATTACGTGGAGGAAATACATGGGATCGATAAGATTGTCAAGCAGATCAACTTGAAGCAGCAGAAGGTACCATTCCACCCCCCCTCGTTATTGTTATTGTTGCAGCTGTGGCTAACTCGGTGGGGACTAGATGACGGAGTTTCTGGAGACGTTGGGGAGGTCGGCGGTGGGGAGCCTTGAAGGGCAACAGGTGAAGGCGAGCACGGAGCAGGAAACACCGGACCAGAACCGGCAGGAGCTGTCCAAGATGGTGCAGAAGGAGCATAAGCTGATTCTTGACATTCGGAAAAAGGTTGACTATCTGGAGCATCAGCTGCAGGAGGTCAAGCTAGGGGCTTGAGTTGGGGTGTTGGATGCTGTTTTTTTTATGAAGCGGGTTGTCGTTTGGTCTACTCGTGCCTTACCTATAGTGTTGTAGCTGGATGTATAGTATAGTTTAATTGTAACCGGCTCTGAGGATTGTTTTAGATCTTGGTATCCAATGAGAGTAAAGCAGGTGAGATGGGACTTTGCAAGTTTTGTTGTTGGGTCCATGAGTCGTTGCGGTTTTGATGTTGTAGATCAATATAGCATGCTGGCCGAATTATACCTCCAATTTGACAGTCTATATATAGCTAGTACTATAGTAGCCGGGATCGGTATATGGGTAAGATCAAAAGCAAGTAAGCCAGAACGATGGCAAGGGAGCTAAAAGAGGAATTCAAGATGGAGGAGGACGCCGACGCAGGGACACGCAAGAGCACGAGCATGCAAAACTCGCTGAACCTAGCAACCAAGACAAAAACGACAAGCGCTCGCAAGCACGGAAAGCAAGAAGGACATGGGTGCGCCAATTATCATCTCTGCTGTATAGCTAGCCTTTTGCCGCGAAAACTCCGAAACCTAAATGACAATATACCGACTACGCTGGTAACGATGGAAGTGATATCGTGCGCACATGTCATGTCATCTCAGTCTAACTGGTGCGCGTCATCTCCTTCCTTCGTGCCATTGGCCTGCCTACGCTCCCTGATGCGGGTGACGTCGGGCGATACCGACGCCAGATTTCCGAGTGGGACAGACGACGACTGCGACTGTCGGGTGGGCCGGCGGTTGGCGACGGAGGAAGGCAGATGGTCCGTGACCAGGCGGAAGAAGAGAACGAAGAGTTCGAGGAGGATGAGCAGCAGGATGGGAGTGATACAGAAGATTCCGCAGAGGATCTGGTGCGTGGGTGTGGTCATGTTAGCTTTGTGTTCTGGGTGTGGGCTAATGTGCTTACGTATACATGGATATTTAGCTGCAGGCAGGGAAGGAGCTATCGCGGTCTGTGGGGGACGTACGAAGAGGCGGACGATAATGTAGCGCAGCCAGGCGAGCAGGAGGAAGAGGAAAGCGGCGGCCATGAATTTAATTAAACCATGCGATTGACCGGAGGGGTCTTGTGGGTGGACAGTGGTGCTATTGAGGAGGCGAGTGTCTGTGGCATCGGGCGATGGGCGGAATGTGCAGCCTGGGCGGATCGCATGTGATTACGTAAAGCTAGCTGGCGGTCAGCATTTGCGGACAGTACAGGCACAGCGCGGATACGTAGACGGAGCGGGATTGCTAGATATTACGGCGTAGAAGCCGTCTACCGTTCGGGGAGCGTCATCCCCTGGCGGCGATGGATGGGACCGTACAGGTGATGATGATGCCCTTTACGACGCCCGTCCTGTTCCGATTGCCGGAGGGTTGGGAGCCTGCGATTGGCCATGCAGATGGCCATGGCTATAGCCATCCATGGCCGGGCAGGGAAGGGACCCACCTGGGGCGATTGGTGGGCGACGCAGGGCAATGCATGCAGCTCGTGTCCAGCATGCGAGGCAGGAGACAGGCTGCAATTGTGTCAGGAAGTAACGTCTTTGCTTCGCCATCTTGATAGTATCTCCGCGTGAGGGATATATTTATACTGGTGCCGTTGGAGTAGTATATATCTGGGCGGCCGCTGGGGTCCGCGCTCCGGGCGCCGAGATTCGGCGCGCGTTAGTCAGCAGGGGCGTCGAACTGGGTGGTTTTTTCCCTTCTCGCGTTCGTGGGCCGGAGAGCGTCCACCGAGATGCTCAACAAAGGCCGGCCGGTCGGAGATGCTATCTCGCGATGGTATAAGAGCGGTCTTGGTGTGGTCGTGCAGAGTCTTCGCTGGCGGACTGACCACGAGCACACCACAGTTCGCAGTCTTTTCGAATTCGCCCGGCAAAGCAGCTTGGCGTGTCGTCGCCTTCTTTCTTCCGCAGCCTATTACCTAATCCTGGGAAGTCAGGGAGAGCTGCTGCTTGCTAGCTCGCATACTTTTTTTTGCTCTCGTCCCCATTTGCTTATTTAGTTTGCGAGATACCCTCGATCCTGTTGCTCTCTCCTTCACCATCCATTGCTCGCCCGAGCTTCAAATCGTCTAGATCTACCCTTTAAAAGCCCCTATATCCAATCTCAATCATGTCTGCCAGACCGGAGAACATTGGCATCAAGGCCATTGAAATCTATTTCCCCAGCCAGGTGAGCTTTTCCAGCTCCATTCGAGCTGCCTCGAGGCGGCTGACCAGACTCGCGAGCTAACCTAACCCTTCGTCGCAGTGCGTCGACCAAACCGAGCTCGAAAAGTTTGATGGAGTCAGCGCCGGAAAATACACCATTGGCCTCGGCCAGACCAAGATGGCCTTCTGCGACGACAGAGAAGGTGAGCGTCATCTTTGGACCCCCTTTGTCTTTGCTGGACAAAATAAAGAGGTCTCTAAAAGGAGAAAAGTCGAACGTGACCGCTAACACAAGCGCCCTACAGACATCTACTCGTTGGCCCTGACGGTCACAAACTCCCTCCTCGAGAAATACAATATCGACCCTACATCTATCGGCCGCCTGGAGGTGGGCACGGAGACCATCCTTGACAAGTCCAAGTCCGTCAAGTCTGTCCTGATGCAGCTCTTCACTCCCTCCGGTAACACAAACATCGAGGGTGTGGACACCATCAATGCCTGCTACGGCGGCACGAACGCCCTCTTCAATGCCGTGAACTGGGTCGAGTCCTCAGCCTGGGATGGCAGGGATGCCATCGTCGTCGCTGGTGACATCGCTCTCTACAAGAAGGGAGCCGCGAGACCCACTGGTGGCGCCGGTGCCGTCGCCATGCTCGTTGGCCCAGACGCCAAGTTGGTCTTGGAACCAGGCAAACGTGGTTCTTACATGACCCATGCTTACGACTTTTACAAGCCTGACTTCCACAGCGAGTATCCGTACGTGGACGGTCACTTCTCGTTGAGATGCTACACCGAGGCCGTTGACGCCTGCTACAAGGCCTACAACAAGCGAGAGGATGCTCTCAGCAGCCCTCCAGCAAAGGCCGCCGCTGCTAATGGCAACGGCGCCCACGCCCATCCTAAAGAAGGCATCGAACGGTTTGACTACATGTGCTTCCACGCCCCAACTTGCAAGTTGGTCACAAAGTCCTACGCGCGTCTCTTCTACAACGATTTCCTCGCCAGCCCGACTAGCGAGACTTTCGCTGAGGTGCCGGCAGAGCTGCGTGACTTGAACTACGAACAGTCGCTTACCGACAGGAACATCGAGAAGGCCTTCATGGGCCTCTCCAAGAAGCGGTTTGCTGAACGTGTTGCCCCAGCTTTGGAGGCTCCAACCAACTGCGGCAACATGTACACCGCCAGCTTGTACAGCGGTCTCGTCAGCCTCATCGCAAACAAGGGCGGCGAGCAGCTGGATGGAAAGAGAATAGGCTTGTTTAGCTACGGCAGTGGTCTTGCTAGCACGCTGTTCAGCGTCCGCGCACGAGAAGGGACCGCGGAGCTGAAGGAGAAGCTGGATTTCCACCAGCGATTGGCTGATAGACAAGTTGTTGAGCCATCTGTTTATGATAACGTATGTTGTTGCCCCCGGGGTTGATACTAAAAGGGAAAGTGATGCTAACAGATGTGACTTTGCAGACCATGCTCCTACGCGAAAAGGCCCACCAGCAGAAGAACTTTGAGCCCAGCGGATCTCTTGATGCGATCCGGAGCAAGGTCTACTACCTCACCAAGGTTGACGATATGTTCCGACGCGAGTACGTCCGCAAGGAATAGACCACGTGCTCTGATCCAATTTTGTACCTTCTTCTTTTTTGGTCTCATTCTTTTACCACTGCTATCTATGCATCTTGTAATCATGGATTTCGTCGGGGCACTTGGCTCTGGGATTCTTTTCGACGGCGTCTTTACTTGAGCATTCTAGATGGGACGGTTATCATATGCTCTGTAACATTAGACGGGCGACACTGACGATAACACTCTGATTCGATTCGGGGAGGAATGCAGGGGCATGGCATGAGCATGCGCATGGCCATTACATGTACACGAGAAGATTTCATTAGATAGAAAACCGACGCACGTGTTAGTTCTATAGATAATGTTGGTCTCGTAAGCAGACGGGCACAGAGAGAATATTTGTGACGAGCGAGCGATCGATCGATCCCAGATCTGATGTCGTGTCGCCCAATGGCCGGCCTCTGACATCACGACGGCCATCGACACGATCGCCTGAACCGGTGTGGCGCAGGTGGCGTAACCAGGCCACTGACATCATGATTACCACGCGTTCGGCTTTGTGTGTCGCGGCCAGCGATACAGATCCGTCCCGAGAGGTTTTCCGGTGTCATAAAACTGGGAAACCTGCCTGATCTGACGGAATCCTGTTCGCAGCTGGCAGACATAAAAGAAAGGCTCTACGGGAAGGGCCGGTGTGCTTGAATACAAGTATCCAGAACAGATTGCTCGCAGACTCCCTCTCTGTATTTTAGGACCGCATCTTCCATCTTCCTCCTCTTCCTTCTCCTCCTCCAACTTCATCTATCACATCACCCCCTCACTAATCTCCCCACTCGATTACTCATCCCATCACGACACTGACAACCCACTCTTGCACGGCACTGCCCCTCCGGAAGATACTACTAGTACAGTGCAGCGGGACACAGGTCAATTGTCTACACGCCGTGGTTCGATTCGAGCAGGATATTACATCATCACGACGTACATAACATTAGCTTTCATATCGATATCGGCTGGTGGCCGCAAACCCCTCTTCCCACTGCCTTCTCTCGACTGCTAACCCCTCGCGTATCTCCTCTGTCAATTGGGGAACATTGTGGTCACCCGTTGTTCTTCCGCTTCACTTTCTACTTTCTTTGTTTCTTGGGGAGCTGTTGATTCCTGCCTGCCAAGATGAAGGTGGCTGTCTTGGTGCTCTCGTTGGCTGTCTTTTGTGAAAGTGGACTCGCCGCTTGGGGTTTGAGCAAAGCGAGTAAGTCTACATTCCTCCCAGCCCTATTATTTATCTACTGCATTGCAGATGGGTGAACTAATCGTTGGGTTTTTTTGCATGCCTGAGGTTATATTTCGTGCTGCATTGATGATGTCATCGCGACTAACACTGGCTGTTGCGTTTGACAGTCTACAACAAATGGCATGAAACTGAGCTCGAACGATGGCTGTCGGACCACAACATCCCGTATCCAACAGCCGCTGACCGCAAGGAACTTGAGGTTCTGGTCAAGGAAAACTGGGAGAGCGTAGTCGTCGCCCCCTATGAGCGATGGGATACCCAGCAGCAAATCGACTGGCTTAAGCAGAAAGGCGTCGAGGTCAACGAAAAAGAGGCCGAAAATGCCAACTTTCTGAAGAAGCAGGTCCAGAAGAAGTGGTATGAAGCTGAGGCGACTGCTGAAGAAGGCTACGGCGATACCAAATCCTGGATTTTCGATACGTGAGTACAGCGTTGATGCTTGTGGCATTTTTCGAATTGCGGGTGGCTGACTCCGCCTGTAGTTGGACTGAATCCCAACTCAAGTCGTTCCTTGATTACCACAAGATCCCTAGCCCAAAACCGAGGACTCGCGATTCTCTCCTATCTACAGCTCGTGCCAACTATGTCACGATCGCACAGAAGATTGATGAGACGTCCGCGTATCCCGGCGACTGGGTCTTCGACACTTGGTCGGAGAGCGACCTGAAGCGATGGCTTGATGAGCACGGGTACCACGTCTATCAAGGCAGCAAGCGCAACGAACTCATCTCTGCTGTCCGCCGTAACTCCCGCCAGACCAGCTTGAAGGCCAACGACATTAGGAACAACGTTGCTCAGCACGTGTTCAACTCCTGGTCTGACAGCGAGCTTAAAGAATGGTGTGACAAGAACGGCATCCAAGTCCCGCAGAATGGCAAGCGCGACGAGATCATCTCCATTGCCAGACACAACGTTGCCAGCCTTACCGGTGACACCTTTTCAGCGTCTGTCACTTCGGCATTCAAGGCTTACGGGTCTGCGACGGGGTCGTTGGGCTCGCGAGTTGAATCCGCTACTAATGTTGCTGCAGCTTCCGCCCGTGCCGCCGCCGATGCGGTCAATGATTATGCTGCCACCGCCACAGACGCCGCCTACGACTACGTTATTGGCGCGCGTGAGAATATTTATGATGGTGTTACTGGTACTTATCACAGCGCTGCCGATAAGGTTCTCGCAACTTGGTCTGAAAGCAGGCTCAAGGCCTACCTCGATGCTCGCGGCGTTCCAGTTCCGCAAAACAGCAAGAAGGACGAGCTCGTGGCTCTGGCCCGCCTCTACAAGTACAAGGCTGCAAGCGGCTTCAGCGCCTGGACTTTCGACACCTGGACTGTCGACAACCTCAAGTGCGTCCCACTCATATTGTTGAAATCTTTGAAGTATACATCTAACCCGCGCTACCAATAGAGTTTGGCTCAAAGACCAGGGCAACGCAGCCTCTGAAAACGCAGCTAGTTCTCGCGACGACCTAGTCGCAGAGGCCCAAGCTGCCTACGCATCCGCCTCCTCCGCTGGTGGCGAAGCCTATGCAACAGTCACGTCGGCGCTTGCCCAGGCCACGGCCTATGCCAAGGACAACACGTTTGAGACTTGGTCTGACAGTGAGCTTAAGGCTTATCTGGACTCGTACGGAGTCCAAACGTACCAAGGGTCAACGAAGAATGAGTTGGTTGCTCGCGCCCGCCGGTGCCGCAAGATTTTTGAGAGTGGTTGGCGACAGGAAACGGCGTTTGAGAAGGCACAGAGGCTTGGGTGGAACACGTTCAATGGGTTGGCCTACTACCTTGGACTTGGTAAGGGGAAGATTGACGAGGAGGTCAAGGTGTACAAGGAGTCGGCTAAGCAGGAATTGTGAGATGGCGGTGGTGGTACTTTCGCTAGAGAGGGGCTACTGATACGGGGAGATTGAGACAAGGTTCCTTTGGCTTTTTTTCTTTTTGTGTAAACCTTCGCATTCCTTGGATCCTATTCCATTATCACATTACTGGGACGAACAAAAAGGCGTCTGTTTCTTTCCCACAGCTCGATCCAAGGCGTGTCTTTTCATTGCCAACTCGGCAGCCCTGTTGTATTTTCGTGTGAGCCGAGGACGAAAACGCACGAGCCTGTGAAACCATGCAAATGAATTGAGTTTTTGTTTAGCATGCGCAACGTGATCACGGTTCGCAACGCCAGCAGGGTTATCAGGTAGCATGCCTTTGCACGTGAACTCTTAACCATCTCGATTGACCGAAAGTCAGCGGTCTGGATGAACCCCGACCTGCCTAGCGGTTTTTTTTTGTTTTGGGGGGCTTCTTCTCGCCTCCCCATCTGGCGATATAGATACCAAATCAGCTCGCCCGCAGCCCGCCAGTTTTCGTGCTGCAGCTGGCGCCACCGTTTTTTCGCCTGCGAGCCGAGAGATAACGGGGATCTCTGGCAGCACTAGCGATATATCTTCTACTTTCCCTCGCACCCTCCCATGTACCACATTTCGGTCTGGTAGCATTATGGCGAGCATACGGCCGGGTATATACTCGAGCAGCACTCTGACATACAACAATGTACAAAGTACACGCATACGTAGTCGGGCTGACCCATTGCAGGCAAATCGGCGAAAACGAGCACGGATGATTTAGGATATGCATGTGGGGTTTGACCTTGGACTTGGACTTTCGGGCTATAGTAGTGCTCGTGCTAATGCTAGTTGCTTCTGGGGTGTTTCCATCAACCCGGGAGTTGCGGGGTAGTGTTTTCAGAAGTATGGAAGACGTACGTATTGGTTGCATGATGTTGTAATATTGCGCGTGCGATATCGTATATGATAGGCTGCCGATTCTATTCCATTCGCGTAATTGATTGACCGCGGAGGCCATTTGTCCGGGCGGGTCGACTAATAGCCCCTGTCTGTCTGTCTGTCTATCTGCTTTTGTGTCGTGTGTTTGTCTGTCTGTCTGTCTATCGGCCTGTCTGGCTGCGAGAGGCTGCAGATGTGTATCGCGCGCATACGTACCTATACTGGCGATATGTATGGATATATCCGTGCATGTGGGATCGCAGGAAGTATATATATACCAACCAGCTAGTCGGATCGGGTGGCCCGAGCTAATTGTTGGGATTTCAGCTTCCGAGCGCTGGATTTCATTCCGACCCTCTCCGCAGATTTCACATGAAGGATTTGGGCTTATGCTACACTACTGCTAACTTGACTGCTGTACCACACACGCGCACACGGCACTGATCAATAGTATATATTCACACCTGTTTCCCCTACTTGTCTGTACGTTTGCCCGATAAGACCTCCCCCTGACCCTGTCGATTGGGTGTTCCCTTCCGGAATATATAGTATATATAATACGTATAAGTATATATATATACCACCCGCCTCGCCTCGCCTGCCGTTGGAGTAGCCTTCCTCGCCAAAGATAATTGAGAGAGATATACAACCAAGTATATATACTCATTGCGATTGATACCTCCAAGATGCAGCGATTGACCTCCCTCCGCGCTCTTATAACCCCCCCGACGCCACTCGTCAGACCAGCCGTCATCACACGGCTACCGGGTCCAAACCGCTGGATTTCTACTACTCCAACGGCGGCAGCGCAGCCAAAGGTGCCCGACACAGCAGGGAAGAAAAGCAGCGGTGGTGCCGCAGAGGGCGAGGAACACAACAAGCTGTTCGGAGATGGGAAGGACGGGCCTATCTGGAGGACGGCCGGTCGGGGACAGGCAAAGCCGAAGATTCACGATGCTATCGGCAAGTTTGAGGGTGTGAAAAGTGATGTGGAGCGGCATAATCGGGAGTTTAGGGAGAGCTTTGGAAGGAGGGAGTAGGCCGTGTGGATGCGTGGTGTGGTCAAGGGTTGGGTCGGCGATGGTGTTTCATGGGTATGGTGGTTCTGTCTTTTGGGTGGCGTCTCCGCTGTTTGCTGCTCCTGATCTTGATCTTGATCTTGCTGTATTTATGCATACGGTGTGCTCTCAGGCTGTCGTCGATGCGATGTTTATCGTCATCCCTGGTTATCTGGAGGTCCAAGCGTTCTAATATTATTCAATGGGGTATCATCGCCGCCATGCGTAGTCAACTGGGAGCAAAACCGTTGTACATGTAAAACGACTGGAAGCAAAAGAGATCGTATACGTAAGAACAAGCGCCCCATGGCGCACGGTGGTACCGGAAGGGGATCACACATCGCCGCATTCGAGCACTAGCCGCTGTAACGCTTCGTCTTCGGACCAATTTACCCCGCTCCCGACTATGATACCCTGGACGACGCCTTTAAGCGTCTCGCAGCGCCGCTGCTCCGTTGCGAGTTTTGCCTTCTTGGCGATGACAGCTTCGTTGGTAGTAATGGCTTCTGTGAACTCATTCGCGGCGGATAGCTGCCGCAACTGCTCTGCGAGGTCCTTGTTACGGTCCGTGTGCGCTATTAGGGATGAGGCAGCTGTGGTATATGTCCGCTGGAGGTTGGAGAGCTGGCTGGTTAGGTGGAGGAGGGTGGTCGCTAGGAGATCGCGGGTGGTGAGGAGTGGGAGGAGTTCGCTGCGCGGAGGAGGAGGAGAGATGTTAGTCGCGTCTTCACCTGCTTGTTGCGTGTCCACTCTTCAACTCCGGGGTATGGGGGAGGCCTACGTTTCAAGCTTTGTCCTGTTGGGGCCGGAGTGGATGGCGCGGACAATGGGCCTTGTGGAGACCATGTGGGTGATCACGAGGTCTTTAACTAGCGTCTTGCCTTGGATCTCGCGGGTGTCCTTGCTGGTAGCATCGAGTGAGGTGGTATCGTCAACGTCCATAGAGTCGTGGGCGAGAGCTATATGGGCCAGCAGACTGGGTTGTTATTATAAGTGCCGTCCTTGGGATAGCTGGGCCTAGCGCATATAGGGGAGGGCAAGTACCGTCTTGGAGAGCTTCAACCTCAGCCTCGAGGAGGCACTTCCGCAATGTGAGGTCTTGAAGCCGGTCGTAAGCTGCCAGCGCGTCTGAGTCCTGGTGCATGATGAGGTCGCGGAGGGCGGCGTCCGTGGTCACGCTTGTGGGAGGCAGGACGGGAAACCCGATCCGGTGCTGCATCAGTTCCGTGATGATGGCGACGCATGATGAATGGAGAGATTTGGCCGTCATAGTGGGAGCGCGCTTGCCGCGGTGATGCCGAGTGGGTTTTGTATTGACGTTTCGATTCGATGTGGAGTGAGTGGGTTGGGATGCTTGAGCTGCTCTGGTTTCTCGGTTGTGTGACGAAACGCGCATTTCGCTTGACCTCCCACAAACGTCAACCGCGACATCATGCATCAACTATTTTCCGGGATGCAGACCCATTAGCCATACGGACGCCCTGGGAGATACCACCAGGGCTATCTATATCTCCAACATCGGCATGTCGAACCCAACTACCGACGTAGAGCTTTACGGCCGCCCGAAGCCAAAGAACTCGATCCCGGCGAACCTGTCCTCGACCTCACAGCTCGCCCTCTCCAGCGAACTCGCCCGCCTGGCCGCGTCGGGGAAGACTCATGGGCGCAAACGTCCCTCAACGTCCTCGAAAGATGACATTTTCCGAAAAGGCTCCAACAAGGGGGTCTCTAGCCGCGCCGCCAAAGATCTTGCCGATGGCGCAAACACATCGACCCGGAAGACCACAAGCAAGGACATTGGATACCTCGACGATGCCGAACTTCAACGGGCCAGGAAAAAGATGGAGGAGAAGACCCGACTATACAATGCGATGAAAAGGGGCGACTACGTCCCACCCGCCAAGAAATTTAAGGGTGGTTGGGCAGGCGCGGAGGAGGACCGCGCTGGAAGCTTGATTGATTTTGATCGGAAGTGGGCGGAAAGGCAAGCCGACAAGGAAGAAGGCTCCGAAACGTCTAGCGACGACGAGCTCTCAGCCAGGTCGGACGATGAAGAGATGGTGGAGTACGAGGATGAGTTTGGCCGGACAAGGAATCAGACCAAGCGAGAGGTGCGGAGGGTGCAGCGGGAGGACGCAAGAGTGCAGACCATGGCCTCGGCTTATGATTCTGACGAGGACACAAGAAGGAGGAGAGTCGATCCTAGCCGGCTCATTTACGGCGACGTTATACAGACCGCTGCCTTTAGCCAGGACGAGCTCGACCGCCGGAAGAAGGAGATTGAGGAATCGCGACAAGAAGAACAGGATTCTCATTACGATGCTACGAAGGAGGTCCGTACCAAGGGTGTTGGATTCTACCAGTTTTCACAGGATGGCGAGGCCCGAAAGAAAGAGATGGAAGCGTTGGCAGCGGAGAGGGAGAAGACAGCCAAAGGGAGACAGGAAAAAGAGGCTAGAAAAGAGGAAAGGCGTAAAGAGGTCGAGAGAAGGCGAGAGGACCTGAAAAAGCGGCGACAGGGTAAAGAAGGGGAGAGATGGTTACAAAACTTTCTGGAAGAAACGCCAGCAATCCTATCCAAAGCAGTTGAAGATAAACCCTCACAAGTGGATTAATGGGGATTCGCCTAGATAATGTTAAATACCCAACATACGATTGAGACTTGCAATTTGCGGTTACACGTGCGTGGTGTCATACTGTCGTGCCCTACAATCCGGACCCTGAAAGCCAAACGCTCCTTCTATATGCTATAACCAATACAATCGCATCCGTGGGTACTAATAAAGAAACGACTTTTTAACATCCAGTAGGCCTCCCAAACAGAAACACAGTGCTAATCGCTTAGCTTTAGATATTTGAGCCCAGAACACCCTGTAAGACCCCTCCGAAAAAAACACATTTCGAACGCCGATGTATGCAAAGCAAATGCACGCCCGTTTTCATCCCTTGTCCATACTCTAGTATTCGGACCCATAGTTGTCTCGTTCGCTGTACGCTCGCCCGATGTGTATAGCACCGATGTGCTTGAGGAAGGCATTGATGTGGTCAGTCCTGCTTCTGCCGGCGTCTATCCGGAAAAGAGAGCATAGGTCCTGAAGTTCACGAACTGTTTTCACCCCACAACTTGTTAGTAATCACTGAAGAATATATCAAATCTCGTCACAGATGAGGGTGCGGCTGGCAACATACAGTCCATCAAGAAGAGTTCGTGGGCGTTTGATGGGAAATCATCCGAGAACTCCAAGCTCCCATCACTGGGAGCAATGGGCACTGGTCGAAACTTCTCATATTCACCGCTGATATCGGAATTATGAGCTCTGGCGCTACGCAGGACGTCTTCGTGAGAGTGGAATCCCCCTCTCCTAGTGCTGGCTCCCGCCATCCTAGGTTGATAGACGTTTCTTTGTTGGTAGTGGTTTTGCGGAGCAGCAGCCATCGCAGCCTGGTGGTTGTGGCATTGGTAGGCATAAGTTGACCTAGAGTCCGGTGTGGCCATGCCAGAGCTGCTAGGATTATGGTAACCGCCATAGCCATGGCGCATCGGTTCGCTTTGGTGTGACGACCAGCTGGTAAAGCTGGACGCTGATCGATGGGCGAGTGTCGGCCTGTAGAACCTGTCTGGATCACACATTCCCATCACGGTTGTGAAATAGCCAGTGCGTGGAGCCATCGCGGAAAGAAGAATGCAAAGAGGGAAAAAAAAAAGTTGGATATATAGATGAAGGAGGACAAAGAAACGTCCTGGAGGGAGAGAGCTGAGTTTGAGCGAGCCTTGATGGGGAGAGTTCTCCAGAGTTGAGCCGCTTTGGCTGGTACTTTGTTGCTTGCAGGAGGGCCGGGACTATCGAGGCTGTTGAGATCATGATAGAAAGGACCTAGATATCATGAAGCTGCACTTTGTATTTAAGGCCGAGAGCTGCCTGTGTGAAGAGCTGTCTGCTGCCTATGCTACCTATCTCCAAGAGCCTCTCTATTGGCTGAGCATCCCAAGCTTGCAAGCCAGCCAGTTACACGGTTAGGATTTGTGGATATCGCAAGTACGCTCGCCCTGGAATTCGAAGCTCGTTGAAGACAAGAAGCCGGGAACCCGTCTAGAAATATTATTCGTGCCCGATTGGCTAGAGCCACAGAGAGAGAGAGATCTAAACAGAGCGTATATACCCATCTAGCCGTTTGCTTGCCATCGCCTAGTTAGGGGGCAATGCTAGCTATCATACACGGTTTGAGTTCAAGGGACCAGTTAACGAATTGGAGACGCACCTTAGAGAGGGCGAACAAAGTGTGCACCCGTCGAAGACCAATACCTGTCGAGAGAGCGTGAGGCGGGACGAGATGCGGCGGGCTATCCTTGGGATATATGTCTGTAGCACAGTGGGCAACAGCCTTCGGCCTTCCAAGGATGTGTCCCGACCCGGCTACCATTTGCCCCGGGGCGGCGGTAGCCAGTAGATCTACGACAGCACTATGGTGCTCTGCAACATATGCACATGTACCTGGACTTTTTGCCCGCAAGCCCATACGTATGTGTATACTCCGTAACCTCTGCCATAATTTCGAAATACCCAGGTGGTATTGCGGTCCCGTGCGCTTGAGCAAATATGCTAGCATACGCTACTGCAAACCTTTCATAGATCTATAGTAGACCGCGTGGACCAAAAGGAGCTTCCACCTTTCACTTCTGGCAGCGGCCTAGCAGCACATACTAAATCTAGGAACGCACGATGACGATGCGGTTAGAGCAAACCGATGAAATGCAGATAAAGGAAACGGCACCGAGCACGAGGCATTAAGCGAGACCGGGACGTGGATGTATGTAGGAAACCGCAGTGCTGTGTGTCCACCGGCACAACGTTCCAGCCTTCTAAATCTAGAGAGCCAAGGAATGGTTCCCGATTATAATTATAGCCCCGCTCAGAATCCACGATGGTCCTGTATTGGTCCAAATTCAAGATTTATCAACCTATATATACCTAGCTATTGCGCTTAAAGGAATGTACATTGATCCCTTCCGATTCAAGCCATTGTAGATGTAAACTCTAATTTACTGGAAATAACGAATGAAAGTGCCCCTCTACTGGAGGTACTTGGTGCGATGATGCGTGGTAGAGTGGCATCAATTACAACGACCAATTTGTACCCGAACATTCAATATCCCCCACGCGTATATTAAACTTTCCCCCAAACATTGGACTTATGCCTCTAATAGCGATCGACTATCAAACCCCACGCTCATATGATGTATGCTGTATAACCCGGTAGTATATTTCCAGCCAATGGCTGCATGCCAAAGCCTAGGAGCATAGGTGGCGGTGAGACGGGTTTAGTCTTTGTGCGATCGGGTTCATCCCCACTGTTTTCTGAAATCACAAAGTATACTACCTGCTGCTCTTTTCAAAATTTGGTTTCGTGACTGGGCGAAGATGCCGAATAGCCTTAGCCTTGGGTGCCGCTGGGCGGTGTTGTCAATCCAGATTTGCTCGTGCAGGCAAGTGATATATCGCTGCAGATGCTAACACTGACAGGTCATCAGTCCATCAAGCGACACTGAGCCAACAGTGCTGCTGCTGCTGCTGCCGGGAATCCTTCTCTAGCCGGAATAATTGATAAAAATATGGACAGTTTGAACACAGTTGCTTACCGCACGGCCGGAGTATGCGGTAGCCGATCTCCTCAATGTAACATGTTAACAGCAGTTCGCACCATCACTTGCACATATAACGTGAGCTTGACGATATAAAATCTACTGTCAGCTAACCCTTAGGTCTCCTTTGCTGTTCCCCGTTGCTAAAACTGAGTCCAAATGTCTAGCAATAGCCCGGCCTGTGCACGGTTTATCCCACCAGTATACAGCCAAATTTATTTAGTTTGAATTCGTCCTATGGGCCAATCACTGGAGGCGAAAGTTGTATATATATATTGATTTCGTGGTTATTTATTCCGGTGGTGTGTGATGATGCAGAAACCAAGGCCTAGGCAACTCTCTACAGCCAACTCTATAGTGACATAAATGCCTTTATATAGATTTCGTTTAGACATATGTCCCTTCCTGTAAGTTCTAGATCCGTCAGGGCTAGCAGCAAGCCTTATAGGGCTGGACAGCTCATGGCGCTCAAACCGTCAATCATCGCCATGTGCACTTACCGTGGTTGTGCTCCATCCGCCCTTGATAAAGGTGCGCCGATTAAAACGAAAGTGCCGATATTGATGTGCTCGGTACAGGAAACTTTGTCTAGCTGCACCAACGACGGGTACGAAGATCTGCGCCGAAAAGAGTTTGACAGGCTGTAAGATATGTCAATTGTCCGCTGTCACCCGTCATCTCATTGGTTAAGGTTACGTATACGTCATACCAAGCCCCAATCCTGATGTCGAATTTTTCTCGCCGGTAAACGCACCCGGGTAGACAATTTCTCCATGCAGGTTTCCGTCTGCTGTGTAACGCGAAGGGATGCATAACGAATCACAAGTTTCGATAGATTCTTAGAACAAGCAAGGCCAGAGAATACCAGGGAAGCTTACCCATCGGCCAATCGAGCACCACTTTGGCCATTCCGCTCGTAGCCATGTCCCCCTAAAACCACTGTATTATAGGGCTGACCGCTTGCATTCTCCAGTTCTACAAAATCCCGCTTTTATTGTTGTAGACCCCTGGCTTGTTGCATTTTTAAGGGTTACACAGACATCTGGACCTGTGTTGTCTGAAGGGACAACCAAGCGTCTACGGCGGAGAGTATGCTAGCGCTTCCGAGGCCGACTAGGCGACATGCATCTAAAACCGAGGGATCTCCGAAGATGTGATCGCACGGTCCGTCCCCCGAGATCGTGGCTACCGCACCGCGAGCCCCAAGCTCCCCGGCCTATAGTCTAGTGGCGGCTATCTCGTAGCCCGCGCCGGGCCCGTAGACAGGGCCACACCGATGTACCATCCCTAGTTAGAGTTCGTGCCGAAGGCAACCTACGGGTAAGACGTAGTCCGGTAGGGCTCTGGGGCCGGCCGGGTGGAACCGCAAATTCTCAACGGTATGCCCGAATGTATCCATAGGGCCTCATGAACAAAGACTAACTAAAATTTAAGACTCACATGCATATTTCGTGTCGGAGCAGGCGCCATCGCGCTAGAAATTGCAACTTGTCGTATATACGTATGCGTGCGCACAAGAACTGAAATGTGGAGACATGCATATGTTTTCAAATCCGAATATCTGCACGGCAGCCGGCGGCGAGTCCTGCCAGAAATCATGCAGGCACGGTTGTCGTTTTTTTTTTTTTGGCGAGCGGGCGGGCGGTTTGAGGGCTCCACGACCACCTCCCACTGTCGCCAGCGAGAATTAACTAGCGAATACGGGTTTTGATACATGCATGAGTGAGGTCGGTGCACCCGTCCATGCCAGCAATCAAAGACATCGCAGCCACGGGCGGGCGGTTTAAACGTTTTACGAGCCAATTGGCCCGGACAGCAGAGCACTGAAACATGGCTTGACATGTCGACTTCGAGACCTACTACTTCGTGAGGTCCCCGCTGTGGTTGACGCAGACAGTGTCTGAAATCTCGTAAAATTCTCCTAAAGTGAGCAATCGGCACCTTTTCATCTTCCGCCGCTCATCTGCAGCTACAACTGCCATATTTGCTTCTTTGTGTTCTTTTCTGGTGAGCTCAATTGACTATTGTTCGCCTTCCGCAGCACATCTCGGTGTGGGTCTTCACTGTATAGATCCCGCCATCCCATTGGCTCGAGTTGCGATAAAGTGACACAAGTTTGACTTTATTGCATGTGCATATGGCTTATATGTAAATCGCGCGGCAGGGCACCGGCGATCGCACTCGGAGGTATGAACTGAACGCAGTGGACCATAATATATATATGTGGACGTGCTTCTACAAGCCTATGCCGCTTGTGAGCTTAGCTTGGACGGGGCTGCCAATCTGGAAGGGAAAGACGCAGGTGCATTGAGCCAAGGCAATAAGAAAGAAACTTTTGCGTCTTCGGACGCCGAAACCTGGTCGGCATGAATTCTAACTGGGTGGGGAAACAAAATGCGAAGCCGCATCAGCCGTCCAATGCGATCGCCTTTGACCTCCTGTGGGCGTCTAGTTCCTGAGCTTCAATGCGATACGCTTGAATTCTGGGGTAATATTTAGCGGCCGATAGGAAGTGTCATGTGAGAATTGTGATAATCGTGCATATTCACCATATCTAGGATCCCGGTAAAGCTGTCCTGCAAATTCTGCGCGGGTTCCGCTCCCTTCATATATATATGTTCTTTTTGTGGACAGAAAGGGTGCGATCTGATATGCCTTGTGAGCCCTAGACTGCGCATACGCGCCCCGGGCATACGTAGCCGTCTTGAGAATTCACCTGGTAAGCTCAAGGTATATATAGCGGTATTATTATAGATGGCGCTGTGATGGATAAATAGCAATGAGTTGTGACATATGTATGCACGCCGTTGAGGCTTGCGATAAATTAATATTAATATGTCCGAGGCGACATATGACTTGGTACAAAGCACTGTCAACGTTGCGCTATACGTGATCCCACGGCTAAGACAGGCCGGCATGACATATTCGTATTCGCGTGTAATTAGGAAAGTTCCGCGAGCGCCCCACTGCGCAAAGTGAGACTGTCCCACCCCCCGGAGATAAACGAAAATACCATCTGCTTCCTCAGCTCTGTCGGGTATCTATCTAGCAGCGGATGTGCCACTCGGGATGTATAACAACTTTGATATTGGGATGGTGTAGCAATTGGGCGTCTCTATTGCATAAATGTGGGCTGATGGAGACGAAATTCAGGGGTACCTCGTCAAGTTAACCACCGGACCCGTGATATCGTTACGAAGTGCAAACGTAAGTAGGTATGTGGACAACTTGGTGAACGCTAGCCGAAAGCTCTTTACCAACCGTGACATCTCCTCATCTCCGAAGCCGTGGGGGACCGTGGGCCCGAGCTGACTTGCCGACCTGATTGCATGGGGATTTCCAGGATCCGGGGCGCGCAGCCACATCTGCCCAGAGGGTGATCTGCGACAGGGTTGTTCAGCACCAGCAAACCGCCGGCTAGCGGCCCACCTGGACCTTGAATATTGTATTTACCCGGACCGTGGTGCCCGCGGTCCCGGCTACGTTACTGCATTTGGCGGGCCGCGCCTTTGAAGCACTCAAGACCGCGGTATGGGCTACGCTCGTTATGGGTTTGCAATTTGCAACAGCGCTTAAATTTGACAGGTTGGATAGCGGGTGCAAGCTCTGTCAGATATACGAAGTATACGAGTGCGTGTGCGTGTGTATCCATGTGCGTGTGTGTGTGCGTGTGTGTGTGCGTGTGTGTGTGCTAATAGATATAGGATGGCGCCCAGAGCTCAACTGAGCAGAAAGAAGAAACAAAATTAGATGAAGGAACAAAGAAAGAAGGAAAGAAAAGAACCCGTTTCCTGTTATGCTATTCGACGCCACCAACATTGTCCGCAGACCTTAAACCTCATCTGAAAGGTGCACCGCGACCAGACTTCCAATGGGGATATGCCACGGCACTGGAGGTGTCCGGGACACTCAGAGCATCTCGGATAACTGTTAAACTCAGGCATGCCGGGCACACGCTCTGGAAAGTCAAGGTCTCAGGCATACGCACCGCCGGCGATACAGTCTGGTCCTACGGTTACTGCAAAGAGGATACCACCCTGACGAAGTCTTGCAGGGTCACTGCGTGCCGGTGCACCTCCCAGATGCATATATGGTCGCCAATCACCCCAGTCAAACCCCAAGGCATACGCATCGGGCTCGAACTTTACAATCGCCTAATCGACGAGCTACTCGCCCATGGCATCACACCACCCGACATGCTCCTCCACAGGAATCTCATACAGTCATTGGAAAACCGGTACGTATCCGGCAGCTTGCATGCTCAACGAGGACCGGGACATACCGGATCTCCTCCGTTATGCATGAGCTTGCTTGAGCACCGGGCCAGGGAGTGGATCGATTACCGATGCGACGGAGAGCCGGGCATGTAAGCCCTAGCGAGTCCATGCTGCCGACGTGCACGCACCCGGTCGATCAATCTTATCAAGAGCTCAATGGAGAAGGAGATTTGTCCGCAGAACCGTTTCCCAGACCGCATACGGAGCTCGTTCCCAACGCCCACTGCGTCGAGGTGTATCGTGAAGGAGTTTCAACTGACGCAGAACGGAATTATCATGGCCACCCTGCATGGGAAGCATTCCAAACTGTGGGATGCAGTCGACCCGCTCGACGTGGAAGCTGCCCAGCGAAGTCGTGAATTCGAGATAGCTTGATTTGCCGACCCGATATATAGGACATGTGACCATCCTGCCTCAATACGGGCACAACCAGGAGATATATTGCTCCGATACACAGAGGAGGAATACAAGCTCTTGCTCGGGTCTCCCTGTTTCTATATGTATACAGCGTTTTACGACAGGCATAAGAAGACCCTGCCGGAGCTCGCTGACCACCCCGGCGATGTCGAGAAGTTGAGCACGGATAGTAGTCGCCGGAGCCGTGAGCCGGAGTCCTACATACACTGGCTCTGGGGCACGGGAGGCTTTCAAACTGGGCATGGGAATATATCACGTCCTCATATTCATGAGGCATATGCCGCATCTACTGGCCGAGGGTGTGGGATGCTCACAAGATTGGCCCTTTCAATGACTACTGCTGAATGCTTTGGCGAGCGCAGCCAAGCAGGACTGCGTGGATTTAGAATCCTGCTTTGTTTGGTCCTCACTAAAAATTTGGGGTACGTATATCGACCTTTATCCATCCGATCTGCAATGCTCAAGCGAGGATACAAAGGTATCTTTTAGAACTTGCGGCTGACAACTACATCTCATGGTAAGAACGAGCTGCGGGGTACACGCACAAGCTAGGGTGACGTGTATTGATGCCGAAAACCCGGAAAGCACGATATCCCTCGAAGCCTGCTACGCTTCTTCGACAGCTCCTTCGAGCACCTGATTTCAGAGGAACGGGTTTTCAAAGTAACTTTGAAGACCTGGGAATTGAGATGACTCGAGGCCATCATTTCTTGTAAACTACAAGCCTATACGTATTTTTCGTGTCCAATAGGGTTAATCGATTGGCCGAGTTCAAGGGAAGGAGTGCTTTCCTTTGCCCCAAAATTCCACTTGTGAGCCGTCCGGGAATACGAGGTGATATTGAGTAGTATCCAAGTCGCACTCGATCCCAACTTTTCCCTTTATCTTCCCATCCTCCCATTCAAACGAGACGGCAGACCCTCCTCTGACTCGAACACCTTTGATACCACCGCCTTTCCACTCCTTCGGCCAGGCAGGCAGCAATCGGATGGTTATCGTCCCATCGCCGGAATCAACTTCATGACTTTGTACGATCATTTCAATAATGCCAGCCGACCCGCCAAGGTTTCCATCGATTTGAAAAGGCAGGTGGTTGTCTAGCAGATTTGGGAAGGTGCTTTTTTGCAACAACAGCTCAAGGTGTTCCTTACACTTCTCAGCTTCCCCAATTCGGGCATGGAAATTTACCAACCAAGCCCTTGACCACCCTGTATGGCCACTTCCATTGGTGGCGCGGCGCGAGAGTACAGCGGATGCTGCCCTTGCGAGATTAGGTGTTGCGGTCGGAGTAATTATACTTCCTGGGTGAAGTCCCCAAAGGTGAGATATCCGACGATGTCCAGGCTCGACTTCCTCGTAGGCGTTTTGTCCCCATTCTTGGATAAGCCCTTCTGACGAAACCGCCACGCACGGCAGGCGACACAGCGCATCTAGAACATCCTCCAGCGATACAGAGTTAGACCTCGGGATACTTTGGAGCACATCTGTCGCCAAAATATACGCGTCAAGGACGCTAGTGAGGATTTGGACGTCCATCGTTGAGCTTTCGCAAAAGGTACCTTGTTCTCCGCGAGGGTTTTTGAAAGCATTTTCGGGCGACAGCGAAGGGTTCGTGACCAGGAATTGGCCGGTTTTGTCCTCTATGAGGTAGTCGAGGAGAAATCGCACACAACCCTCTAGTGCTGGATACAACTCCATGAGAAACTGCCTGTCCTCAAAGAAGAGATACCGCTCCCAAATATGCGTGCACAGCCAGGCCCCACCCAACGGCCATAAAGTCGCCGACATTTGCGTATCTTGGGGATCGGTATTCGCCCATATATCGGTATTGTGGTGCGCACACCATCCCTTGCACCCATACATCTTGGTCGCAGTCTCCATTCCATTGTCGACCATCCGCTCGATGTGTTTGAACAAAGGCATTTCACATTCAGGTAGGTTTGAAGTGTTTGCAAGCCAGTAGTTCATCTGGAGATTGATGTTGACGGTATATTTGCTTCCGCAGGTAGAATGAAATGATGGATTCCAAATCCCCTGCGACGTCGCCGGGAGCGCCTTTTCGCCATCTCGACTGCTTGATATGAGAAGATAGCGCCCATAATCGTAGTACAAAGCTACAAGCCCAGGGTCGGGAGACTCTCGCAAGAGTTCATTCGTTGGGATATCCAGGGACCGGTCATTTGGGTATAATCTCAAGGATACCCGCTGGTACAGCTCCCAATAATCCGCCCGATGCCGTTGCAGAATGTCTTCCCAGAAACAGCATTTCCGGATATCAAAAAGCGCAGCAGACTCGGGATCCTCCACGCGGAATGTAGTTTGTGCTGCCAACAGTATCAGGGTTGTGCTAGCGGTGACAACCAACGAGTCGCCGACGCTCTGGATGCTTCCGTGTAGGTCGTCGGTACTCGCAGACACGACGCAGCACAGCCGATTGCTGTTTCTGCCCCCGGGAGTTGCATGCATGATGATCTTCCCGTCTTTTGCGGTCAGCGAGTCCAAGAACTTGGTCGTTTCGCCTTCCCTGTCACTAATCCTGTTCAGTCGGATCGTGAAGGTAGAAAGCTGCGACGATACAACTCTCATGGCGATGACCTGATCAGGGTACGACGCAATAACTTCGCGGCTATGGTGGACACCGTCGTGGGTATAGGTCGTTCTTGACATCGCGTCCTCTATATCAAGCTCCCTGAAATAATTATCGATACTCCCCTCCTCATGGCCAAAGTCGAGGTATAGAGTCCCCAAGGGTTCATAGTGGCGCTGACTAGAAGGACTCGCGAAGAAACTGGCCCGCACAAGGGCCTCGGCCTCCCTCTGTCGCCCCTCTCGAATCAGCTCGCGCAGCTTTGGAAGATTTCGGAGCGCGTTCTTCGGTATACGGTCCTGGGGCCCGCCATACCAGACAGAGTTCTCATTAAGTTGCAACAGCTCTGTCGTGGATCGTCCGTATACCATTGCCCCAAGCCGCCCGTTCCCGATGGGCAGGGCCTCGGACCAGTTAGTAGCAGGAGAGTTATACCACAGCATTTCTTCCACACAGGGGCAAGGGAGCTCGAGCGAGGATATCGACAGGTCGCACCGGCATGTTTCGATTGACGGTCTGATGTCGGGCTCACGGAGCGCTTCCTGGGGGGTCAACAAAACGTGTTGCTGCGGTTATCTTCCAACAAACGGTTGGGCAACGGGACCCGGGGCCGCCGATACATATAGCGTCCAGGTACTATTAATATATAGTATAAACAATAATACACCAAACTCCCTGTGCAGAAGGTACATGTAAACAACACCGATCTCGGGAAGATTAGCGGCATATCGGTCGATCCATGGCTCCCAAGGGCCCCGAGTGGCACAGAGCTTGTCAGCAGCGGCCTCGACAGGGATACCGATGCCTCGCAGCTGTGGAGAAACTCCATAGACGCTGCTATCCACCTCGTATCCATGCACCTGCACCCGCCCTGTCTTTCGATCGAGCGTGTTCGAAAAACCCGCCCTTTTAACGTCAGAGGGACCCCCGTTTAGCCCGCACCCGCCTGCAGCTTGAGATACAGAACATACTTGCGTTCTCGGCAGGTCCCACTTTCATGGTATCTACGGCTCCACATCCACCGACTGATCTATAGCCCCGTGGAGTACTAAGCTCGGGCCAAGACCAGCCGGTTATTCACCCGTCACCTTGGCTGGTTCCTACCATGGGGTTTGTCTTTCACGTCGATGGCGAGACGGGGGTCGGCATGTTTATATATGATTGGCTATTCGGTCCACTGCATTTTATACCTGGGCACATTCGCCATCCGGGATGGAACGGCACGCGACAGAGTGCACCGGTGCATTTATCAGCCGGCATCATCTACTTTGTCTTCACGACCACAGTATCATCAAGGGCTTGGTTTTTAGTGGTCCCCATGTTGTAGCCGTCTGGTGTCGAGTTGCGTTATAGCGCTATCACGGGCCGCCATTAGGTTATAGCGTGGGTTGGGGTGTTATCAGAGCTATCGATTCTTCCCCATCGGTATAACCCGTATGATACAGCTTTGATAGCAGCTCGTGGGCTAACATGTGGTGCTGTCGACGGTGGAGATTTTGCGGCTCGCTAATGCTCGCGTTCGGGACTGTCATGCACTTGGTGGAGATGAGTAGGAAACTGTAGAATTCTTATAGAAGGCAGGTTAGGTATCCCGATGGGCTGTCTGACTAGGGCTGGAGGAATGATAGCCCTAAACTTGCTGTACTTGTTTCGAACTTGTTTAGATTATATACAACCAAAGTTTGAGAAGCACTTGTCTGGTTGGTTGATCATGATATATCACGATATCGTTATGTACATCCACTAATTCGAGGCTATTTCGTCCAATGTATTTTATAATGGGGACACGCTTATCATATTCCCAAGATATTTATTTAGCCATAATTATACAATACCACTCTATGCCTTGAATGTCCGGCATTGACTTGTACGCATGCCCCGTCTGCCATGAGACTAGGCCTGTATTAGAATTAGCGTCATGAGAAGCATTGAAGTGTCCCGGGTCCAGTTCCATAATTAGACCACGGGTAGGATAAGCTACATTCCCGCTAGCTTGCCAACTACCGAAATATTCACATCCTACCAAATTCACACCCAAACACAAGGTACTATGTCATAGATCATAAGAAAAGAAGAAAAAGAGAATATGAAATTCCGGCTACCCAATCGTGACAAATTTCCGTGGGTACAATCGTAAGATTAAGAAAATAAAAGTTAGATAAAACAGTACCGCTAAATGAATGCTCCGTGTATCCCAAGGGTATATATATTGCAAGAAAAACATGAATGAAAGTCGGGGTGTCTTTATATGAGAGGTGATGTAGAGGAGAAAAGGGGGGAGAGAACAATTTTTGATGACCGAGTTTCAGCCATAATTAAGTCCCCAACCGATGTGGGAACCGCAAGGCTCTGCGTGGTTGAAAAAGAAAAAAAAAGAAAACGGGATATAAACAAAAAAAAATATACAGGTTTATATACTTTAGAAATAGAATCAGGTCGATCACCAGGAGCACATTTTGGGGTGAGGAGAACTACGGTTCTCAACTCCTCCCCCAAAATTGCATCGTATTTGACTGCGATCCGGAAACAGGCGTTCCGCTTGCGCCCGGAGCCATTGGCGTTGTTTCCATTGGTGATGTCGGCGGTGACAGCTGTCCCGACAGGATAGGTGGCGGCGGCGGGACGGGCGGGTGCTGATGTATTGCGAAATACCCATCGTCACCGGGTAGCTCGGCCGTCGGCGCAGTCGTTGGTAGCTCCGCAACGTTTAATGGTTCTGGCGCGTCCTGCTGTTTCGATGCGACGCCGCCACTAGCACTCGCCGCGGTGCTAACACTGCGATTTCGGTGGTGGTAGAGGAAGCTCCCGGGGGGCCACTTGTCGCCAGAATACGACGGTTCGCTGGCAGGCGCGTATCGAGCTTCGACGATGCTGGAGTGATCGATAACCGGGGCTTGCGGGATGGCGGGAGCCGAAGGCCGGCGGGCGCGGCGGCGGAACCAGTAAATGGCGCCGATGATGGCGAAAAGGCCGACTGTGCCAAGGGTGCTGCCAACGATGGCGCCTACGGGGGGTCCATTGGATGGCGGCGAAGAGGGAGGAGGGGGGGCGGTTGGTGAGGATGTTGGGTTGCTCCTAGAAATTACAATTGCGCGTTAGAGGATAAGTAACCAGGACGGGTCCGCCGTGCGCCGGCTGGACGGGACAGACACGTACCTTGGGCCTCCGCAGAAGGTCTTGTTGGTCTGCGTAGATACCAGACACTCCTCCCCTTGTCGGCAGCAGGCGCCGTCACATCGGACGAAATTCAGACCGCAGTTGGCTATGAAGAAGGCAGTCTCATTGAACTCTTGCCGCGGTTGTATCGAGTAGGCCGGTGCCGGGGGGTGTAACTTGGGTATCGATATGGCGAGCGCATCGGTGACGAAAAGCAGCAGACAGAAGAATGTCGATATCGACGTCGATGTCCGGGACGACGGGTGGGGGAAACGAGGGTGTTGCATTGTGCGTCGGGCGGTGCGTTGATACTGCACGCACTCATCACTCGTCGGCTGGTCGCACAGGGTTGGGTGTGTTGCCGCCAAGCCGCGAGGCCGTGCGCCTGGCAGGAGTGCTGTCGGAGGCGGTCAGCTGCTGCCTTTGGCGACGGGCATGCGCAGATGGCAGCTATCGATATCCTGCTGAGGCTGAAAGACGGGCCAGTTGGAAGTCGAGCGGAGGGTGATACTAGTCAGGGTCGAGGCCGGCCAGAGGAGTCGAGTCCTATTTACGTTCCGGGCCGTTTGCCTTGTGCCAGCGGTTCCAGAGGTACAACCCACAGGCACGGGCTGGTCGCTTAATTGACCAGCTTTGGGATGGTATCGGTGTCGGAGAAGAGGAGGGATGTGAGGAGGAAGAGGAAAGAGCGGGAGGAGTTGGAGGAGGAGAGGAGGAAGAAATACAAAGAAGGATTCAGATGGGCAGGAAGGGGCTGAGGGGAGAGAGAGACGATACGAAAGACGGGGCCGGCAGGAACAGAGGTGTCAATATAGGTTTAATACGTCCGCGATTACCAATGTCACAGGAATGCTGGCTGTCACATCAGTTGGTTCGAATCACGGCTTACGCTGGGCGGAGGAGGAGGAGCTGGCAAGGCTGCGTGGGCGGGACCATATACGAGGGCACTGCGGTGCTGGATTGCGGCGCGGATGTAGCGAAACACCAAGGGTGGTCCCCCAGCGGTATGGCGGTGCAGGCCTTGGCTGGCCGGGGCAGGAGTGAACAAACGGTGGAGCAATGATGGCAATTAATAGCGTCGGTGTCAGACCGAGTGCGCACTTGTGATCGTGGGATTTCTCTTCTGCCTACTCGGGCTACGGCGGTGAGCATCGTCGACGTGGGATAGCCACGGTGGTAGGGACCAGGTAGCAAGTGCTGGTAGCTAGCCATAGACGGCGGTGAGATACCCAAATAGCATCCCGTTTGTACGTCTTTGTAGCAATGTGCGTAATCCGCCGACAGGTACGGGCCCCTCGCAGAACTCCGGAATTGATACGGCGTCTGTCAGGGTCCGACAGCCTGTTAGTCAGTCCGTTAGTCAATCCACCAACAGAGCCGCGACAGAAGGAAGGAAGGAAAAGGCCCAGACAAACACCCAGACAAACACCCAGCTTTTTCCTCCAGCGCTCGTTTCAAAGCCCTCCTTCCGACAACCAACTTAGGCGGCCCCTGGAGACGGGAAGTTCCCCCGTCGCCGTGTGCAGATGTTTGCAGCACCCTCCGGCGATACGATATCGTATTATCGCAGGCCTATCGTGAAGCTGCGAAGCTGCGAAGCTGTCAAGCTGTCAAGCCGTAAGTGCAGAGTGACTTGGCAATTCCGCACCGCTTGATCGCTGCCGCGGCCCCAGCAAACCAGAATTCCAAATCAGCCTTTGACCCTGGATGGAAAAGAAATAACAAAAAAATCAAATAGAATATGAAATAGAACACACGGCTGCTGCTGCTGCTGCTGGGGCTAAATTGCCCGAGTAGGACGGAGCAAAAACCAGACCCAACAGCCCTCATACTGAAACGGTCAGCAGTGCCCATCCTCAGCACAGTCAATCGACAGTCCAGATACCTCTGCACCCTTGAGCTCTCCGCTATTTTGAGGCCAGGGAGGGTGGCCTAGGCACCCTTGAAAATATTGGCGGTGGGTCCGGTCTGGAGCCTCCTGCAGGTGAGAGAGAGAAAGAAAGAGAGCGCGTCAGCCAGCTAGCTGCTGACTGACCCCAATCTGAGTTTCTCTCTCACCGCGGACAGGGCGGACAGGCAAACCGTGCATGCCCATGGCGGAGTCCCTTTGCCCCAGTCGACAGTCTCACGACTGAGGTGATTCGCAATCTGTACCGGCTAGTGGGATGTTTGACACTCTGGATGTATCGATGTGTTGTGGGTTGACAGTTGATTGATCTCGCTCGATGTGGGTCCGGCTGCAACCCCGCCCAGCCAGTTGACGTCTCAGCGCCAGGCCACAGACAGTCCACCGGCGGATGCAAAGCTGGCTGCATGCGACTCATCCCGCTGATGAGCACCTCTGCGCATTCTAAGTTTAGAATATTAGTAGTATCCTTTGGATCGTCACTGGCACTCATCCTGCTGCTACTACTAGCTACTAGCAGCTGTCGCACAAACCCATCGATCGATGGCCTCATATCGTATATCATATCATCTCCAGATAAGTCCTCACCTAGGTACTAGTACTCAACTACTAGGTACATTTCGAGCCTCCGCTTGCCTGATTTGATGCAATACGTATCAATACCCACCACACTTCCCGCCAAAGCTGCATCGATGCATCCCCACCTCTGCCGGACGGATTTAGATGCCCCACCATGCGGCTCCTTTCGACTCGAGCTCGTCCGTATTAATATAATATCTCTCATCAATTCATCCTAAGTATAACAGCGGCTGCAAGCGCCGGCTAATCTCGACGTGCCACTCACCGCTCATGCCCATGATCACCAGCACACGTGAACCGAGCGTCCTGCCTGCAGCCTTTGTTGGAACACCACCCACTGGTTTGTTCCCCGAAATTCCGCACTTGGCAAGATTGATACAATACAATCTCAACAATATCCAATGCAAGACAGTGCAGCGCACCCCTATCCCCGGAGGCGGGAAGGGTTGGAAAATAGCACTGCAGTGGGTCGTGGGCACCTGCACCTTCACCTGCATGCACCCATGCAAGTTCGCCTGTTTACACGCACGTTCAGCTATCTCAATGCTGGTGGTCTACCAGGTTCGCAATATTACCATTTTACTTTCTCCTTGAAGTCTAGACTACTTGTTGCTCCCATTCCGCACACCTGTCAAAGGCCTTCTGTGCCTCTTGGCCCCTATTCCTTTGTCTTCTTGGCTTCCCAAAATTACTTATACGAAGCATTCGCCGGCCCTGGCTTACAGGGATACAGCTGGCTACTCCATTCCATCGGTCGTGATATCGATCCGGGCTGCTATCCTTAGAAACATCGTCAGGTTGGGGTCAAGTTTTGGTGCTTTGGTCACCAATCCCGCGTGCATATGTGCATGCACATGCAAGCCGAGTGTGACAGGCACTCTAAATTGAGGCTCTATAGATCTATTGGGAGGCACGAGCTCGACACGGTTGTATCAAATTAACAAAATATATATACATACACAGAAAACCTCCAGGTCTGGTGCCACGCTGGTTTCAAGCCCCATGTGCGCATCCTTCATCCGTCGGAGTCTTCGTTGGCAAACATATCCTCTGCCTTCATCCTCTTCTTCCTGCCTTCTTCGGTACTACCGTTACCCCCGCCACCAGCCTTCGCCCCAAATCCGCTAATCTTGAACCCAAATCCGGATCCCAGTGTAACACCACTTACCGCAGGCTCGACCTTCTTGGGCGGTTCCGCCCTCTCGGTCTCAGGCTCTCTCACAAACATGTCCACCTCTTCGTCTGACTCTTCTTTGCTTCGCCTGTCATATCTATCTTCTTTTTCGTCTTCCGCCATCTGCTCTCCTGCAACGTCACCCTCGTCGTCCCCGTCATCATCTTCAGCCATCTCTTCCCCGTCCACATCATCCTCATCCATGGGTTCGCCGTCCACGTCATCTTCGACAAGTTCCTCACCGTCTACATCCTCGTCCTCACCCTCGTCAGGGGTCTCAGCCGAGTTGGCAAGGTAGGGATTGAACTTGACTTGTCCCGCCTCTTGGTCTTCGGGGACGGTCTTCCACCTCGACTTGGCAACTGAAGACGTCGTGGAAGACGCCTGCTGCAATGTAGCCTCTGCCTTCGTTGAATCCAAAGCTGCAGGCTGTAATAATTGTTGTGGGGCAGTCGGCTCCCTAAACGCGACCCGAAGCGCTTCGTGTGACGTTTGTGGGAAGATATTCCAACTCTGCAGCACAATATTTAGATTAGTCATCACGATCCGGCCAACAGCGCGCGGCCCATAAGAAAAGAAACTCCCAAATTGGGAGCGTGAATAAACATACCTCCCACAGCGACAGGATTATATGAATGCTCCGTCGCCACTTCTCCTGTCGGATCTTGCCCCAGCCCTCCTTTTCCCCAACCTCGGCCAAGCCCTCAAACACCTTGCCCTCCCGCAGCTGTTGGTCAAAGTACTGTCTGTATCGCCACACGTTGCGAACGCCTAGCCCAGAATTAGATAGAACATCCGAGATGAGATAAAGCGAGATGAGTTTCGCCGGTGTCTGGTCTTCTTTCGTCGCGTTTGTGCTGTCAGCGCCTTTATCGGACGCCGATAGCTGGTGCTGCTCGTATTCAGAGTTCGCGGAGGAGAACGCGACAGGTCGCGAAATGTTCGCGCACATGATCTCGACAATCTCCTCGGCTGCATATGCATGTTCAACCGCAAACCCTGAGACCCGCGCTACATCGCCCCGCCGAAGGGTACCCGTCGTCGTAGGCACCCTGGAAAGTAGGTGATAGAGCTTCGCCCGCCGCAATGGCCCAAGATATGTCTTCGTATCCTCGGCGCTAGGATTAGAGTCTTGCATTTGATGAATGTCTTCGTCCTCGTCCGAGGAGCTGTGGTAGTCCTCATCCTCGATAAAGTCGCTCAACTTTGTGACAAACTCGAACTTTTGCTGCTTTTTCGGTGGTAGTTCCCAAGATATGCTGTTGTCAAATATATGTGTTATTGTCGTACCGGCGTAGGATCGCTCTCGTCTGTCTTTCGCCGACCCGCTCGCCGTGAATATGTCCCATAATCTCCAGCGATAGTAGACGTGCTCGGATGATTTGCTGTCCCACAACCAGAAATACCGTTCGTCAGCTACGATTGACGGCATCGCCATGAGCAAGGCTTCGAATTCGGGCCCGTGTGTGATGACAGCTTCCACAGTTTTGTGTATCAGCCTTAGAGTCTTCAGGCTTTTAGGAGCAACCACAGAGACAATGTATTTGCTATTGTTCACTGAGGAGCCGGAGTGGCCGAACGATGGGGGTGGTGCGAACCCACCACCCCTACCAAATCCACCCCGTCCGACGCCTGAAAACACAGGGCGTGCATTGAAAGGCGCCGAGCTATGGAGCGTCGGTGTTATGGTAGAGGTGATAACCGTCGAAGGCAAATGACGCGATATTGCCAGCCGGAAGCCCGAGCCCATATACTTGTTCGACAGGCCGTTCACGGCAGCTTCAATCTCAGCCCGAGCCCATATACTTTTTCGACAGGCCGTTCACGGCAGCTTCAATCTCGCTCGCTGCCGTATCGGTTTGTAGAGTGACCAAGGCCGACGTAGACTTCCTCACCGTGCTCCCCGTACCACTGGTGGATTGCATCGACACCTGAGCAGACGTTAATTTCGGGAAGTACGGCAACATCATTTCCACAACAACCGCCTTGGTTGTCTTTGGCGGCAAATGCGTCATGCTGATTGTGGGTTTGGCCTGCTCCTTCTTGCTTTTCGAGCCATCATCATAATCCTCATCGTCTTCGCCGAATTTCATTCCCTTTTCCGACTTTGCCGGCTTTGGCACGCCGTAGTCGCCCGCATCGTCAAAACCGAGGATACCAGTGTTTCCGCTAGTGCCGCCGATACCGCCGCCTCTGCCATAACCCCCATCCCTCCCATACCCTGGTTCGTCTCTGTAAGCATCTAGATCGCGCTTCTTGGTCGGAATTGGCCCGAGCGATCCAGGTCCGCTGAGGACACTGCGCCCCTGTGATCCGGTAAAGTGACGCTTTCCGAGCCCCGCCGGCCCTGCCCTCGACGGACCGAAGTTTGAACGCGAGCCATAGCCTCCCCGATCGGATGACCTTGAGTATGATGGTCGCGAGTTGTCCTCGAAGGACTCGACGAACTCTTTGTATACGGCAGCGGTTTCTTCGGCTTCGCGTTTGCGCTTTGCTTCGGCTTCGGCTTTGGCGCGTTCGAAGGCCGACTTTTTGGTGGGGGCTTCGAGCTTTTCCTTGATGTTGGGGAACTGGAACCCGGACATCTTTGGGCAGAGGTGGAAAGGCGCAAGTCCGGGGGAGGGCAGGCGGTGGGGTCGCGAGAGGTGTCCCGAGGATAGGTTGGTGGTCCTGTCAAAGCTTTGCGCGGTTGAGCCTCAGCTCATCGCAATCGGCCAACGAGCGTGATACCACCAGCCATAGATTTAGTAAGTGTGGCTTAAAAGTGTGGCACGAGTCATAACAACAACACCCACACGGGCTAGTACAAGAGTGTCGGCCTCAGTACTAGTGTGAGGTTAGTACAACGTCAACGTCAACCTCCTCACCCAGCCAGTTACTAGTACAAGGCCGCCTTCCAGCATCGACGCGCGTGCTCCATGAGACAAACAATAACTAGGGTGTGCACAGCCCTCGTGAAACGACGAGCTTTGATAAGCGGATAACTATCCACCGACGTCTCAACCCAGCCCGCCGCATGACGATACAAGGCCCAACATTTCCACCGAATCCTGGATGGGCAAGGGCGAAGTTTTCGGGAACCGCGTGACTTGATACTAAATATCGTCTCACGACGCCCAAAATGCCGGCCCCGAATTAGTAATATTGTCGCAGGGCCCCGTCAAGTCGACTGTCACCGTCCCCAGCCGGGCGGATCTCTAGGGAGATATCCTGATATCTGCAGAACAGCTGTAAAGAATATTCGCCAGGCCGCAATGTCTTGGGCTCAGGTGACCCGAGGTGTCAGGAAGCCAGCTCTGTCCGCCGCAAGATCGAGATCCCGCCTCCAGGGCGCGCGCCCGGGCGGATCCGCCTGCAGAAATATTTTTGAACTTTGATCCGGGATTTTATTTTATAAATGTCGGCCCATCTTATTTCCTGCCTTTTCTGATACCGACAAGCGTGGGAGTACTATTTTTGGCGATGGCGCGATGCCATTGGCTGCAGACCCCGGCTTGCACGACAATATGCAGCGGCTGCTGGGGAATTCGCTGCTCTACGCGCCCCACTGCAGCCGAGATTCTCAACCACTAAGATGTCCGGGTCGCAAGACGGGTCTTTTCCCTCAACCGCCACGAGAAAACCTATCAGCGAATCTCGCCTGGTGCCCTGCTTTTCTCCGACATGACCTTCCCTGCGCCTTGATATTAATGTTTTCCGAATGTTAAATTTTGACCTGTGTCAAATGCCGCTGGTGCATGGTGCCAGATGACAAAGCTGTACCCGTCACTTAGCCCTGGGCCATCTGTTGGCCTGAAACTGCAGCCCCTCAGAGCCATTCCCGTCGCTGCACGTTCCCCGCTGTCCATTTACATTTGAGATGATTACAATTCCAGCCTTTCGCGGAACTGCCAACCTTATTTTTCGCCGAAGGACTTTGTTATGAGTCCTAGATTTGGATTAGTAGCGTCTCACTATCATGCGCTGCTGTACCTGCAGGATATACAGACGATTCTTGGTTGAGTATAACAATTGGGCGCTCCCATTAAAACATACCCTGTAGCGAGAAAATTCGGTTTTATTACTTCTTGCTTGCTTGCTCTATCCTCTTTCCTTTCTCCCCTCGAAGGGCCTTTTATTCTCTCTTTCGATTTCCATCTCCCTTCTAATATTTTGTGCTTTCGGTTACTCGCTCTGTCGAGCCTAGACGTCTCTGTATTTTTTAATCATCGTTTTCGGCTTCATCCAACAATCTAATACAACTGTGATCAGCTGATCGACTGCTATCGAACACTTCTATTCGAATATATTCTTGTACCACTTTGAGAGTGCCGGTATCCAGGCGATACAGTATATACGAACCCTTCTCCGACACTCGCACTCACGACGGCAAGCCGACTTAAAAATTCTACTTTCTATGAGCTGTACTCTCGTGTTGAGATAACGACTGGTTTTCGACGTATTGAAACGAGTTTCATAGCTTAAGCGCCTGTGGACAGTTGCAAGATTTTACTCGACTGTGATAGGAAGCTCTATTGTTCTACAGACTTCTACCAGTGATTTTTTTTTGGCACCTTTCTGATTTCCCTACTCTTCAGGTAAGTGTCATGCTATTGTAGAAGCCTTATATATTTTCAGTTCTGTGCCACAGCCATGTTTGTGTGACGGCTGGTACCACAACACTGCGCAACACCTCCATACGCACTCATCCAAACCTCACACGCTCAATGTTAAGAAAGACCTTTGGTCAATAAACACCATCACTGATACAATCTCCATCCCAGATTCATCACCTTGATCTCAACCTATGCGCTAATCAACACCAACACTCTTTGACGCATTAACTTAATTTTCAACGCGAGAGCGACACCCTCCCCAAAACGGATCGATATTTTAATTCGATACAACAGAACAATGTTCAAGGGCTTGGGGGGAAACCTGGGGGGCTTGTTCACGAAGAAGACCTCAGCAGAGAGAAGGCCACAGGAGATAGAGCAACCAGCTCCATTCAAAGTCCTGACCATTAGCGATCTTCCAAAACTCGGCGCAACGACGGCGGCGCCAGCACAACCAGCAGCTGTTCCACAGAAAACGACCCGCCAGCTTGTATTGTCTGATGGGCCACGGAGAAGCATACCCGAAGATTCCTATATCGTTCCGCAAACTTTGGATGGAAGGAAATCATATGCCGCTTCAATAATCAGTTCGTCGACTCTTAAGCAGAGCCGTTCCGACCACACCTGGAATCAGCAGAGGGATGACGAAATTCCACCAATGCCGTCACGCAGTGACAACCTGCAGACAAATCCATTCATGTCAAATGAGGACGCAGACGATCAAAACTCCCCATATGATGGCGGGAGGTCGCCCTATGACAATGCTAGTGTTTTCAACTACTACACTGGGGGAGCTGCCACCCCCAACCCTAATGCTCCTCATCGTGGCCCAAGCAACCGATCGCAGGTTCCGACTGGTGTCCCGGAGAGGCTTAGGCCGGGGATGATTGATCTTGAAGGGTGGAGTCCTTCGACATCTGTATCTTCCAATCCGTTCGGGAACTCGCCCCAGGATGAGCGTTACACTGGTAAATACAGTCGAGATGTATCCCCAGTCTCCGATGCAGGCCCAGTCAACCAGGATATTCGGTATTCCGACTGTGGCGTGAACCCATTCCAAGGTCTAAACGGCAATGCTAGGGAGGAGCGCGAAGGCTCGGGCCCCGCGCGAGACATCTGGGATATGATTGTTGGGCCAGCAAAGCCAGAAGCCAACATGCCGCCACCCTCCCCAAGGATCAGGATCGATACGTCGGCTCTCGACCCACAGCCAATTGCAAACTCATCAAGAGGGGGACAACCACAGCACCTTAATCCGCCTGGCTCCGCTTCACCAAGTCCAATCTCCCCACTCGAGTGGTACAGAGACATCCTCGTTCATTATCAAGGCCGTCCGTCCGAGATAAACCGCGCAATGTCTTACGTCCCTACCCCTACTTCGCCACATCCGCCAGGCTTATCTCCTCCCGAGATCACAACAATGGCCGTTCCGTACCTTGTCGACATTGAGACCGAGCTAGCGGAGCTGCGGAGGACGCAGGTCAATCCACAGGCGGAAATGCTGGCTCAGAAAGAACGTGATATGGTTAGAGAGCTTATCCAACGACAACTTGCGCATGAACAGGCAATTGCTGCCTTGGAGAGGGCCACTGGTGGGAAGCGGATGACCCGACAACAACTGGAAGCAACTAATATCTGGTCCGAGATTGACCTTTCAGGAGCTAAAAGACGGACAACTATCAATCGCAATGGTGGTGGTGGTGGACCACAAGCTGGAGGAAACGCTCTTGATGACCGTCAAAGCATCCAGAGCACCGTTACTGTTTGGCCAGGTTCCAACGACGGGTTTGTTCCACCGGTCCCTAGAATCCCAGACCAGCTCCTTGTAAAGTCATCTCAGGAGCCGAAGGAGTCGAAACCGCAAAAGCCTTCGCTCGGATTATTCAGGTGGGGATCGAAGGTCAAGCGCGAACCGAAACAGCCAGCTCTTCGGGAAGCCAAGGGCGCTCCAGTCACTACCTTGACGGCTACTCTGGCATCACCTGACATTGTCAACTCGACACCATATAATCCGGATGAACCTGCTATTACACATCGAGATTCTGCAAACTACAACCAAAATTACACTCCTTCGAGCGACTCCTCTCACGAAACGACCTTGAACGAAAAAGAACCACCACGTCATCATGTCCGCAGTGAAAGTACCAACACGGTGTCGGCGCCACCGCCGTATACCAGAGGGACAGCCTCAGACTCATCAAATTCCCGCAGGAATTCGCGACAGTATCAAGGTGTCCCAAGACCAATGGCTCGCGTCCAAAGATTCCCCGTCAAGGTATCCGACCTCCCTAGGCTCTCTACAGGACCCTCGGAACACCCGCACACTTTTGGCCGCGCAGCAACGTTCCCTGATATGCAATTCACTCCAACGACCCCACATCGGGCCCGGTCATCTCAAATCTACGAAGAACGAAGGGCAGAGCTTAAAGCTCCAATCAATCTTGGCGACATTGGCTTCCGCAGCAACTTACCATCGGACCGTCGCGACAGAGCCGAGAAGCAACGACGGAGGCAAGAGAAACGGGAAAGACTGTTCAAACGCGGTGGCGCGCTATGGCTTTGCGGCCTCTGCTGCGGCGTCCGCAAGATGACGAGGCGGATGAAAATCTTCTGGTGGTCGGTCTTTTTAATCCTCATAGTCGTGTCTGTCGCTGCGGGAACGATCACAGCGGTTAAGAAAAGCCAACAACAGCCGGAAGCTGTTCCAACAGAGGGGCCAACCCTTGTCACCATGGGAGGCCTGCCACCGATGCCGGTTGGTAACGTCACGGTAACGCCGCGACTAACTAACTCGGTCAATACTTGTATTGCGCCTTCGACAATGTGGAGTTGCAAGCTTCCACCACCACTGGCGGCTGGACTGAACTCTGCGCAGCCTATTTTCAGCTGGCGTGTCTTTGCTCTCAACAATTCTGCTGAAATCGTCAACCCAAACCCTGCTCTCCCCCTCCTGGACGAATATCGCAACTTCAGCAAAATCGATGGGGTCCTCGGACCACTTGCCGAAGGCGAAGCCACGAACTTTTATGTCTCCCTTTTGCAATCAAACACCACCAATCCACCATCCAAGCGAAAGCGCTCGCACGCTCGTCAATTCCGACGGCAGGCTACACAACCTGAAACGGGGGAGATAACTGCTGCTGCAGAGCTGCAAAAGATCCCTCGAGCTACCGTCCTCCCGAACCAATACTCTTCCCAACAACTCCGCTTCTTCGACCGCGGCCTGGCTAGCGAGCACTTCAAGTTTATCATACACTTCCAGAAAACAATATACCTGCGCACAATCACCCCGGACACCTCCAGCGACGGCACCAACAAGCTTGATGCTGACGGTGGCGTCGACCCCTCCGAAGCGCGGTTCGTGTGCACATGGCCGGCGACACGGTTCATTACCAAGATCTATACCCGTCCCAACGCTACGGACTCCCTGGGCCGGAGGAAGTTTATTGTCGACCCCAACACCATTGGCGCAATCGGCGGTATCAACGCCGGTGGTTTCGCGGGATACCCTGTCGAGATCCAAGAGGACATTGCCAATTATGCGATTGATAGAATCGGCGCCATTTCCTGCAATGCAATCGATGAACGTGGAAATATCGATCCCACAAATGTTCTGAGAAAGCCTGTGCAGCCGGGTATCGGAACGGGTCAAGTCGGCGTCGATTTTAAGGGTTGCCAGTGTTCCTGGAGCAATTTTAAGGAAAGCACCGGGCAGGGGATATGATGGGGCTTCGGGCTTTACATGTTCAAGTGGTTTTTTGTGATACCCAAGTGTTGAAATATAACTAGTTTATTTGTTGCTTTGGAGAGTTCGGTACTTCTTCTCCTCCCAATTGTTACTTTTCCGATCCATGTTCTCTCACTATACGATTTTCTTACATTTCCTTTGTCATTGCGGCGGGTCAATCAGGCATATACCCCGAGTGGTTTTTTATCTCTATCTTCAGTGCTCTTTTTTTTCTTTTTTGCATGCATTATTGCATGCAGCTATAGGGGGTAGATGTATGCGTATGGAGTATGCATACATCGGAGTATATAGTTTCAAGACAATTAGCTGGAATACAGAATAAAGTAGAACTTACAGTTCCTTGTAGGGAATGCACCTGTTAACAAGTTTAACTATCGCACGCGCGCGTTAGCCCGGGGCCATGCGCTCCGGCGCGCATGCATTTCGGAAGCTTAAAATACAACGAGGGTGTGTGTTGGGATTGCAGAAATTGTGTCGCAAGCAGAACTTATAGGTACTGACTGGTATTTCGTCACGCTAGCGTAGTAGTAGTTTGCTAAGGAAGGCGGGAATTTGACATCAGGGTTAAAAGCCCATTGATTACGGTCTACCTAGAAATACATTTAATGTCGCAACACGTCGGAATAAACAGTGAAACCACGTATTGAGATCAATGGTATGGAAAGGTGATGGGATGAACGAAGCAGAACTTTTAGCGAGTGATATAGACATGATTAGTAGCAGAGAATTCATACGTCCTGTATTATATTATGGCCCACAGGCCAGGGAAGACGCCGGCTTAATCGTCAAACTTGACTTTGGTGCCAGAGGCCACAGGTGCCCTGTTAGAGTTGAATCCACCCCGGCCACCGCCGCGGCCTCCAAACCCGCCGCCACCACCACGGGATCCGAACCCACCGCGACCACCGCGGCCGCCACCACCTCCGTTGTTGTCTCGGGGTGCGGCAAAGTCCGTACGGATCGAGCGGCCAGCAATCTGTTGTCCGTTCATAGCGGCGTGGGCCTTCTTGGCTTCATCCACTGTCGAAAAGGTGACATATGCATAGCCCTTCTTGTTGCCGGTATCCCTGTTCCCAGTTAGCATCCAACCAGGAAATCACGTATATGCAGCAGACGGGTACGTACTTGTCGGTTGGAATCCTGACGCTGGTGACTTCACCATGCTTGGACATGGCCTCGCCGAGGACTTCCTCATCAGCGTTGAAGCTCAGGTTTCCAATAAACAGGGTATCGCTTGGAGGGCTTTGGCTGTCGCCGAACTTGCGAGCACGGTCTTGGGCATTGTTGTTCTGCTGCCTAGCAGCCGTGAAGTCGAGGTTGATAGTGCGTCCGTCGATCTCAGCACCCTGCTTCTCAGCAAGGGCCTTCTCGGCGTCAGCTCGGGTAGCGAAATCAACATAGCCAATACTGTATGAACCGATTCTGTTAGCACACCATTCCACTATTGGTTAAATTGGTTCAACTAACCCTTTGGATCGGTTTCGCTGGTTATCCCAAACCACACGGGCACTCTCGACCTTGGCTACATCCTCGAACTCGCGGCGTAGCCAATCTTCATCGACGTTCCAGGAGAGCTGTCCAACGAAAAGAGTCTTGGACTCTTCGCTGTCCTGGCTTGCTGAAGCGGCAGTCTTGGCCTTCTTGGGGGAGGCAGCAGCTTCTTCCTCGGCCTTGCGCTTCTTCGGTTCGGGGGCGGCTGGCTTCTTTTCTTCTTCATCGTCGGAGCTATCAGAAGAATCAGAAGAGTCAGAGGAGTCAGAGGAGTCGCTGTCCGCTGTCTTCTTTGTCTCAACTTCCTTTTTCTTCTCGGCTTTTTCCTCCGCTTCGTCGTCGCTGCTGTCGTCGGAAGAATCGTCGGAGTCAGCGTCGGAAGAATCAGAGCTGGATTCATCCTTAGCCTTTCCGTTGACTTTTGCTTCCTTGCCATTCAGCTTTGGGACGACTGCTTTCTTGCCCTCGTCTTCGGACTCCGATGAGGAGGAGTCAGAGTCAGAGTCGGAATCGGAGTCGGAATCATCCTTCTTGCTCTCCTTAGGCTTGACTTCCTCATCCGAATCACTATCCGAGTCGTCGGAGCTGGACTCCTCCGTCTTCTTGCCGACAACCTTGGCAACACCGTTGGTCTTGACTTCCTTCTTCACTACCTTCTTTTCAGTTTCCGACTCTGAGTCTGAATCGTCGCTTCCACTGTCAGAGTCGGAGCTGTCCGAATCAGAACTGTCGGAGCTATCGCTCTCGACCTTCTTGCTCTTCTTCTTAGGCGCAGCCTTGTCGCCCTTCTTCCCGCCCTTAGCTGCAACTAGTGTAGCCTTCTTGGCGAGTTCCTTGGCCTTCGACTTCGGTGTCTCAGCAGGCTTAGTAACTCCGCCCGATTTGACGGTGGAGAGAACGTCCTTCTTGGACTTCTTGTCCTTGACTGCCTGTGCCTTTGCCATTGTTTACCGTAGTTGTAAAAAACGAAAGGTTGGGGAGGGGTGTAAAGGGGTGTGTGTATGTTCAAGCCAGCAATCCCACGATTTGGTAATACTTGCCTCTGATATACAATCAGGTAGTCTTCAGCCCTCAGAAAGCCCTCGAAGAAAATTTTTTACTGGAGGTAAAAATTTTTCTCAAAAAGATCCCTCAGAATTTGCTTATATGCCAATTGACTGTTATGTCAGTCCCCTCGGTTCTTCTCTAAAAACCCACTTTGAAGATAGATAGAAGCCCTCAGATGCCCAATTGTCAATCAACGAGTTGATTGCGTCAAATTCAAGCCCTCTGGAAACGCCCACAGATGTTCAGAAGTGTAGGATAGTTTTTATTGCAGTCCCCTCGAAGCCAACAGAGCCCACAAGCCCACAGATTTTTTTTGCCGATAAGACAAGTACCCTCAGTGCGTATACCCTCAGTTTCTACAGTCACCGACGCGCGATGGTGCGAAACAATGGCTTTTGCTTTTGGTTTGCTTAGGATGCCCTCAAAGATGCAAGTCCCCGATACCCTCAGAGAAGAAGAGAAGAAAAGATGAAAGGATGATGTGTGGAGAGAGAGGATGGTGGTGATGTGGAGGTGAAGAAGAGAAGAAGAAGAGGAAGCGAGAGTTTTGCGACAAAAAAATTTTTTTTTCTGCGACAACGCGACTGTAGAAAGGCTGGGCATCTGAAACAGGCAGGGTCTCCATCCACCTCACGCCCAACGCCGATGCCCTCGTTGACGACGACGACGAAGACGAAGACGACAACGAAGACGCTCTCAGGTCACAGCGGATTCAATTGAGCTAGTCCTGACTCCTCGCATCTACAATGTCGGTGTGCCTGCGCTGTACTTTCAGGTACAGCCTCCGCACGGCCTTTGCATCGGCCTCAGCGATTGCACCCACCCGCCGGCCTTTCTCCGTATCGACCTTGAGGAAAGCCGAAAAGGCCGAGAAGCCATCAGGTGCACCGATATCCTGCCTGCAAACATCTATCGAGTCTTACTTGGTCTAACATGTTAGCTTCCAACTCCTAGGTGACCCTGCTGCTGCCTCCAAATCCACACCCGTTTCCTCCGTTGCCGCAGGAACCCAACTCAAGGGCATCAACTACATCAAGAAGCTCTCTGACCCGATCGCTCTCCCCGACGAAGGATATCCGGAATGGCTATGGCGCGTTTTGGAAGATCGACGGCCGCAGCTCAGCTCTACCCCGCAGCTGTCTGCAGAAGATTCTGCAGACCTGTTCTCCAAGTCAAGAGCGCGTAGGAAAATGGCCCAGAAGCGTATTGCAGAGAAGGAGGCAGCCGGTAATGGGCAAATAACTATCCCTTCCGATTACAGAACCGACGATATGCCGTATGGGAGCTATGAAGAAAGCCAGGAGGCCATCATGGAGGCAAAGCGGGCAAGTCGGGCGAGGAGACGGGCTGCGATTAAGGAGAAGAACTTCTTGGGCAAATTGAGCTAGACAGCTTGTTATGACCTAGATCGTGGGTGTATCATAATGTTGGTATCGCATCTACTGTATATATACAACGCCAATACCCAATATCGTCCGTCTTGCGCAGTTGGGTATGAGTAGCAACCCGACACAAAGGTTTACAACAGGTTCCCTCTGGGCTGCCCGTCAGTGTACATTCCGTCGTTATGTACTGCTAGAGTGATTGATACTGCTATACGTCCTAAGCTGTTGGAACGGCAATTGAGGACACTCGTATATCGGAATGCTGTAGAACAGTCCAGGGACCTGGTGGTATTCCTCAGGATCCCGCACTCTAGAACCAGTCACTAAGATTATATCGTGTTTATTTCGCCTTGTTTGCCTGCGCTGCGGCTTCTATAGAGATATTGCTTGTGTTAGCCCACAGCCCACCTGGTTGTCGTCAAGGACAAGAATTATATACCCCTCCTAGTTGCGTCTTCCAGCAGTGCTGTATCTACGGCGTTCGCAGGTAAATGGACGTATCGGACGACCGATCCTCGGATGAAAACGTTCTTCACAGCTGACTATATATATCGATGATGTTGGCTATTAGCGGGGGTGACCAAGGGCGCTGCAAGGGCCCGGTTTGTAATTGTAAGTGGAGAGACGTACGAGATGCGGGTACTTGACTTCATCGACGACTTGGATATCATCTAGCTTGATATTCAGGAATTGATCAACGGATTTGAGGGTTCCGCGAATGGACAAGTCGTTTTTCAGTTCGATCGTTACCTGCGGACGGTTTGATTCGTGTTAGCCGACCATGTCAACATGTGGAGTAGAGAGCATGCAGAGGATGGTACCTCGTGGTCCACGAGCGTCTTGAAAAAGCTAAAGAAAAGCATCGTGACTGGAGGGGCGACGCGATAGTAGCAAGTTGGGAGTGAGTGGCGGTTGGTGGGCTGTTTGAAGCTTGTGCCTGACTGTTTCTTGGCGATGAATTTCAGCATCAAGTGATCCCGTGTCAAACACCAACCGCGAGCCACGCAGAAATGCCCCCACATCTTTCCTACCCACCATCGATACCGCGGATCGGGCACAGAGCCACCCTGAATTAGACGATACCAACTCTCCAACGTTGAAGATCAAAGACCGTCCTTACAAAATAGCCATCGCACTTGCACGCCTCGGCGATTACCGCAATGTCCTCTACGAAGCGCAAGACACCGTTCACATCAACGCCATCTAGGACCCCCGCGAAAAGACCAACCACTGCCTTCACATCAGCTGCCAAGTCAAAACCAGGCGGCAATAGCAGTATATTGAGCTTCTTTAAAAAAGTTGATGGCCCGCCGCCCCCTCCTGATAACCGCGATGGAAACGGGGATCTTCGAAGGTTCGGCTTCACAAAGGGGTCAAGGCCGGGGAGATCGAGTGCCCTGGGTGTCGACCTGTTCTTCCTCGACGACGGAGAGGACCACCAGGACTCGCTTTCTATGGGTGGTGACTCCCCAAAGGCGCGTCCAACTTCAAGGGCATCAGTAGACGAGGACATGATGGATCTGTTCGGTCCTGCGAGCACGCAAGAGCAACGGGAAATCTTGGAAAGGGAAGACACAGCCGAAGAATTTTCCCTGGAGAATGACAATACGCTACCAGCGATAGTACGGACCTATACACCGCCACCGATAGAACACGAGGATGCATGCCCGTTCAGTTTTGACGACCCTGTCGAGGAATCTCCTGTCGCCGCCCCTGTTCACCGCGTGGCGGTACTTGGGGAGACTCCAGTTACCAATCCGTTTGCAATTGAGGAGGGAATAGGCGTCAATTCGCCTTCCTCCCATCGACAGCTCTCGCCGCCACCGCCCTCAGCGCCTGAACCTGTTCCCGATGAGGATGGCTTTATCGAGGACGAGGGTATGGAAAACTTCGACGAGGAACAGGGGGGTCGGTGGAGGGATGCCGACGACGACGATGATGATTTGGAAGACGGGGGTGAAGAAATCGGCGAGGAAAGAATGAACAGGAGATATATGGAGCAGGAAGAACTCGACGAGGCTGCATTCCTTGCTTCTCTAGGACCAACAGATGAAACGGGAGGGGGACAGAATTGCCTCAACAGTTGCCCGGTTTGCGATGTTGACATGACGGGTTATCTAGAGGATGTATGGCACAACCCCATGGCCCATCTTAAGATGGAGAACAAAATTCACTGATGCGATTTATACAGGTGGTATCTCGACATGTTAATGGCTGTCTCGATGGAACACCCGTCCCATTGCCTCCCCGCGAGTTGGGGCCGACTTCAGATCATACAGAAAACCTGGCGCCAAAGCCGCTTCTCCATCCGCCCAGACGCCCACAACCCGATCCATTCCCGGACCCATCAGCGCCGAAGGCCGCTCACTCTGCATTTACCAAGATCATGACTTCGAATACCGAAGATCGCGCCTGGAAAGCAGCCGCGGATGATGAAGCACGTTCCCGGGGCAAGCGCTCTTTCCACCGAACTTGCCCTTTCTACAAGATCCTTCCGAACCTCAAAATCGCTGTAGATGCGTTCCGCTACGGCGCCGTCGAGGGCACCAATGCATACTTCCTCAGTCACTTCCATAGCGATCACTACGTGGGTCTTTCCTCAAGTTGGAACCATGGCCCAATCTATTGTTCCCGTGTTACCGCGAATCTATGCAGGCGACAGCTTCGTGTCGATCCGCAGTACATCAAAGAGCTAGAATACGAGAAACAGACCGAGATACCAGGCACAGAGGGAGCGACGGTGACAATGATTGATGCGAACCACTGTCCAGGCTCTTCGTTATTCCTGTTTGAAAAGTCGGTTAAATCGCCGAGCGGTCGCAGGCTACAGCGCATACTGCACTGTGGAGATTTCAGGGCTTCGGCGAAGCATCTCAGGCACCCACTACTAAGTGTCCTGAAGAAGAACAAAATTGACATCTGTTATCTGGACACGACGTATTTAAACCCCAAGTACTCATTCCCGCCACAGAAACAGGTGATTGAAGCTTGCATGGAGCTATGCGTCAGCCTCGATAGAGAGGTTGGGGAAGGGAAAGATATGGGCTTCGGGGAGGGCAGAGTGCCTGGCGGTGGGATTGAGAAGTTTACGGTTACCCAGGCTGCTATAGAAGATCCGACTGGTTCTAAGAGTAAGAAGGAGGGGGCGGGGAACAGAGTGGCACCAAGGGTGGTTACCAAGGGGAAGCTACTGGTGGTGGTGGGAACATACAGCATTGGCAAAGAAAGAATCTGCATGGGGATAGCCCGAGCCTTGGGTTCCAAAATCTACGCTCCACAGAACAAGCAGCGGATTTGTGCTGCCCTTGAAGATGCGGAATTGAACTCGCGGCTTACTACTGACCCCTACGCTGCGCAAGTGCACATGACGCCTTTGATGGAGATCAGGCCAGAAACGCTGCGGGAGTACTTGGCATCGTTCAAACAAAGATTTACCAAGATCTTGGGGTTCCGACCGAGCGGGTGGAACTACAGGCCGCCAAATACCAGATTTGTGGAAAGCCCTGCAGTGCAGACGGTGCTGCACTCACCTGCATGGAAAAGCGAATACAGCGTCGCGCAGATGGTGCCCCAGAGAGGGAGCACGGCCGATGTGAAATGTTTTGGGGTGCCGTATAGCGAACACAGCAGCTTTAGAGAACTGACAGCGTTCTGTTGCGCGTTGGATATCGGGAGGATTATCCCAACGGTGAAGTAAGTCCGATTTTTGCTACTTTGTTCTTTGTTCTTGAGATACTTGCCCTGTTTTGTGTTATTAATATTTACATCCCTCCCTATTTCTGGGCCTGAACGGCTAATGTGTTTCGTGTGGGCCCAAAGTGTTGGATCAGCGAAATCGCGAGAGAAGATGAAGGCCTGGTTCGAGAAATGGGCGGCCGAGAAGAAGAAGAATGGCTTCTACACGATGGATGATACGCAAGATGTGCTGTAGGCGGATACAGAAGTTCATGGATGGCTGAACATTGAATTTTGCGGCTGGCTGCATAGCACTTCAAAATGGAAATGTCCGTGCTGGCGTCGCGATACTACGGACGCAACAGACTCCCAAGTGCTAGCGAAAGCAGCAACTCGAGCCTCGAATGGCACACAGAACTTCTGCATTTGGCTTATGGATGCTTTCTGGAAACAAAACCTTGACAAACGAACGCATGAATCAGAATTTGTGAAATTGAAAGACACCCATGCAATGTTACCTCAAGCGGCTTAATATTGCAGGCGGTGGGCAAACGCTACGCTGAGGGTGGTGCTCGGTCAGCCCATGTTTTCATCGGAGTCCACGAGAACGGCAGGGGCAGGAACGCCTTGGGTGTGGTTATTGGACGCTTAGCTCCGATGCGAACAAGCTTTTTCCCGCCGGCAACCCTTGATTCTACTCTATTTATGCAACGTACTGGGGGCCAGTGGGGGCCCGCGAGGAGCTGATGATGGCCTGCTTAAAACCCTGGGTACCCACAGCCTTCCCTCTGACTTGGTTTAGCCACACACCCATCGATGGACGCAGGCTGCGATATTTATTGACATATCTAGTCCCCTTCCCAAGTCTCTTTTTTCCTCCGTCGTCGTCTGCGCCGACCATTTTGTCAAATATCCCCACTGAGAATCGGACGACAAGCTGAAGCATATGCCGCATTGAGCCACCCCGCGGTCTTGATACATACCGTGCCTCAAGTCAAAACCCCTCCAACCGGCAATAGCCTTGTCCTCCAGGGGCACCTGGTTCTGGAACCAAAGGTTTGCGGTCTGGCATTTCCGACAGGCATCGGCGTGTTAGCATGTTTGAAGTGTGAAGGTTGGCCTGGACCGCCCGCCTCTTGATATTTTTATCTGACGGATTATAGCAAACGATATTAGCTGGTATATATAACCAAAAAGGTACAGATCCTGTCTTATTCCCCAGACATACGACAATTTATTACACCCTGTCCGATCGGATTTCCCTCCACGCTCAAAGTTTAATGGCAACAACCCGCTCACGACATTCCAGATCTCCGGTAGCCCGGACGCGGCGGTAACACAACATTCCTGCTCAATTTAGAGATACACTCGGATACCAGCTCAGGAGGACCGACCCCACTGAGCTGCCAATCTGGCCCCGACGACGTAGACGACGACGACGGTCCGAGGTTGGTTGTGCTTGAGCGAGGCTCTCCGGCGAGCGACAGACGTCCCCTGTCACCTCTCTGTCATACCGTCGATCCCGCCCCCGGCAGCCGCCAACACAGTCGCCCGTCGCCATGGCCGCTTCAACAACATCGACCTTGCCCACATCGCAGGTCTCGGAGCGCAAGAGCGGCCACTCGCGCGAATCATCGCGGGACAAGTTTAATTTTGCCCGTAATGGAATCCCTACGCCGAACGGCACCTCCCTCCCGATATCGCACTCACGCAATTCCTCGTGGGACAGCAAGAAGAACGACGACCCGATACCACCACGTCTAACGCCGCCCTCAATCAGCATCCTCCCTTCAAGTACTCCCTCCACAAGGCGTAATTCGAACGACTATGGCTTCTCGTTCTCATCCGTTCCGATCTCTTCCTACTCCCACCCAAACTCGCCGGCGTCAAGCACGTTATCGTGGGCAACCGACAAGCTAGCCACCAGCACTCAAACATCTAAGAAGCTGCTGCACCGGATCGGCTTATCCAAGCTATCTACCTCTTTCTCCTACGACTCCGAAAAATACGCCTACCCCAGTGACGCCTCCAACCACTACTGCTCCAGCCCCAACGAAAAAGCCATGTACCACTACCCCAAGCCCGCAAAATATCATAGCACATTCTGCTCCGCCCCGATAGGATATGCATTCTTCCACCTAAAGCGCCACCTACAGTCCCTACTACGGCCGCGACGCTTCTTCTCCCTCCTCATTTCCCTCCTCCTGCTCACATACTTTTTCCGCTCGCCGCTCGCGGATTTCTACCGATCCTCCCGCTTCCTCGGCGGCGGCTCCAAATATGTTATCATTCTAGCTGCAAACCAGGGTGGTGGAGTCCTGGGCTGGAAAGGCGAGAAGGAATGGTTCGTCGAGCGTGAGTCCATCAAGAACAAAAAGGCGTACGCCGCCCGCCACGGGTATACGCTAGAGATCCGGGACATGAAGAGCATGCGTCGATATGCGCACGAGTGGCGCGAGGGCTGGGAGAAAGTGGACACGCTCAAGCGTACGATGAAAAAATACCCTGAGGCAGAATGGTTCTGGTACCTCGACATCCAAACCCTCATCATGCAGCCGGAGCTCAGCCTGCAGCAGCACATCTTTGAGCGCCTGGGTAAGATCACCTATCGGGACATCAACAAGCACAACCCACTCAACATTACGCATCCGCCGCTGCGGAAGGACCTGGACGAGGTTTCACGAAGCAGGGTCGGTGATGGTGATGAGTCCAGCATCTCGATGCTGGTGCCCCAGGACTGCAGCGGCTTCAACTTGGCCGCCGCAGTGAATATATGGACCGCCTAATGGATGTCTGGTGGGATCCGGTTGGCTATGAACAGATGCACATGGTTTGGGAACACAAGGAGCAGAACGTTCTAGTAAGTTATTCATTTTTTTATTTCATTTGAATTTGAATTTTTTTTTTTT
>KI966413.1:0-22916 GCA_000525045.1 Drechslerella stenobrocha 248 | reverse complement strand
AAATAATGGTTGAATCTTGCTTTCAAGTTTAAATAATGCTTGCGTGTATGTGTATATATGCATTCTCTTGAGCCTTTAAGCCTATAGGCCTATACCGATTATATGGATCTAGTAAGATATCGCATGAACCCTGTCTACAGCCTATACAGTCGCCTATAGCTAATCCCAGGATCCACTTACAGGCTTCTCACTCAGTTGATACACCGGAGACCCTATGTGCTAGCTATATATACGGGCGTGCGTATATCTGTGTCTGCTCTACAAGTTTTTAAATATTTCGACGCACCAGGAGCTCATAATTAGTTGTGCAGATAATTCTAAGCTCAAAAATATGCTGCCGATTACCTGTCGACATCACGTCTATTCCGTGGTATAGTAATACAAAGCAAGAGCTAGCTCCACAGAACAGACGCCGGCAGCTAACTGCCATGTACGTAGGATGCAACGAAACATTGACAGTTAACAAGCATAACAAAACGAAATTTCCTCCTGGAATCCCGACAGCAGTGCCTCCTCCGGTAACAATGAACTAAAAATACGATTCCTCACCTAGTCAAAAACATTGGACGCTGTGGACAGCTATGCACGCAGCAAAATGTGCAGAACGAATCCCATTACTGAAATAAATAGAGAAAGAAAAAGACAGAGAAAGTATGCGAATCCATGAAGCTAGTAACCCAACCAGAGGCCAAGGAACAAAGCACGACTATGATGAGAAACACCTCCGAAATGAAAAATGGAAGCAACAACAACACTACGCCTTGCTATGCTGAGAAAGTTCTTCACTTTGATCATCTGGCAACGATGATGCATATAGAAAATGGGACAACATTCGGTGTGTCAAAAAAGAGATGGAGAGGGGATAGGGGGGAGAGAAAAGGAAAAAAAATGTTGGAAGAGGATGAAACATGAACCCGAAGACTCGCATGTCGTCTCGTAGGAATTTCAAGTGTCGTTATAAAAGAAACAATTGGTGGGATATGTGCAATTGGAGCTTCGAGTGTCAGTTCAGTGCGATCAACCCCTTGTCCGAGATCTTTGCCCTCACAAATCACATCTGGCATGAAATCAAGCCTCCCAAATTTGTCAAAACAGCTATCACTAGTTGTGGTCCCCAAAAGAGGTGCCCTGCTTCTAGCATTTTATTAATATGCTAAAGCTATGTAAACTTGGCTGCCTTCAACCTTTAGGGTTTAGTCTGCGTGGTAGTGTGGTATTTGTTGGATTGTTGGACTTGCAGACATGTTGTTTAGCGCTTGCCCGGAACCTGGAACGTCTGTGTTGTTATTTTTTGGCCTGGGGTCGGAACCATTGCTGCCCTTAATGGAACTGTGTGATTCCGTACTATCGCCGGCATCCTCATAAGCCTTCATTACCTCGGGGGTTTGAGGCAAGTGTTTGGCTCCGTTTTGTACACAGTCGTGACCGCGAAGGTTCCGACGTGGCCTGTAGCGAAAACGTGGACGCCTAACCTTATCCCTGGTACCATCACTAGCGTTGGGCTCATGAGACTGTGCGTTCAGGGTCGGAGTACTGGGTGCCAAGTCGATTTCACAAATATGGTCGGAGGCATCGACTATCGACTTTGATGCAGTATCCTGGGTTGAACTTTGCTTCAAGGAAACACCTGGGTCCAGATCCAAGCTGATTTCTTCAGAACCATGGAATGTCGCGATCTCGCGGGCCCCCATAGCACCTCGGGCCGCGGTAGGGTCACTCGCAGCTTTGACTGGTTCTTGATGAATCACAATATCATTGTCCTTGACCACAACTCTGTTATTGTTGGGATCCCCTTTGGTTTTTGGTTCCGGCATCCTCGACTTGTCAATTTCATTATGCTGCTTAGCATTGATATCGGTTTCCTTAGGCTGCAGTATATCTTGCTTGTTTTCATTCGGAAGTTCTTGTCCCTGTTGTGCCCGAAAATCTTGCGCAGATACTTGAGGAGCGTCCGGTATTGCTAGGTTGGCGGGTACGGAAGCAGCATTGGCAACACGTGAATCCCCGCTCCTATTGATTGCAGAATAAACTGGTGGTGGTGCTGAACGTAGAGAGCCTGTGGTTGATGGGACATATTCCGGAGCATCAGCCTTGAGAGTTGAGTGTCTCCTGCTAATGTTCGGCATCGTGTTGTTGTAATGAGGTAACGATGCTGGCCTAGTCGCTCTCGCAGCACCGTCAAGCTGAGGGATAACTGGAATGTTCATAGCAGGAGCTGTCTGACGAAGTTCAAGAGATTGGTACAAGGTTGTATTACCGGTGATAGCGCCCGAGGCTTGAGGCGGTGGAATAGTAGGAACGTTTTTGCCTTTTGTGTTTTCGTCATGAGCTGGCAATATATCATTCACAAGTGAGGATTTGAACTTGCTGGCTGGTTCATCAGCTCCCGCATGTTGGCGAATCTGTTTGTTCCAGAGCTTGTAGTAAGCGTCTCGTCGATTTAAAAGGTCGTCGTGGGTCCCAATCTCCTTGATTTTCCCTCCATGAACGACAACTATCTGGTCGGCATTAACAATGGTCGAAAGTCGATGACTATAGCCCAATATTATCAGTATATCGCCATACACAGAGTTACATGGCAGATGATTGGGGGTTATAGGCTCTTACGCAATTACAAAAGTGGTTCTCCCTTTCTTCAATTCGTTGAAGGCAGTTTGAATACACCGCTCAGTATACATATCGACCATGCTTGTAGCTTCGTCAAGCAAAATAATCTTCGGGTTTTTGATTATTGCTCGTGCTATCGCGATCTATTCAGAAGTTAGAATGTCCACCCAGCGCCCAATCGAAAACAGCCAACAAAACCAGGGAACTCACACGTTGAAGCTCTCCACCAGATAACTTGACGCCCCGTTCCCCCACGATCGTGTTGTATCCATCGGGGAAGGATTCGATCTGCGAATGGATGGCCGCAGCTTCACAGGCCTTGTAGATATCTGCTTTCATCAGCAACAGTTCAACTATTTGCGAGAGAACATTTAACCTTACCAGAATCAGTCGCTTCGAAGTTGGCGTAGCGTAGGTTGTTCATGATTGTATCATTAAACAAAGTAGGGTCCTATAGTCCATAAATATTTAGCACCCCGCAACTAGTTGTCCTCTCGTTCCCTCTTTTTCCAAGAACGTCATCAACATACCTGAGGAACAACACCGATCGCGTCACGCAAACTCTCTAGGGTAACATCTCTGACATCCTGCCCATCAATCTTTATAGCACCTTTCTTGACGTCGTAAAATCGGAATAACAACCGCAGAATGGTGGATTTTCCTGCGCCTGTCTCTCCAACCACTGCAACGGTCTGGCCAGGTTTTGCCCTGAAGGAAATTCCCCGAAGAGCAGGTTTTCGTTCATCGTAATCGAAATGAACAGTGTCAAAGGCAACTTCCCCATCCTTAACGTCCAATTTTGGTGCATTCCTTCGGTCCGTAACAGTCGGCTTCAAAGATAAAATTTCCAGGACACGTTCGGCATCAATCATTGAGGTGTTCAACCGCCGGAAAAAGTCTGCGAAAAAAGCAAGAGGCCCTTGATTGATGTCAGCACCCCGATATTGTACTCAAGTGGAACGCAGTTCACTCACCTGAGAGCTGCGTCCAATATAACAAAAGGGTTACGAAGGATCCAACAGGTTGTGTTTTTTCCATAATCGCATAGACAGCAAGATAGCTAGCCCCGAGAAGCCCAACCGTGAAAATTAGAGACTGGAGCACTTTCAAAGACGAAGTCCCCCATATCCACTTCCTCTCTAGCTTCTGGTAGTCTACTACGGCACCCATATATTTATTCTGTTCATACTCGAGGTTGTTGAAATACTATAATGGGTTAGAAATGCTGATACTCGCGCATAGAAGAATTTGTCCCAGACCAAATGTTCGCACAACTTACCGAGATATTTTGCCAATTGCTAACTGTCTCCCACATTGTGTCGCCTTCTTTCCGAGATGCTTTAATAAAGTCTCGTCTGATGCACTGATTGTAATTCGCCATCTTCGAAGTCGACCATAGGAATGAGATGGTAACGAAAGCGACCAACAGTGCCATGTACGGTCCAAAGAGGCAATACAAGTACACAAAAGCTATAAACAAGTCTACCAGCATCGGTATGAACCTGAAGAGCATCATATCGATAAAAAGATTAATTGATCGTGCATTGCTGATGGACGCGAATAATTCACCGCTCCGCTTGTCGCAGTGAAAGTCGTACGATAACGATAATATGTGGTTGTATGCCGAAGTTGTGATCATTCTGTAAGAATATTGCTCGATGGGAACCCAGAGATAATCCTTCAGGGCGAATAGGCCAGCATTCGATTGTAGGAGTTTGAAGACTATGAACAATGACACCTGGGCCCATGGAGAAGATGCTACAAGTCGTTAGCATGTAAAGTATTTAGTTGGCTAGTTGAGTAGCTTTTACCAGATCCATCGAGAAAGGAGTCGGTTACTAGACCAAACTGTCGTGGAACCAAAAGGTTCAAGGCACTTTGTCCAATGAGTATGAGACTGATCAGAAACATATAGGACTTAAGCTTCTTGTTATTTGACGGCCAGATCATTGGCCAGAACACCTGTTCCAAACACTTTAGCGACCAAATATCTTCTAGAAAGGTACAATACTATGAGGGGGACATACAGAGAAGGATTTAGCGTAGTTCCACCAATTTCCACTTTCTTGCCATTTGGTGTGCAATTTTGCCTTGGTTTTCTTCGTTCGTTCATCGTCGCTCTCAGTATCGAAGAACGATCCATATATGCCCAAATTATCATCTGTCTCAACGTCCACGCCGGATTCCCGCTGCTTGCAAAGTAGTCCTCGTTCCTCATCGAAATCAGGTGTAATCGGTTGGTTGTTCGTTTGCGGCAACGTATAAAAGAGAAGAGGAAGTAGGATCAAAAGAATGATCCGCAGTCCAATGACCGTGATCCAGGCAAAGCCAGCAAGCTTTGGAATATGAGTCGCTCTAAGGTCAACCAGCAGTAGCAAAAGCGCTTCTAAAACAATACTGATATACCAACAGCCAGAGTAGGGGTACCAGATGACATAGGTGCTATCGAGTATCGAGACCTGGAGGATCGACCACATCAGGATAGAGGAGAGCACATACACCTAAACCCAACCATCAGCAATCTACCGCAAATGCAAAATCAAAGGCGGTGCTATCCCATTTAGAGTCGTGTCCCGGGAATCATTGGGTATTCTTACATTTTCATGTGTACTGGGTTTCCACGATTCTAGTCCTGAGGACTTGGTCATGAGAAGGATCCCTTGTAGAACCTGGCCTCGCAAGTTAATATATCATCCTTGACCCAACTTGTTTCTTTTATGGGAGGGGTCTAACGTATGTAAAAAGGATGGCTCCTGAAAGCCACAAGACAAGCCTCTTCCGTTTTGCAGTTTTTGGATGACTAGCTTTTCTCAAAGACTTGAATGTGAATACCGTCATCATCGAGGATAAGACGAAGTAAAAAAGCATGATAATTGGGTATGCGTAGTGTATTGTCCGCAACGCGCCTGCGATGGCGAGTTCATTGTCGGCCACGACGTCCCGGACCAGTCGGGTGACGGCAAATGCAAAGAGCCCGAAGGCGACCAGCAGAGACCCGGCGGAGAAAAGGCGAACCATGTTGCCGGCAAAACACGGCTGCCAAAGGAGGAGGAGATTAAAGAAACCTTAAGGCAGGTTGATGAGGGGTGCGGGTAGGGATATATATATGTGTGTGCCGATGGCAAGATGGCGAGGTAAGGGAGATGAATCTGTTGATGAGACGATGAGGATATGATGGCTTCCCTATCCCGAGCGGTGCAGGAGATTAGGTATATAGGCCAGATGATTACGTAGGAACGAAAGAGGAGAGGGACGACAGAATGATCCGATCAAGAGTGAAGTGGGAACAGCGTGAGATATATCAAGATCACCAGGTTATCAATCGGTGGGTGACGACAATAGCTTTCCAACCGCAATTGCCAAACCAACCAGGTCAATAGGGAACAAAAATGAGAATAAGAAAAACAAGACGGGTAAGGGAGGTGTAAGGATGAGGTCAAAAGCAGAATCCGGCGTGTCCACCAGCGATAGGAGGAGGAGGGCGACGCTGCGGGCGTGGTGTTGTGAAAACCGCGTTGCGGGACCGGGGGGTTGTTGCACACTCTTGAATGTCGGACCTGGTCTTGTAACCGGGTTTGAGATTAAAAACCACAGCTGCACAGTCTCCTGCCTAGTAAAAACCACTTCGGGGGCGAGGCTTTGGGCAAAAACAACCCCACGTTCCGTCCTTTTCTTCGTTGCCTAGAATGGTCAAGCAATCGCTTCCTTTGGGAATATCTGACTGGTCTCCAGTCGGTATTTAATACCTCACTTTGCAGTGCCTCTTTCGCCCAGATATCGAAGCCGGACACCGGAGACTACGTTCTCTCTTTCAGTTGGGCTGGTGAAGGCGATCCGCCCGGTCTCTCTTCAGGCCTCAAATGCAGCTGCAGCAATCAGTCCCGCTTGCGTTCTGACCCTTCTACCTAAAAAGGTGACCCCTGTTCTTTATTCCTTCTATTGTTGGGATTTCCCTCCTCTGAGATGCAATGCAGCATGCAGCGGCAAGGCGGAAGCAAACCGTAGAAGCTGTACTGTTCGTCCTCGTATTAATGTATCACTCTCTTTTCCTCTTTGGTGCTTCGTATTTAGTCCCAACGGTAATCTATCCTTGGGCCTCCCAGCGATATGTGACAACTACCGGAAGCGAACACCACAGAGGAGGTTTTCGATTGGTCGCTTCTGACTCCGTTGGTCTCCGCCAGAATCGAACAAATTGCGAAAAGTCCCGTTTCTTTATCGTGATGGAGGTGACCTTGTCTTAGACTTCACACCTTTCTTTTCTTTTCTAGTGCAGAGGAGTTTGTCGTTCAAGTCTGTAGTCGACAGTGCCGGATAGATATATCTCTATGTACGTCGGTGTGGAAGGGACCCCACCTGTCGTCTGCAACAGCGGTATTGTTTGTATGTGTCCACTTATATCACGATGCAGTTAATTAATATTATTGTAAGTATGCCCTGTTGCATATGCCGCAATTGCCCAGTTTTCCGAGCCGTTTCGATATCGGCAGTCAGGCGTCGAGCTCGAGCTCCCTCCGCCCCCTGTGTGACCGCTGGAGACTGTGCCCGGGTGTTGTCGAGGCTGGTATCAAACATATATGGGAGATGCCTGTTGCGCAAAACCGATAAGCGAACCAGATCGACTCCCAGATCCAAGGAAGCGAAGGAAGTCCGAGAGCCAATGCAACCGGGGATATATGTTGATTCACAGGAGCTCACTGAAGCATGGACCTCGTGACACACGTGTGATTGATTAAATTAATTAATTGCAAATGGAAGGGGAGAAGAGGAAAACTGCAGCAGTCGCAAGATCTGGCTACTTGTATCGAGACGTGGGAACCGCAAAGTTTAAATAAAAAGAACGGATAGAGACACTGTACAGGTTGCACAACACAACCAGGAGGTTCCAGGGGAGGTCTGGAGTTTTAAGTTTATTTTCTTGTGGATTGATAGCTTCTTGGGGAGGGCTCTTCTGATGAAATCCTGTCAAGACGGTGATAATGCGAGTTGTGGGACTAGGGTATCTATCTCGCTAGACTGGCTCGGGTCTCGGGCAATTTGTCTAGTGCGATGCCTTGCAAAGATGAGTTTATTCTGGATTGGAAACGGTCCACTTACCGCATTGCAGGTTTCAGATCGGAAGGTGTATGTGGAGGTAATCAAAATGATCCAGCTAACAAGGCCAGGAGCCAGGAAGCTTAAGAGTCCTGCGGTGATAGCTGAAGATTGATCGGAACAGAGTTGTGCGTATGTGTGGGTGCGTGCGTGCGTGTTAGGTGTGCATGATTGAATGCGATACCTGATATTATCCGCAGGCTGGGATGCAGGCTCGCTCTGTCGCTAGACTATGAAGGGTTTTCACTGAAGCATGCAAGCCCGACGCCGGTCCTAATGACGCTCTTCAAGCCGCATATTTTAGTGGGAATTCAGAAAAATTAATGCCTATACGAAATGTATGAAAACGGCGATGCATCAGCCCGCGCCAAGCGAAGCGCTCTGGAATTAATTTTTTCCTTTCCCAGCATGTTCTTGTATCCGCGACCAATTGATGCTGTTTTCAAGCAATATCATTGACGAGATGGCTGCAAAACCTGGATTGTAGCAAGGGCCAGAAATCCGAAATCCGTTCATGTCGAGTAAGACATTCAAGCTAGTTGTTGCAGGACCCTGTCAGCCGGAATGCTCTGTTTTCTTTTGCTCTTCCAATTATTTGTTGCACTAGCTACTTCGTCCTGCTGTCCGATTTGTACCTTGACGTCTTTATATGCCCCTTCCCCAGCTAGGGGTAGCTATCTTGCCGCCGCGCAGACGTCTCGGAGCCTGCTTGCCTGCCTGTCCACGCAGCGTGCCGTCGTCGCGTCGAAACTGCAACTAAAAACCTCCCTCGTTTCCATCATGCAGACCGATTGACAGTCGTTGATTATAATTAGCCCGAGAAACGGCATGGCTGGTTTCCCACTTGCACCTGCGCAGGCGACACGGGCTCTCTTTCCAACATCCTCATTCGCCTACACCCACGACTTGCTGATCGCCTCATTGGTTATAAAATTCAATGTGTCAACGGCGTGTGTCCCAATTTCAAAACAGATTGATTGGACCTTGTGAAGGAAAAAGAAAACGGGGTGCTGCACGAGCATCAGCATGAGGATGAGCATGGCATTGTGGGCTCCCTTTGGCACACTCTTCAAAGACCCACCCACGCTACTCGGTACCTCACCTTGGCCCAGAAAGCCAAAAACAAAAAGAAAGAAGCCTGACACACGAGCAGTTATCTCATTCGAGAAGTCCAAATCGAGAATTTGGGGCCCACGTTGAGATGGGGATTTTGCCCTCGCTTCTAAACGAGCTACCAGGTTCACTGAACCGTGGAATGAGCATTCCTTTTTCCTGGCAAACCGGGTGCCTGTTTCCGACGCCATTTTTAATAATTGATTGATTCTTTCATGGGGGTCTCGGCCGACAATGGGGGGCACCTACAGTCCAGTCCTGGAGGAAAAACTTTTGTCCTTTCCCTTGCTAGTCTCCGGACCAGTCGGTGGACAGTATTCAGCTCTCAAGGCGGCACTTGCTCCTGGGCAAGCGTGCGCCATCAATGCACTTGCGGAATTCAGACGTCCTGCAGGTCTAATGATGTCAATAAGTAGGTAGGCAAGTAAGCAAGTAAGCAGTGAATGGAAGGACGTTCTTTGACTTCAGACGGCACTCCCATTTACTCTAGGTTTACGAGACAGGCGCTCCTCAATCCCAGGAATGCAATGCATAACCAATGCACGGTCTGATTCAGATACCAGAACCGAAGACCAGAACAACCCACCGGGGCCGTTGTCGCATCGCGTCGTGCGGATTATCCTGAGCGGAAACTTGCTAAAGCCTGCAAATGTACATGAGCAAGAAGCCTGCAGGCCCTTCAGCAAGCCACGCTCTAGGCTTTACGCCAAATCGCACAGCCTTACAGATATTGAGATGCATTAGTTGAGAAATCCTTCTCTCGGGCGCAGGCGTAGCTGCACGTAGCTACTATCTGTTAGCAGGTGCCCAACTATTCCGATGCCGACTAGGGGCCTACTCGTACTCAGCAAAAAGCGACTGCGTCGGTGGTCTGTTCGTGTCATGCAATGCATGCTGTAACTGTGCTGCAAGGACTGGTGATTTGCATCGAAAACGCAGCTGGCCGAGCGTGACCTGTTGACCAATATTGTTTGCGCCCCAACACCAGCATCAGGGGACCAATCTAGGCCACTTCATCAACCTCTCACCCTCCATTCACAACAGTCCGCCAGCCAGACCAGGGTCAAACTGCAGTTGGCAGTGGGTCGCTTGCAAAGACCGCCTCGACTGCACGTCGGCGATTTTGTGCTGCATCGTATTGCAAAGATAGGTTTCTGCAGCTCCGACCGCGCTCAGCTTCTATCGTCCAAGGCTAGACTATGCACTACACCCAGCGCGGCAGCCTTCCTGACAGTTCGCACCCTCTGGGTCCGGTCCTGCACCACGAGGAGGACCTCCGGCCGACAATGGGCACCTGTTCACTCCTTTCCCCGCGTTTCGACGGTTAGCTCCACCGGCGTCCCACTCTCTCCGACGAGGGATAAACGCTCATTGAAGGAACCGACCTGCAGCATGGCTCTGGCCTCCTTCCCGGTTCAGTCAGCCCACGCGAGCTTTAGCCAAGCGAACGAATTGATAAGTAGCTGAGGCCGAGTGGGTAATCGGATCGAGGAGGACGTGGGTAATATGCGTCCGTATACCCACCGACCCCATCACAGTATCATATCATCCGGTTGCTGGACGGCCTGGCCCAGCTCCGCTAATTAGCAATAGCCGTGGACTATAGCCCTCGGTGATCGACACGCCTTTGGATTCGACTCGGCCGCTCCTGCATGATGAGCAGCTTGTGCGATGGGCGTGCATCTGCGTCTTGCGTCTGCCGGCATGGGCGGTATTACTATTCAGGTGTGCGTGACCGGCGCCCAGCATATGTCTAGAACGAACCTGGCGACGTCGTCAAGTCACTCTGTCCCAAACACTGGACGCAAAGCCACTGTCACAGGACAGTTTGACTATCTTCCATCGGCTACTGCGCTACGCAAAATATCCCAAAGTTAGAAGCGCTACCTGTCCGGCTCCAGAACGTCTTCCATGCAACCTCATGGATGTTCAAGCTGGCCCCCAGCGGCATCTCTGCACGCACGCCGCACGGCCTTGGGCCTAAGCCGGGCTTTAACCGCAAAACCAAGACCACTAAGTAAATAAGTACTTACTAAATAGACATAGTAGCCCGTCAGATAGACTATTTAGATCCGCCAACCCGGTCGAGTGGACACGATATAATGATCAACAGAAGAAGTAATCTATCTAATTTAACTATCAAGCCATATGCACGTGCGCACCCACTAGCAGGTTTCTACGACGGTTGCGCCGTTAGCCTTGGCCATGACCCTAGGCCTGCGCGCACAACGTTACCCCGTGGGATTTATAGTGTCAACGACAAATTACTTCATATGCTGCATGGCATCACAGCTGCTGAACGGACATGGGGGTTATCCAGTCATGTTTTCTTCTTGTCGGTACGCCGCTCCAAATGCGTCCAAGCAACTGACAACTTTGTGACCAACTGTGCATTAGCTCGCGAGCTGCGCTTGGTGCCTATCGGTTTCTCGAAACCAGTTCTGCTCACGGCGGCGGCCGCTGGAAGGCATCAAGCGGACATCCAGACATCTGTCCCGCGCCCGTCGTTTGGGCTACATCTAAAACATCCTTCCTGACCTAGCATTAATCCGACCACGACAAAGCATGCGCGTCGGCGCCGAAAACAGACAACACGGCAGTGCCAAAGCAAGGTACAGTTCCGTACTTCTCCAGCTGGCTCAAATGATGTGGAAACGAACCGCCCTGTCGGGTTTTGACCAGCTTCCGCGCCGCCTGCGCAGGGGAAGTACATACTTTGTATGTCTATCAGATTTTGTTTTATATCTCGAGAACATTCACGCCACTCTGCACTATGCAAAGAGATATATCCGGAAACAGAAAAAGTAAAACCGGACAACCTCCAATGATCATCCTCCCCACTCCCCTCCATCGTTCTCAACCTCCCTCCGATCACTGGAGCTCCTTGCCAGTCAACTTTACATATGCCTCCTTGTACCTTTCGGATGTCTGCACCACGATATCGTCAGGAACCCGCACTCCCTCCTTACCCCTGAACCCGCGCTCCGTCAACCAATTCCTGAGGAACTGCTTGTCGTAGCTGTCCTGTGGTTGGCCGACCTTGTAGGAATCGGCTGGCCAAAATCTCGAGGAATCAGGAGTTAACACCTCATCAACAAGGATGACTTCGTTCGTTGCCTCGTCCAATCCAAACTCGAACTTTGTATCCGCGATGATGATGCCCCGAGAGCGGGCGAAGTCTCTTGCTTTGGTGTAAAGCGCCAATGCAAGCTCCTCGATTTTATTGGCGTGTTCTTCTCCGATCATTTCCTTAACTACGAGGAGCTCTCAGTAACCGATACGCTGTGGAATATATAAATATACTATATACCAATCGACTCCACATACCTTTGTCGGGATGTATATTCTCGTCTGGGGGTACTGTCAGCATATAGAGCAGCGATTGAACGCAGGGCAGGAAAAGAAAGAAAGAAAGAAAAGGAATCATGAGCTCAGGCGTACCATGTTCCCCCTGTTCAGCTTTCGTGCTCGGTGTATAGATCGCCTTCTCAAACTCTTGGGACTCCTGCATGCCCTCGGCAACCTTGATGCCATGAACTGTTCCTGATTTCTTGTACTCGCTCCAGGCACTACCCGTGATATAGCCTCTCACTATGGCCTCCACCGGGAATATCTTGAATTTGCGGACGATCATGCTCCGGCCCTCCAGTTGGTTTCCGAAACCCTCCCTTTCGCTTTCCGGAGCAGATTCCAGCACTCGGTCAATGGAATCTGTGACATAGTGATTGCGGCATACCGAGGAGAGAAAATCGAACCAGAACACGGAAATAGAGGTTAGAAGCTTTCCCTTGGCTGGGATGCCCTACACACGATCCAATTGCCTCATGTCAGCCTCAGAGTGCATGTGCCCAAGGGGCCTTTTTTGTCGGCGCCCACCGACATTTTCCATAATGACGTCGTAGGCAGAGATTCTATCCGTAGCCACGAAGAGCAGCTCCGAGTCGCCGAGAGTATAGACATCTCGGACCTTCCCTCTGGCCAGCAGTGGCAGAGCGCCTCGGAGGTCCGTTTTGGTAACCTCTGACATAATTGTAATATCGAGTGGGGTGGCGTGGTTTGATAACTGTCATGAGAACCCCCGCCGGAGTGGGATGAGAGTGAAAGATGTCGAGGTTGCTAGGCGGCCAGGTGAAAGCTTTTCGCGCAACTGCCAAAGGAAAAAAAAAACCTCTCGACGTTTGTCACAAACTCGTTTCCACACCCTGCCATGTGCACTGAGTAGACGTCCCCGATCATTCGGCTTCGGCTTCCGACGAGAGCACTCGACCGGTCCAGGCTCCCCAGTCCGCCAGAGTAGCTGTCGTCGATGAACCGATGCCCGATGCATGCATCGCACTTTCCGAAACCGGAGCCTGTGCGGTCCAGACTACAACCACGACACAATACACGTTTTTGATACGGCCAGCCACAGGTTTCGGATTACCCTTGCTAAACTTTTCTTTGGTAAACGAACATTGCTGGAACCAGCTCGCCGGAACCAATATGCCAACGTCACGTCGCCGCTGTTTCGCAAATACGCTGCCTGGACCTGCAATGCACGCTGCCTGCAATGTAGATGTATGTACGTCTTCCATGTCAGGCGCCTAGGACCAAAGCACACTCTTATTCACAAGGTACATCACGCAGGAGAAGCAACAGATACGAGTGCCCCCAACAGAGCTAGCCAAGCCAATGGGGACCTTTCCACTCGGGAGTCATCTTCGAGGCTACTTTCCACTCATCGAGCAAGCATTAGCTCTGCATGCAAGCTTCCGCTCTCCGGCGCAAGTCCCTTGTCCCTGCTTTGCCCACCGCAGCGCTATCGATCTCGACACCCATGACGGTCCACACTGGGTTCCTGATTCTCCAGCCCATCTTCATAATCTCAACCGCCTGCGGTATAAACCTTGCGCGGTTCCACCCACAAATATCACAGGTGGGTCCTTAAGGCCCTCCCAAAGACGAACAACTACCCCAGCACCTTAATTCCCACACCAACAACTTCTGTATGATCCGGCGGCGGGTGCTCTAGCACCGATCGCCTTCCCATGACCCACTTCCTCTTATATCACAAAAACGTCTTGATCCCGAGTGGAGCGTTGAAATTGGACCGGAAAAGCCTGCCCGGGTCAAACGCGTCCGCGTGGAACTGAAAGCCAGGGTAAGCGAGATGGCTTGTCCCACCAATTTCATTGACAAGGCGAGATGATGGCCCCAAGGAAAGAAACTGGCGACCTCAGGGCTTGACACCAAACTACTCGAGTGGCTGGCCACAGTCTCGCGCGATCAATTTAAACAAAGTTCGCAAATCTCGAAAACTAACTAATCAGGTATCGTTTATCAAAATATTCCACTATCAGACTAGCGTATACGAAAAATAATATATTGAACCCTGGTTAGACGTCAGGGATGCTACCACCTGATTTCCATTTAGAAAATAGCCTTGTCCTCGAACAGCTCTGGAACACATGGCTCGCAGCTAGTGCTCCGGACATACCAAACCAGCTCTGCTCAAGTTAAAGCTTATGCTAGAGCGCTAGCTTCGATGCTAGTGTATGATATCAGTGCAGATCCGTCGATTGCCCACCAAAAACGCCAACAAGTTATCGTATCGCTCTGCCAAATGTTGACACGAATAGCTCTAGCCCCATTGGCCGTCTACTCTACCAATATACTAAATGATCAAGGCGCCTGTAAGGTCGACGCTTGACTCTATAACCTTGGCCAGATCAGGTGGTCTAATGACACCAGCGCTGTGTACTGGTGCTGCGACAGCAGCTTCGCAAATCGGCCTAGTATGGCGTGCAGCAGGAGCTGATGGATTTGTAACGGCACTTCATACTTTGCATGAGCGGGTTCACGCTCGGGCAAGAACAATTGTGCTAAAACTGCAACAAATACAGATATCTCGCAGGTAATGCGATTCTAACTACTCAGCTTGCAGCGCTCTCAGGCAGTCCTCACAGGCAACCCCGTGTACAATTTTCGCGACAGGAGTCGCGCTTGACTGATAATACGGCGAATTCCGTTAGCCGTCTGCCGAGGACCACCACATGGTAGGGCGCCCGTCATCGTAGGTATCGTATTACGTGATAGCACTGGTAGCCATTGGCTTGTCCGAGCTAGTCCAAGCTGCATTGCGGAAGACGACCGTGTTCTTCTCCCATCGATTACGTATTACCCGGCGCACGCCCGATCGAGATAGAACAAGCTCCTCGTATACTCCATTGCGTAGGAACTGGGAATCGGTAATGGGTATCGGCAGTCTGTGCATCAATTGAACTTTAAACTAGCTTCTCACGCGAGGCAACAGCGAGACCTTACCGCGCAGAACTTAGAGTTTACGCCCAGCCTGCAGCCTTCGAAGCTTCGCGGTCGATGTCGCCACCCAAGTACTCTGAATATGCGGCCGTAGCATGTCAGAAAATTTGCAGCTAAGTTTACAACCGCGGCCCAGTCACTCACTTGCACATGCTATCGCGGTGCATGCCGGCAGCGGCACCTTCACATATGCATATCGAAGGCCGAGCATAATCGCCAGCTAACGCTGCAGAAGACTGGTGCCGCCGCCAAACGGCCACGGGCTAAGAGTCAAAGCTTGTCATCAGCTTGCATCTTTGCATTTTTTTTTGCATTTTTTTTGCATTGCATATTTGCCTCTACTTTCTGCTACGGGCTATTAAATCAAATCCAGTTAGTGTAGGGAAGAGATGCAAAGAGACCGAAAGACCGAAACCCACGTTTTAAGGGCCGGTTTACGTAAATTTAACGTACATTTCCTCCGATCAGGCCTCTGCAGCGCCATTATAGCGTACAACCCACCAACCCACACTGGGACATGAACAGTTGCAGCGCCCACGCCGCAAGCGCGTGGTGACGCCCTCCGTTAGCCGGATGGTTAAGCCGCACCGCCGCACCGCCGCACATAGAACAAGTACATAGCCGCTAGTGTGTATTTGCGCGGAAAGTCCCATGCGACGGAGTGAGGGGCAATGTGTATGTAGAAGAGACTTACTGACATGCACATATGGTTGGACTGAGATCCACGATCTATGTTGAAGTTGCACACCAAGTGCGCCTGGGACTAGGCGGCTGTAGAAGGTTTTTGTAGACAAAAGTCCTAAAATTATGGATGTCTAGAATATTCTGCCCTCGATGCAACATAAATATGCATATACGTCTTCCGCCAAATGAAGAAAAAGCGACTAGAACCATGTTTTTGGCTTCCCCTTATAGCCACGTGTCCATATATATTCCAAACGACAGATCTGCCGGGACATAAAACTTAGAGACCCATGTGCTGGGCCGTGCGTGGGCGGATGCGCGCAAGGATGACTGCCTCCATCCATGAAAGACTTGATCAAAACGGGATCCCTGGATTTGACAGTGCGTTGATCGTGTGGCATTTTGAGAAACTGTGTGCTCCAAGTAGTGTTAAGTCCTCGGTGCTCACCAGCTTCAAGTTGTCATTTATAGGCATGCATCAGTCTCCATTGGAGTTATATGTGTGACAATATGAGACTGTAAAGTAGGCCTCCACTCGCAATATCGTCCCGGGCCTGGCCAGGGTCTCCGATGTGTAAGACACCAGTTGGGAACCGCCGTAGCTAGCCCGGCCATCACGAACTGGCCATCTGAAAACCACTCTATTACACGTGCACATCGTGGGCATGCGCCCTCCTTATCGATATCTTGATAACGCCCTGTAGAATGTATCTAGTACACAGCACTAACTAAGCATATTCTGCAACCAGATGACTAGTTGCCACGACCGAGATATCGATATCAGTGAGATATCTTGTAGGCGCACGAATAAAGAAGATAACAAATTGATTGCCACCGCAGCCCCGCTCCCAAAGGATGTAGAGATCGCGACACCGAACTAAACTATAAAACATTCAAATTAACTTGCGAATGCAACAAGCAATTCGAGCAGATAGTAGAAGCCAAACCCCTCCCTCACAGACACTCAGTCCATCCAGCAAAAACTCCAAACCCATTAACCCAAGACAGGCCCCACACCATGCGAACTATGAAGGAAGAAGATAAAAAAAAGTGCTGCGAAAGTAAACTCAAGGGTAGCGGTACATCGACACCCAAGACGAAGTGTGAAAAGGTATTACAAAGAGATAGCAGAGTGTCTTTTGGCGTCATCGAAACTGTAAGAAAATTCGTTACCAGCAAATATTCAGCTTGCGAGCGATCAGCGAAGACAAGGAAACAGACGGTTTTGCAAAAAGGTCGTGAGTTTCATGCATAGAATGATTTTTGAAAAGAAGAGCAGCAAAACGGACAACGCGTTTTGGGCGTGACGAATTCGAAGCAAATTTTGTGGTAAATACGCAACCGGGATATCAAAATCAGAACACTTTTGTCTTTGGTCGTTAGAGGCATTGTGATCCGAGTCGTAGTCGTCATCAGGCAATCATAAATTAAAATAGTCATAAAATGGAGGAGGTGAAGAAGAAAAGGAAGAGAAGAAGGTGTCGGAAAGAGACGAAGCGACATCGATAGAAGGTAAATAAATACCAAGGATCAACCATGAAGAACGAGTTATGCGATTGGACGTTTAGGAATCGGCCAGCTCAGCCTTGATAGATTGTCGAAGGTCAATCTTGAAGACCCGTTCAAAATCTTTTGCATCTGGATACACGAGACCAATCAGTATTTATTACCAATATAGCCGCGCACAAAATACCGAGTGGGAAGACATACCTTCACGTCCGCTGAAGAGCAGCTCCCAGTTACTATAAGACCTGGTCGCCCAGTTGTCTGAGAACGAAACCAGATGGATCGATGACAGCTGGACCCGGGCGGCCCTGCGGGAAAGCCACCCCTTCTGGAAAACGTAGTCGCTGACAAACGCAGTCCAGACAGGCAACTGATGGAGGTCACCGTCTTTGACAAAGGCAGCGAGCCTCACCGCCCCCGTGTTCTCGTCGCGGAACACGCGGAGGAAATGTTCCCCACCCTGGTCATCACTGATGAGACTGTTGAGGCAGAGTTAGAACGAGAAGCTATTTAGGTAGCACTGCATGAGTGAAAGACACGTACCCGCTGAAGACAACAAACTCTTCATCCATATCCATCTCATGGTCGAGGTCTGGCGGATGCCGACCGAGCTGGCGAAGCACCAGAAAGGTCATGTAGAAGACAACGAGGTCTGCACGCACGAACACGTAGGGTTAGCATGTACACATCAACGACAAACAACAACAGCGACGACAATATGCAACACGACATCGAAGAGCGTGGGGCTTTTCCTAGAGGGGCGTGATACACACCTTCAATGTTCTCAAACGACAGGGTAGCCCACTTGGTGTTCTTAAAACGAAGATGCACCAGCGGGCCCTCCCGCCAGATGGTGAGCCACGCCATGTCCATGGACGAGTTGAAGCGGTCTGCGCTGCTACGACGGCCAACCTGGCAGACAATACTGGTCTTCTGCGTCTTCTTGCAGCGCCAGAATCGGACGGTAAAGTCCGATGCAAACTTCCTGTGTGACACGTCAGATACACATGCATGCAGACCGGGGTGGGGGGAGAAAAATAGACAGAGGGGTAACGCACATCCGGAGAAGTTCCTCTTCAGAGTCTTTCCGAACCACCTCCATCGCCCGACCAAAGCATTGCGAGCCCTTAGCCCTGCAGACAGAATATTAGCGTTGTGTCACGGGCCAGTTTCGGTACAAGGGCACAGGGACATACTCCGTGTTCTGGAACTTGGTCTCTCCAAGCGTGCCGTCAAATACTTTTGAGGCCCAATGCTCCGTCCGCGTCCGACGATCGGGTAGATTTTCAGGGTTTCCGATGAGAACGTTCAAGTTGACTCTCTGAATGTTCGGTTGGGACCGACGCCTGGCATAGCCCAGCTTCGGAACCGGAACAAGAGATTCATGGGTATGAGGGATGGTTGTCTGGGCATATCTATAACGATAGTCGGAAGTCTGTGACGAATTCGACCCGTCACCGTCCTCCATGTTCGGATCAATATACTGCACAAAACTCCGAGTTCCTGAGCGGCTGGTTACGCAGACTTTGGCCGGGGAGGAAGAGGGTTTGGGTTCATAAAGTGCGGGTTGGGGGGCAATCCCCGAGCGAATCCTCGATCAAAGAAGCCTCGATCCTGCATCCTAGCAGAGAAGGAGCCTGATCGATCTCGTCGGGGCTGCACTGGGGAAACCGACGATACGCCAGAGTATGCCGACCACCCAGAGACGCCGGAGTGAGGAGAGGTTGGGAACCTATAGTCGACAGGGGACTCAGGCACGTTGTAGTCGTTGAAGTTGAGTCTTCTCTCAAACTCCTCGTACAACGGGCTCGAGGCCCCTCCAGCGCTGTGGGCATTGGCATGCAGCGTCACCAGCAGCACCGACATGCCCTCTTTATGCGACTCGAGTCTCTCAATCAGGGACGCCTCTTGCTCCTTCAACATCCATGCAACCTGCTTGAGCATGTTCTTTTGCATCATACCCTTGGTCGAACATGCAATGTCGAATTCTTGCACAATCATCTCGACTTCTGTCAAGACTCCGGTGGCGTCTCGAAGGATCGAGCCCAGCCGGGAGTTGAGATCCCCGGTGAAGGCTTGGAGCCCGTAGTTCCTTGCAGCGGATTCGAAGTGGTGCATTGCGGAGCACAATCCGAAGAGGCCGCTGACGATGCCAGTCAACTCTGTTGTCGCTTCAGGAACCTGTCCTGTAAATTTCGACAAGGAGCTTCCCACGAACGCAGCATTGGAAGCGACCGTTGAGATGGTGATTAACGGAGACGACGCCATCCTGGCCAACCGCCGCGAGGTCGAAACCTCAAGTCCAATAGCCGGGCTGTCCAATTTTGCTGTTTGATATTGATTCGTTGGAAGGCGAGGGGGCGTCCGTCTGCCTATTGTTCGTCCACCACGACCACCAAGTGTTGTTTTGTGATATATTGCCGACGCGACCGGATGTTGCAGAAGGGGAATAGCAGGTATTTTATTTTTGTTCGTCGGCTTGAAGACAGGATGGGGAAGTTGTGAGAGCAGAAGTTTCGGAGCTTAATAATTGGACTCGTGAGGGTTGTTGTTGTATATGACAGAATCGGCCAGCCAACTCTCCGACACAGCGTGCTTCGTCTCCCAGGCTTTTCAGAGGAACATTAACGGGGACCCCTTGGCTCTTTGAATCAACAGCGAGGGTCTTTGAGCAGAGCCCAAATATGTATGTCTCTTCTCAGAGGGGGAAGGTTAAAAGTGGGGTCGGCCACTTAAGCATGCAGACCAGTCGAGGATATCAGCCAATGCGAATCGACCTCCTCGCCAGCACACCGACGCAAATAGTCGACAGCTGCAACGATCGAGCAGGATACGGTGAACAACAATCGATTGTAGCGTGCAGGGCAGCCGCATGGAACCGCAGCGTGATATTATATGGAAAAAGCCGGAAATGCTGGAGAAAAGGTTTTCTCGCACTCTCCCTCCCCCTTTCGTCCCCGCACCATTGAACCGGATGTCACTCCAGCAAACGGCGGTTGAACAGCACGGTAGCAATCGTGGTCCGAACCTTCCGTGTCGCAATGGGGGGAGTCAGGCTGCTCTCATCGTTGGCGATGTTTTGCACTAATGGCTTCTCGCCAGGGCCTGAGGAGGAGCGGAAAAAAAAAAATCTGACGAACTCTGCATGCAATTTCCCAAATGAAGGAAGCTGATTAAACCTCCTTGCCTCATCGCTTCCGCCTTTTTCTTTGCTGGTCAATCAGGAGGGCAAGAGCAGAAATTCCACCCAATGGCAGGTGCCGCGGATGAAATGGTGATATGCGAGCGTGCGTGCGACAGCGAGACGAGAGTGGCCGCAGATAACATCGCACAGCACAGCTCGCCAGCGGTCATTGGACACGCCCTGCCAACAGAGTCGACGAGACGAAGCAGGACGAGCTATTGCTGCAGGCGGCGGAATAGGGAATGGTTCCAAGCTTGGAAACGTAAACCCGGCGAAGGGAGCACGCCTGGGCATCTCGACGAATGATTGTGGTGGTGCGCCCTCGCTCTTTCCCCGATCAAACTCAGCCGGCGCGTGTCTGTCCGTCCAGCTTATGTAACGCAGCAGGAACGTTCCATGCATTGGATCGGGTGACAGTCTCTCGAGAGATACCACCACCATAGGTCCTCCCAATATCTCCTGAATCCAGACAGTTAGCCGGAGGCGGCATTCCGCCCTCAGGTCACGCCAGGAGAGCTTCGATTCGCTCATTCGACTGTCAACGGCCGCCGATTCAATGGACCCCGGCGGCACTGTAGCCAGCCAGCACCGAGCCCATTCCAGGCCCTTCATTGACCCTCACGTAAACTCAAACACCCAAATATCCCATAACCGGTCAGTCGGCTAGCCGGTTCTTTTCCAGCAGGGCTGTGGGCGGCGATTGCAGTGTCTCCGATAGTTCCAACATCTGCGGCCAATGGGCGAAGGTTCCTGGAATGCGCCCTTTCTCGAACCTGACAATAGCCCACCTGCGCACGCACGCACTTCCAGCCCTAAAATAGAGCTCTCTTACCGACGAGGCTCATATGACGAAAGCTGCCCCCGAGCCTCTCCTGCTCATCTCCTCCAAAGAATGCCCTCTGCATGAACTATACCGTAACCCCATTATTCCAAATTTGCCCAAAATTCCACACTTGCGCGCATCCGGCTGGAGGATCGATATCGATACAGGAGATATACCCTCCCAAACGACAGTTAAATCCGCCAAACACAATTGTTTGTTTGTCGCCGCCGCCGCCGCAGTCGTCGCCATCGAGTCCCGCCCAGGACAATTGCAATCCGCAGTCGACGACTTCCAACAGCCCGACAACACAAGCTCGGCTGTGGTGGAGCCCTTGTCCGCCGGCGTTTCAGATAGATTGCGGGACCTCTGCAGCTGCATCACAGCTGGCTGGTGGCCATCGACAGGAATGTACCGATGTGGAGCTTGTCTGGCTGCCTGGCTGCTGCTGCTTGCCTTTGTCCAGCTCTGATTGCCTCTCGCGAGAGGGCAAGTGATCGATGAGATAACATGATACGGGTGGGATGCACTGCATGCACCCCATGGAAGACGTCGCGGCCATCCTGATCATATTCGCATCGCGTCGGGATTGCTACCGTAGTCGGTTCGCGGGATTTGAACACACCCTCTCTCTCTCCCTCTCTGCCAGCCTCGCCCGTAGACAGTTAACGGCAGGCATAGACGGGGACGTCAACGGTGGGAATCGGGCTCTGACAGGAAGGTGGTGTAGACGAGTGCATAAAATCTACCTGCAGGTCGGTATATTTAGCTTGCACCCTTCGATTAGAATAGCGTTATATAGCACTGGGCGGGCGAGGAGACGCATGGCTACTAGTCTGACGTATATTAGCTTGTGAAGACAAACCGGGGCATCGATGCCTCACCGACGCATCGTGACCGCCGAGTGCATATACTCCTAGAACTGGCATCTGCAGGCGCCCTCTTCTGGTCGACCTGCCCGACCCTGCCTTCACAGATCAGGACTTTGGCGTTCGCGGTGGCTCGCTGTCTCGTACGACAGCCCTATCGATTAGCAATTGTGGTTGGAGGGAAAACTAACCACTCATCAGGACATATCAGCCACAATTAACATCAAACCACAACCATCGAGCTCGCACTCGTCCTGTCCCTTCCACCTCTCCCTCCCACCACGCGCCGATAACCGGACCCAGAAGCCGCGGCCGCTGACCTACGCATATCCAACCAAGTACCTGCTTACTTCCATATCTATAGGAGGTACCTACATACCAACTCCCGCTCCACCACCTGACCGTCGAAACAAAACCACACAGGTCCACTGCCCGATACCTCCCATGGCCACCCAGCCTCCAGGCTCGAGATACTCGATCCGTCACGAAGGCTTCTGCAACGGCATATCCCCATCTGCATAGCCCACGCCCGCGCGCCCCTCCGGCGACACAAATCCCGGGCAATGTAGCACCATCCACACGCAGGTCGCACATACATACACCCTCGCCATATCCTTGAGCTTTCTAAAGTCCCAACACCGATATACGTCCACCAACTGAGCTATCCACGTGCACGCCCGTACGATTGGGTACTCGGATTGAAACCCACGGCAGCTAGAGGGGAGCATTAACCGCAACT
>KI966412.1:463698-482498 GCA_000525045.1 Drechslerella stenobrocha 248 | reverse complement strand
GGGTGGCGGCGCCAGGAGGAGGGTGTGTGGACACGCTGCAACCGCAGCCGTCCAGGGCTCAATGGGCGGCAACTTGTGCGGACGGGGCCGCCGCACAAGGCAATGGTGAGTCCCTTATGAAATGTATCGTCTTTTTTGTCTTTCAATCGTCAAGTTGGTGTTGGTGCCTCTTGGAGTATTTGGACATAGGGTGGACAAGTGAGTGGGATTGAAGGTAAGGAGATGCATTTGTTATAGTGTGGGGATATTTCTAGCTGTGGGTGGGTAAACAATAAGCTGTTGTTTACCAGGTTGGTCTGCACTTGTCTCGGCATGTGTGACTGGTGATGTAGGGCTGGCCTGGGAGTCAGCATGTCTGCGTCTATTAGATATGTGGTTTGACTGCTATATTACGCTGCATTTGCCTTCAGCCAGAGCACCACTATATATCTTGGATAGGCCACAGCTTCATGCCTTGACCACCCACACAAACTACACCCACACTCGAACACACATCTCCATAATCCTCTTCCTCTCATTTGACCACCCCTACATTAGGCATCAATTGTTCCCACGATGAGTTCTTCAAGCGATGCGACTACAGCCATCATGACTGGTGGACCTGCGAGAATGACTCGCCGTCCCACAGGCGCGTCGACCGGAGGCACCAACCCTAACCAACCGCAACTTTCTCAACTTTCTCAACCCTCGCGAGATGCTAATCAGAATAATGTGAGTATAGAGAGGCCCTTTGTCAGGAAACCGAGCCGCCCTGTAGTAGCTGGGGGCGCGCAGGTTCGCCCCCAAAACCTCAACTCTAACGTTTGCACCTTTAATTTTCGTCAGGTACGACGAGACATGCCCTTCGCGCTGTCTCCCACTCTCGATGCGCAAGTGTATTGCCGTCCTCCCCCGCAGGATGACCAGCGCACGTATGCCTCCTTTCGGCCAAACCACCATCCAGCGGTTATGATCCCACCCCCAGACTTTGCTGCTGGCCACGAGCGACAGCACAGCGCATATCAATTGCGAAAGCGCTTCCTAGATGACATGACGAGTCAAGACACCCCAGACGCCAGGTTCCTTGCAAGACTGGACACCGAAGTGCTTGCGGTAAGCTTTGCCTGGCAATGGTATTGTTTGATTGAAATTCGTTGACTGATATGTGCGTGTGTGCTCTGAAGCGCGGCATTACAATGGATGAATGGAGCCGCGTTCCCCCTCTCCAACGTCATGCTTTGTTTGAGGCGATTTTCAGGATTGCAGTCAACGAGTATTTCAGTGCTGACGATGTATTTGGCCAACTTGTTGACGCAACTGTCAGCGTCGTTCATAAGCGCAATCGATCTGAAGAGAATGTTGCCATGGAGAAAGAGTGGTTGTTCAATACAGTCCCTTTCAGTTTCGCAGAAGGATGGAAAAGTCTCCGTCCAGATGTCAATTTTGATAGGGACCCACTAGCCTTGTGGAGCCCCCGTGTTTTCCCACGGAGCTACCCAGCTTCCGGACAGCTACCTCCACCCCCCTCCCCTTCACATTCTCCTCTTTCGCTCCCGCAGGTCGCCTCGGAACTGGCCATGATTCTGAAGGAAATTCGACAGTATGCTCACCGCTATTATACAGGAGCTAATCCTTACGTCTTGCAAGGGGACGGCGCAGAGTTTCTGCTTCAGATGTGTGGAGGGTCGATCGAGACTATACGAAAGCTGGCCAACAGCCCAGCTTGTAGGTACTTGTTCGTCGCTGCATTCATCAAGCGCGTGCTTTTCAATGTCTGCCTTGGATCGGGGTGGTTCTGGCAAGGACTTTGCGAGACTCTATCCGGACTCTTTGAAATCGAACGAGACCTCTACACTGATCCTGGTAAGCCTTGAGTATGTTCAATTATGTCGATTGGTTATTGCTGACTTTGTTTATCTTCAGGCTACAACCAGATGTGGTACCAGACCGTTGAATGGCGTGCACATCGTTTCACGCAATTCGTTGAGCAGCCTTGGTTTGAGCCGCTGATTCTTGAGCGCCGCTCCAAACGTTTGGCGGACAAGATACATGAGGTCCTTGAGCCCTTGCAAGGTCGAGATAGCAAGGGTTTGTTCCATCGCAACCACGAGGTTTACAACGATCTCCAAGAGCTTGTCGAGTGCTTTGCTCGACTCGCCGGAAAGATGTACGAGAAAAAAGCCATGTGGCCTCTCCGCTTTCCACAGTGCAACGAACCGTTTAGTCGATTGGCAATGGTTTGGGACGACCCAGCTAAGTTTGACGTGGCCGCTGTTGTTGGAACGGAATAGTTCTCCGTTCCCCAATGGGTTGGCGATGGGACTCCTCTTGTCCTCGCGCATACCCCGATTCTCCACTGTCAGACGCCCCAGCGAGGAACGCCAAATCTTGTCGACCAACCAATCGTGAAGGCAGAATGCTTATTGTCCCATGACATCTTTGAAGCCAAGGATTGTCAGAGCCTTATTGCTGGCGGTAGGCAACTGGGCACCCGTGGACGAGTGCGAAAGATTGCTACCATGCCGGCTCTTGGGTCAAACTATTATGTGCCTACGCTACCTGCAACTGGAAATATCGCAGCTTCAGGAAACACAAAACCTGTCCAAGGTAGAAAGGCCCCCCCGGCTGGGAAGTCGAACGCCAATGTTCGTCTTCCATCAAGGAATCCTATTCCTGTTTCTCCAACCGGAAATTTTCAGCCCAGGATTTCAGCTGTTAGGGGATTGACAAAGCATGGCTATCCACCACCTCTTAATCGGCCAGCGACTCAACTTGGTACTTACAGATTGAACATTGGTCATGCCAGGCCAGGAATTTCTAGCCAGGTAGGCAGCAAACTCGCCGCTGCGATGGCTGCGACGCGCCTCTCTGGGGTTAAAGATGGTCACCGAACTCAGTTGAACCAGCTTGGTCAATCAAGTCAAACCTCAGGCGCCAATACTACCAGTGGCAAGCCCAGAATGCCTAGCCTTACAGGTTTGAAGTCTAACAGTCACCCAAAGATCTCTTCAGCAGCCCAGAAGCCGGCTTTTGGAACCGCTCAAGTCTCGCGGCGCCCCCCTCCGGGTCTGGAGATCCCAAAGCAAGGGGATAAGAACAGGAAGACCCTCGGGGAACTTTCGGCCCAGGAGTTGAGTTCTCGACATAATTCTGCTCCAGCTTTGAGTAACATCACGCGTCTAGCCACTGGAAACCGTGCTTTGCTCCCGCCGCTTGTTCGTCTTGAGATGGGGCCGAGTGGCCAGATTGTTCCCGTTACTATTGCGACGGATTACGACCCGACTGGGACGCGCACCCATATCCTCCGAGATACAGATAGTGGGTTGCCGCAGATTGTTGCTTTACGCGCGCCTCCAACTTTGAGTGCTGCAGATTTCGGGCGCAGGATGACAAGCGGCCCCGTTAGGCGTCCCGGGCCTGGTGGGACTATGACCTTCCAGCCGCCATTCCGCGGAGCTGTTGAGCCTCAGTCGGCTATTTTTGAAAATGGTTCGGATGATGACGAGAGTGGTAAGTTTCCCGCAATCCAGAACAGCGGAGAAGCTGGGCGAGCCATCGCATTTGACGACAGGCCAGCCTCAAGGCATGTTAGGTGACGATATCGGCTGATTGGAATCGTCTTTTTGTGCTAGAAACCGATGATAAGAACGACGAAAATTTAGCGCCGTTGTGATGGAACGATACGAATTTGAGACTGATCCCTTCCGCCCACCTTTCCTACTCTTTCGTTGTCTGGTCTCGCTTGCTGTGATGTTATTTGATTGTGTGTTTATTCTGTTTCCTTTGTTCGACCAAGAGCAGAGATGATTTTAATGTTTTCACGAAACATTTTCAACCGGCTGGAATATTCTTTCCTCTGTTGGAACTTTCATGTTTCTTTATTTATGATTGTTCTATGCACTGACACCATATTATTTCCCCTCCCTCCCACCCCCACCTTCTTCCTGGATCCGTATCTATAACGAATGATTATATTACAGTGCTCCTATATTTTTGTGTTTCCGTTCTAGAGTTCTGTGACTTGTAATTCTTTTGGTACCGCATTAGTTCGTTTAGGCTATTTTTGCCCGAGTCGCGTTGTGGCGTGTGTTCATTTTTGGCTTATACTTGGCGATGGTGAGCATCCGACATCATGACCACGGGAGTGAGTATAGTACACGAGATGGATATGGCGTCTATGGACTTCCACGTCAGCTGGGTGATACGGTGCGATGCGCGACCATTGGATGGCCGGATCTTTGGTATTCTGTGGAGCGCAGATGCCCCGCCATGGCCCCTGTCGGCGGGAGAATGCGGGGCAACGGCTCCCTGTTTGTCAAGGTTGCGGCGGCCCGCCGGACAGAAAAATTTTCATCTCATGATGGGCTGCTTTGCCGGCGGGTGAAAATTGAGGATGACTTGCGTGCTGGCTGACTCATTCTAGGTGGATTTAAACCCAATCGACCGGTTTCTCTCGTCAGCTGCGCTACGTTGTTATTCTCCTGCCGCAATCAACCTCAATTCTCGCAGTCTGCTTCGCTAGTGACCGTTGACCAAGGTACGTCCTCGGCTTTTGGCTCTGCTCTGCTTGAACACCTGCCACCTTTGATCGCATCTCGTCGTGCCCTGGTTGCCTGGCGGCTTTAGTTCAGGATGCCAATGTAAGTATAGAGCTATCGAGGGATATGAAATCCACCCCCGGGTCTACATGTCGATGCGCTTGCTGAACTTCAACTCTGCGACAGGCTCAAGGACCCCTCCCGCAAATACAAGCCCTTCAAGCCGGTGCATCTCCCGAACCGCCAATGGCCCAGCAAGACGATTACCAAGGCCCCGCGATGGCTCGCCACCGACCTCAGAGACGGCAACCAGTCCCTTGTTGATCCCATGGTTCGCCATTCTCTCTGTCACTCTCAGCCAGCTGTTCCCACTCCCTGCTAAAACTCTGCGGTTGCGATGATAGGATGGCGAGCAAAAACTGCGCTTCTTCAACCTCCTCGTCGAGCTGGGCTACAAAGAGATCGAAGTGTCCTTTCCCTCCGCCTCGCAGACCGACTTTGACTTTACACGAAGCCTCATCGAGGTCCCCGGTACCGTCCCCGATGACGTCCACCTCCAAGTTCTATCGCCCTGCCGCGAGGACTTCATCAAGCGCACCGTTGAATCTCTACACGGCGCCAAGAATGCCATTCTCCACCTCTACCTTGCGACCAGCGAGTGTTTCCGCCGCATCGTCTTTGGCATGAACGAGGAGGAATCCCTGGCCCTGGCGGTCAAGTGCACCAAGTACGCCCGCAGCATCACCAAGGACTCGCCGGACCCAAATGTGCGGGCTACAAACTGGCAGTACGAGTTCAGTCCGGAGACCTTCTCGGACACCTCGCCAGAGTACGTCGTGCGTGTGTGCGACGCCGTCAAAGCCGCATGGGAGCCCACCGTGCAGAACCCGATTATCTTCAACCTACCCGCCACGGTTGAGATGTCCACGCCCAATGTCTACGCAGACCAGATCGAATACTTCTGCACCAACATCACAGAGCGCGAAAAGATTTGTGTATCCCTACACCCGCACAATGACCGTGGTTGCGCCGTCGCCGCCGCGGAGCTCGCGCAGATGGCTGGCGCGGACCGTGTCGAGGGCTGCCTCTTCGGCAACGGCGAGCGCACAGGCAATGTCGACCTCGTAACCCTCGCGCTGAACCTCTACACCCAGGGAATCTCCCCCGGCATCGACTTTTCCGACATCTCCAAAGTCATTCGTGTCGTAGAAGACTCCAACAAGATCCCCGTGCACCCTCGTCAACCCTATGGCGGACAGCTGGTCGTCTGCGCTTTCTCTGGCAGCCACCAGGACGCGATCAAGAAGGGGTTCAAGCTACGCGAGGACTCTGGGGCCGACTACGACGAGCGCTGGGTGGTACCATACCTCCCACTCGACCCGCAAGATATCGGGCGCACGTACGAGGCCGTCATCCGCGTCAACAGCCAGAGCGGGAAAGGTGGTGCCGCATGGATCATCCTGCAACACATGCACCTCGACCTGCCGCGGGGTCTCCAAATCGCGTTTGCCAGGGTTGTGCAGAAGCATACGGAGCTACTCAACCGGGAGCTGCAGCCGACGGAGATTGTCAAGTTGTTCGAGGACGCATACTACCTCAAGAGCAATACGCGGTTCACGCTGGTGGACTACGACATCAAAACAGACAGAGCCGCCAGCCGTGGCCGCCCGCCAGCCAACGCGGCGGCAAACGGGTATACACGGCCAGCTGAAGAGCAGCCGAAGCGCCATTTCGAGGGTATCGTGGCGCTAGACGGCGTGGAGCGATCGATCCGCGGGGTGGGCAACGGTGCAATTTCGAGTATGGCGAACGCGTTGAAGGGGCTGGGAGTTGACCTTGAAGTGAAGGACTACAAGGAGCACGCTTTGAGCTCGGGGACGAACGTGCAGGCTGTGGCGTATATTGAGTGTTTGCCGTCGGCGGCGGGCAAAGCGATGGGTGCAGTTACGACTGGAAAGGACCAGACGGTATGGGGGGTCGGGGTGCACGAGGATGTGGTGCAGGCGAGTTTGATTGCGCTGTTGAGTGCAGCTAGCTCGGTAGGTCAATGGCCGCGTTCTTTGCGGTTTTTTTCTCAAGATGTTTTCCCTCATTTGGGCTCCAGCGGGTCGATGGCATGCGGGGCTTGAGGTGCCTTTCTCTCTCCCCCTCCCTCCCCTCCTATTTCTCTTCTTCCTTTTTTTCTTTTTCTTCTTCTTACTTCTGTCGTGCATGATGTGCTTGAATGGGTGAGGGTGGAGAGGCTCATGCGGAATGTGTTATCGGAGTAGTTCCTATCCAGCAAGCCTGGTACGCCCACAACGCAGCAAGCTGCGCCTGCGAACGGGGTTTCGGCATTGACTTTGTAGGGATGTTGGGTTATGCGAGGGGCAAGCAGGCGCACATGAGCGCTGGGTTCGATCTAGACTGGACTGGGATGTTGGTAATATGAGCGGGTAAGAGGGAGGTGTGACCGTGGAGGCAAAGGTTGTGCGTGTATGCATGCCTCCGATGTTCATATCTATCTGTACAGCCTACAATTTGCGAAGCGAAGATAGCTGAGCTAAGTATATACAAAAGTTGACCAGTTGTTTATACCGACATGAAAGCCATGCATATATATATGGCACACCAAAACGTCTAAAGCCTTACGTGCTTTTTGTATAGTTCGGTAATGTTGCCACAATGTCAAGGTATGTAAACATGTGAATTTCACGCTGTAGGATACTTCCACCGCCACGCACTTGTACGCGTGATTCGCCTACAGGTTGTAGAGTAGACCTGATCGACAATAGAAACTAGACGTCACGATCGGGCATTTTATATGAATATGTAACTTTATGATAGTATTTACCTATACACGTATAGGGTTATATATTGTAAGTATATGTTTGACGTTGCGTGTCTTCGTATTATAATTAGAGTATACCGTATCATCATACATGCATAGCTACCTAGGTATACACAGCACTTCGAATCGTTAATTATCGTTAAAGGTTCATACACAGATATCCCGCTCGGCCTCCTGCACCTTACCCATCTCCACCTCTACCTCGCGGCGCTCATTCTCTGCCTCATCATCCGGCTCGTGGAACTGCGTCCATGTTGTCTGTACCATTATCCCGCAGATGTCACCAGTCCCGGTATCTCGCTCCTCATCAATGATCCAGAACTTCTCCTGTTCGAGCTCAACCTCCTCTTCTTCAATCTTGGACTTTTGGCGGCCCAGCAGCTCCAGGTCACCGGGGGGAGTAGAACTGTGCGTCCAAATGCTCGACATGACGCTGCCTCGTCGGCCGCGCCGTCTGGGGACGATGATTTCACCATCTAGTATTGGCGCGTCTCGGTGGAAGCCGGCGAGACCGGCAAGCTTGGACTTTGCGCCAAAGCTCATGCGCTTACCCAGGTTTACCATTGTATTCCGCCTGTTGCTACTGCTGCCGCCCTCATTACTGCTACTACCGTAGCTAATGTTACCGCCAAGACTCATAGCTCTGCGCGTGGGGTCCCAATGTGCTTGTTGCGCCTGGCTAGCTTGACGTGCTTGATTTGCTTGCTCATGTTGTGCCATGAATTCTTCGTGGCTAGGGCCTACTGAGAGAGCGGAGACGGCGGACACCTCGGATAGAGGTCGGGGCCGGGCCCGTGGTCGTGGGCGGTAATACCCCCCGCTTTCGTCGCGGCTTATAGGCGTCCCAACTGTCGCGCCGATACCACCACCTAGTTCGGCTATGCCTAGTATGCGCTCGCCGTTGCTCACTACGCTGTCTTTCCCCTCCGACAGTGAGATTGAGATAGACCCGTTCGGAGACCCAGGAGGGCGTGGGGCGCCGCCACCAGCGCGCTGTGTGAAGGTATTATTAGAAGCAGAGGTGACTGTGTCGCGCTCCTTCCCGCGTCGCAATATACAGTACATGCTGGGTCCGCAGGCGACAATAGTTGCAAATAAGGTCTCGATGGCGGCCCACATGGCGCGCTGGGGTTGCGACTGTCCGCGGGTGCCGGAGTGTGACAGGCCCTGGACCATGCGTACAATGCAAATGGCGAGGAGGAAGAATCCGAGAGAGAAAACAGCGCATAGCCGCACTCGCTTCTCCCAGGGTACGCGCGCCATGAAGAGGAGGGGGAAGGGGAGGGCGAGAAGCATGGCGTCGGTGACCATGTTGCCGACTTCGTAGGTGATTAGCCATTGGTTGGCTTGGACGCAGTTTCCCGGGTCGGGGTAGACTTGCCACCATCCATGGAAGGGGCGACATTCGACGAGGCCGGCAATGACGGCGACGGTCCAGGTGGCGAGGAGAGCGACAATGTAGGTGGTCATTATGCGGCGCTCGTAGGGTAGCTTGCGAATTATGCGCCAGAGAAAGTCGAGCACCATGAACTTTAGGGCCCAAAGACTGTCGTGGAGACGCGCGTTAGGTTTGAGGTTCAAGTTGAATTACAGTATAACAAGAACGGGGGGGCTTACGCAGAAACTAAGGCGAGGCGGTTAGCGATGCTCACTTTGCCGCTGGTTTGAAGCCTTCTGATGTCATCTGCCGTCATGTCATTTTCGTGCTCTTTGAGATACTCTGGTGATAGTACTAATTGCATCAAACCCGCAAAACCAAAGTTGCGTCTCCCAGTCAGTGAACCGTGATCAAGCAGGCTTCTGTCTACGCCTCGAAACATATATCCGGGTCTAAGAAAATATACTTACGCATTACTGAACCCCACACCAACACGAGATACGACAATACGATCCGCGTTATAATGAAGACGATGGATACCACGCCCCAGGTATCGCCGTGGTTCCATCGCTCTTTGCGCCATAGCCGCAGGCCCAACCGCACCAGCAGTAGGACCACTGAGAGCGGGTAGCAGATGAAAAGTGAAATTTTGTTATTCATCGAGACGGATTGCCAGCACGTCGGCCTCCTTCCCAATTAATCGGTTGTTGCGAAGTGAGTTGGATGTATATATGGTTCCAGTGGGGGCTCGTGAGGTTTCAAGCTACTATCGGACCAAGTAGCTATAGCAGATATTGGGTAGCGTTTTATGAAGTTTGGTGCTTTTTGTTTGGCGGGGTGATATCGTATTAATAGTGGGGCCCGAGGCGGTTTGTATATATATGCGGTGAACAGCTATGCGACTGTTTGGGTGTAATTTGTGAGGTTATACGCATCCAGCCCACTATTTGGTTAGCCCTGTGAGACGGTATGCATCCGCTATGTAATACAATAAACTTCAGGGCCTCGAAGTCTTGGTTGCAGGCAGGATGATGTACCGATAAACAGAACTTGATGGGAGAGGAAATAAACGTTGGAGGCCCCAGCTATTATTTGAAGGCACTCGGCCAAAGGCATCCAAAGGACCTTTACGTAACCTGCATCTGTACAGCTGTGCTGTAGACACCGCACGCTGCACGGCTCACCGGCCGGGTCAGTGGTTGGGCCTGGCCAGCCGCTGCACCGCGGCCGTGGCAGGATACCAATATAATCACTTTGCAGAATCTTCCGCACATACCAGCCAACGGGCTAAAGTAGCGTGCAGTCTCGACGTCGCTAACGGCAATGGGAGCTATGTAGATTGTCTTCTGCCCCTCGCGCAGCGAAAAGTGGTGGTTTGGCGGGGAGGGGGTGTTGATGGATTCCATGGTTGGGACCTCAGATGATCGGACGGCATGAATGTTGGGGAGCTGTCGACCGGCTGGCGATGGGTTCCTCCAATGCCGTCTGCGGACGGAGCTATGGTGGCGGCCTGACGCCTAGAAGGCTTGATCGTGGGAGGGATACTAACCGTAAGTTATCTCCGCGTGGATAGATAGTTGCTCGGCCATGTCTGCAGATAATATTAAGTTTCCTAGTTCTCGATATTGCGTCTGCGCACTGGGGTGGTAACTTTGGCACCCGCCTACGCCATCATATTTTATTAGTCTGGTTCTGGACTCGGCAGGGTTGTATTTATAGCTGCCAACCACCAGGTTTTGTTTAGCGTGGCTGTTGCTCGTAGCTCGAGCTATATCGTGGGGGCTCGTGTTATAATAGCAGAGTGGCCTGATGAATGATGATGGAAGCCTGTGTGGATTGATGTTGACATTCGGTGGTCAACCCAACCAACGACGTCGAACAACGGAGCAACACTTGTTGCAGTTTGACCCCGAAATGCGTTGTCCGATGCACTTTACGAAGAGGGCGAGGAAGATACGAAGATACCCCGGCAGAGTCGATATCATGGGCTGTGAGATAGTCCCCGTAAATACGAAACGGAATACCTCCGTCCGAGCTGCGCATCTCGAAGTATCATGCCGTTGGTACCAGTCATAAGAACAGCTACCCAATAGAGACCTAATAATTTCAACCGATTTTGGGCTAGCGCTATAGCCGATTATGCAAACGGATTCTAGACTCGAGTGACCATAGCACCCTGATAGAATGCATGCATGCATGCACACATGTGCACATTGCCACTACAGTACTAGTACCGCATTAGCTAGCCCCCGACCATAAGGTCCCGAAGTTTCAATTCTCTGGCATGTCGCGGCTCTCACACCAGGTGGCCGCCCTGGCACGGTTTCCCGAATCTAGCTTTCTTGCGACCTGCAGTCCCCAACCCACCCATTGTATATCTCATCAACGCTAAATCCAACCTTGTTCCCCGCTTCTCCATTCATATCCTGGTATCCATCGTAATTTTGGGGTCTACCCTCATATCGGTGTGCAGAACGGTGGATTCTCATCGCCAGCTCTTCTTCTCCTGTTTGGACATTGTTACGTTTCTTGTTTGCGTTCTTCTGTTGCTGTTGTTTGCCCGACTCGGCATCAGCTGAGTAGGAGCTATTGAGTTGCTGTCCGTCCGCAGCTGCCTTCTTTGGCCTTTTGAGTTTTCCAGATTGGTTGTCAGTTTTCTTTGCATCCTGCTTTCCCAGTTGAGCCTTCTGAGCTTGCTGCTCGTTCCCAAGCTCTTTCGGGTTATTTGTCGCCTTCTTGACAGCTATTTTCTTTGGCGGTTCATATCCTATCCCAGAGCTGTCAATAGACTCGCCATCGTCCCTCCATTCCGCATCCGAGTCATCATTTCTCTTTCGCTTGGGTGCCTTCTTTTTCTTCTTTGGGACTTGATCGACTGGAACTGTTTTTATAGCAGCCGTCTCACTAGTAGTTGTCTCTGTAGTAGATGCCTCAGCATTACCAGTAGAGCTGTCCTCTGGGTCGCCCCCAACCAGCTTTGCTTTCTTCTTCTTCGGCTTATTTGACGTGTTCCCGGCATCGCCGGGAACTATGCCCACCTTGGAATCGCCCGAATCAGACCTATCACTCCCTCCCTCGTACTCGCTCCCGCTTTCTTCGTCACCTACCTCCGATGAGGTAATAGGGCTCGGTTTGTATCCAACCTTTGGCACCCCGGTGGCTGCGGGTCCTGCTTCATCGTGAATTTCTACCACCTTGACTGCGGATTTCTTGCTCCTCTCTTGCTCATCCGCCAACTCGGCTTCAAGCTTCTGACTCGCTAGTTTCTTATCCTGGATCTCTCGTCGGATCTTCTGCCATTCCTTCTTGTATCTGATCTGGAAAGGTTCTTCAAATCTCTCCGGCACGGGTTGGATGTATATCCCCCACCCCTTAGCGCTATCATCGGTCCGGATGCAGTTCGAGTGCGTGAAGCATCTTGTCTCCAGGAACGGGAAGAACGGCTCGGACGGTCGCCAGAGTTCGATCTCCTGGCAGTCCGGCCAGATGACATGGTACCGGCACACCTTTGTGTGGAACCCAACATATGGAACCATAGTACCGTTCGGTAGCTTGACCTCCGTCCCCACATCTCTGCACATGTCCAAAAGCGCACGTTGGAAAGTAAGCAGACGTGCCATCTCTGCCTCGGTATAATTGCTGTTTCTGAGGAACGGGTCGTTGTATACTTTTATCATCCACATGTAGTCCTCATGCGTCAACGGGACCGCGGGGCCCTTAAAAAGCATGGTTATTCGTGCAAAATGGTTGCGTATTTCAGGGTACGGATCGTAGGCGGGATGCGCCGGGTTGAGATGATGTTCGCAGTACTGCAGAGGGACGAAGGCATGGCAGCCGCAGTCAGGAAATTCAAAGATGGCATATTCGCAGACCATGACCGCTATTCGGCTTTCAGATGTGGATTTCCTATGTCAATAGCAAGGTTAATGGACGAATATGAATGCACATATGAGTAGGGCGAGCATAGGCTAAGAGGAAAAATCGAGTCGTAGGATTTGCAGTATGCTGCTGGCCCACCTAGTTTCACAGATGGTTGGCGAAGGAGCAACCTTGTATTTCCTTGCTAGATCTGGCTGTTGGCGATATTATTTGCACATGGAAGTAGAAGGTCCTAAGACGGTTGACTGTGACCATGTGGAAAGATCGTGGTCGGTCTCGTTCGTTAGGCGCAGGCAGGTTTGGTTTTGCTAGGCCAAATAGAAGTATCGCGTATCAAACGCGGCGCGTGTGGTATACCATTTAGATTTGTTTCCTTGATGCTCTTTATCTTTGTTATCCCTGGACGCGGAGTCCTGCATGGCACCTTCTTTGTTTCCCAAAGATGTTGGAAACCCTAAGGCGTAAGACGTGTATTGAGTTCGGACTTACATCGGATTGGGATTTGTTGCATTTCGGCGTGTTGAGTGTTGCGGGCAATATGGCTAGTCGCCTCACAATCAAGAATACCAATTACAATTGGTCACTAATGTAAGATATAGGACACTTGTAGTAATTAATGATTAAAGTATTTTCGGTGTGTACGCGTATGCAAGTTTCCCCGAGAATGGGCTTCAAGCACAAGCCCAAGGACCGAATATCTGCCAGAAAGATTCCTAGATAGGTTTGCATATTACTAAGAGGTAATTGAGCACGGGGTTGCTCGCTGCGATATTCCCTAATGTCATACTCGTAAAATGAATCGATAGGCTAAAGCCGTGAGAGAATAGAAATGGATACGCCTCGAGGGGCTTTACAAGTTCAACGCTAAAGGGATAGAAAACCTAAGAACACCTAAATTCACGAGACCATACTGTTAGAGTTAGTTTGGACCCTGGGTCCTGTCGCTACGTATTGCTTATAGTTTGTACATAACTGCGCTCGAAAATAAGCACGTACACATCAATGTCACGGGAATGCAGGTAGAAGCTCTTGGCACTGCCTCAGCCTAGAATACGGGAGGCGTCAGCATTTATATTTCTGCTTAACCATCCTTAGTATAAATGGTTGCTGCGATGTGGGCTTGCTTGTGCACTCTGGATCGCAGACTCTGCCGTGTTATATGGTGTGGGGATGCAACAGACCCCGGAAAACTTCGGAATGCCCGTCTCGCTCGGGGTCATATCCCTTTAGAACGCACGCGCCAGCTTCTGGTAGTGCGCCAGCTTCGAGTAGCGAGAGAGCTGCTGCAAACAAACAGCAGTTGATTGACGCAGCCAATGATTGACCTAGAAACTTGAGATTCCCAGGAACCTTACGCAACCTACTAATCTGGGCATAAGCTCTCTGTTGGGCTCTGTACGGGCCCCGTACTGCTAACAACCTTCCTGTCGTTGTAGCTCTTCTTGCCGTTTAGCAGGGTCTTTTCAAGGCTCTCGTTAGTCCCTGGAAGCGGACTGTATCCCCAGTCGGCCCGGACACGTCGCATCCACTGCTCCGCATCATCTTTCAAATACCATTCGATTTCAGCCGCATTAGTACCTCCTTTATTCTTTCGCTTCGTAATCTTATTCCTGCTCTTGTCTTTATTCAAAACCCGGTGATCAACCTTCACCATATGCTGCCTGACCACCTGCGGGAAGTTGGTGAGCATCTCAAAGCACCGCAGATGGAAGAAGCATTCGATCGTATCAAACACGCTCCGCCTATCGTACTCGTACTGTCCTTCAATATCGTTCTTGAAGGTGCCGATCTCGTCATCGACATACTCCCAATCCACTGCGACCTGGTAATTGCCGGCGATGACCGTCCGTGGGTGTTTGTAATTCTTCTCCCGCAGCTCGCCGGTGGCTGTACGAATCAATTCGTGCGTTTCCACGCCCTTGCAGTGGCGGTAGCGACACCAGGTCTTGTAGTGATTTTTGTACACTTTTGTGTTTGCGTACGGATGCCGTTGTATCCAGAAACACGGTACGCGGCCTGGGCGGAGTGTTGGGAAGAAGAGCAGTTCGTGGATATTGGACTCGTCGTATAGCTTCACCTTTTGGTCCATTTCGAGATATGCTTGCTCCTTCTTCGACATGGTGCGGTTTCCGCCACTAGTCGTAATTCGCCGACGTTTCGTACGGGGCCCCTCCTCGTCGTAATCTCCTACGCTGGTGTCAGGAGTCGGGCGTGAGGACTCGCGGTCGTGGGACGTAATCACCGGCACCGATGCAACGTAAGGTTTAAATTCCTCTAACGACTGCTCTTGGACAAATCGCCTAACGGGAGTCAGTGTTTGTACTGGTTTGTATAATGGAGCTGTGTATTTTGTTTGAGTAAGAGCCTCTTGATGTGATTCCTCCACTTCACCCTTTTTTGGCCGCCCACGCTTTCGCTTCTCCGAGGGCTGGATCAGCGGGGCTGAAGGTGCGAGCATCCGTCGTGTAAACTCGTCCTTGTTTATCACTTGGGAGATGGGTTGTGATGTATATTCCCGCGGGGTGTTAAGCCTGGCGGTTTCGTCAAGGATATCGCTCATATTAGCATCGAAAAAATCGAGGTTGAGGGATGAGAGAAAGTCGTCGAGATATTCCTGCGAGATATTTGCTGGGACAAAATCATCTTCCACCGGCTGGTCGTCCAGTGGAAAATCGCCGACTAAGCCGGGTGCTGCGGGGACTGGGCCGAAAAGCTGCTCTTGAGCAGTTACTGTAGGTGAAGAGCATTTGAAAGGTAGAGATTCCTGCTTCACATGGTGGTACAGCCTGTGATCTAGTAAGCTGTGCCCGGCCTCAGGGCTGTGATCGTATGTGCTCTCGTCCCTCTTCGACTTCCTAACCAGTTTCCTCCCGAACCAACACGGTAGAGACGTTAAGGCGGGCCTTCCAGGGGGGAAAATAGCTTTAGATTCTGCTATCGATGGCTTTGGTGGGTCTGGTGCAGCGATAGAACCGTGCGTGTCGGGGGCTCTAAGCTGAGGGTCGAGGAATGAGTCTGGAACCTGGTACTGATGCTCGAAAGCAGGTTTGGAGTCGTCCGCCACGTGTGGGTTTTGGAGATCGGGCAGGTGAGGGTAGAATGCTTCGTCGAAGAAGGTATTCGGTTCTTCGTTCGGGAAGAAAGAGGAGTCGTTAAGGTCATAGTAGGAGGGTTCATAATGGCTGGTGGGTCGGGTGGAAACGCTAGTCCCGGCGAGGTCAAGGTCGAAAACCCAATTACTGATATAATCATCTAGCTCGTGCTCCAAGTTGATGCCTTCGAGAGGGTTACTGGTGTTATCAGACCTCACACCCATCACTGTGATATGAAGTCAACGAACGTAGTTATAGCGAGCTGCCCACAATACGAGTTCTATCTTTGAATGCCTATTAGATATTAGGAAACGGGCTTTGTCTCTTAGCGCAGGTGAACTGTTGTTCGTTGAATCTGCTTCTGAAGACATTGTTTTTAGCCTAGCGTACAACATAGAAATTTGTAAGACCAGTGGTAGCCTCCATATCGAGAATAACTTCAAGCTGTGCTTGCTGTGACAACGAGGGGCAATTTGAAGCGCGTTTCTATATAGTGCCGCGAGACTGCAATCTTGCCTTCTGGATCGTGAAACACTACGCGCGGAGTGATGGTACTACCTGCTACCAGTACCTCGAAGATGACAGACTTCAAGGGGCCCATACGTGTCGAAGTAAAGATTACGGTAAGAAGGCATGCGCCTTTGTTGGTATAAGAAGTTGCCCCCCCTCCCCCGGTTTTTTGTTTGACACACGTGCCACTCCCTCGACAAATGCCATAGACCGTGACTTTCGGTCCTTGATTGAAGACGGGGCGTCGGGCATGCCCAAGAACCGTTCCCCGAGTCTTCCATAAAGTGATCCCTGCTACCCGACCATCCAGAGCGGAGTTTTCAGGAATCATCCCTTTTAGGTCATTGTAGGCCGTCCAAAAAACTGGATATTGCTACAAGCATTAGCCTTTGTATCCCTTGGGGTACTAAACTGCTAGTCTAGAGGGCGCCCTCTATTCCAATCGTGATGGATCCGACGGCCGATATTTGCGACCATGGTGTGTTGGGGCTTGTCCGCAGGTATATTTCCAACTTCGACAGTGCTCAGGCTCTTCTGAGCTATCACTCTTGACCCTGTAAATCGGAGACCCACCCATTATGGTCTTCTGTTCTTTCGGGATCGGTTGGGGAAAGGCATTCCGACCGAACAATTTTCTTCCTGGGCCAATCTCTGGCGACATCGATATTTCGCCGAGGCCAGAAAAACTCCAAGAATATCATGATGAGGTAGTCGATGACCGCGCAGAGTACAAACAGCTTTCCTGCCCAGACCCCGCATCCATAATATCGTTTAAGTCGGTCTATTAATCGTGAACTTCTGAGTCTCATGATGCCATCGTACACTCTCTCTGTCCGTTCGGCGACGTCTGTCCATGAGTACATTTGTCGGATTTGGTCGTGAAACAATTCCGGCCTCACCGTCCCCGACTTGATTGCTGAGATAGCCTTCGAGGTTGCAGCGACTAAATCATCTTCTTCCGGTTTCGCAAATACTGTCATTTCGCTAGGTAGGACCTCAGGGATGCCACCAACTTGAGTGCAGACAACGTACAAGCCGCAAGACGCCGCCTCTACGATGACCGTCCCAAACGCCTCCGTCAAGGAAGCATGGAGGTATATATGACCGCGGATCATTACGTTCCGGACGTCCTCGTGTCGGATGGATCCTAGCATCTCGACCCGGTCCTGGAGAACATTCTTCTCAATCATCTGTTCCAAATCGATGGCTTTCGGCCCCGAGCCGCCGATAATAAAGCGAACGTTTTCGTGTTGGGCACATATTCGGGGGATCGTAGCCACTAGGAGATCGCATCCCTTGTTATAAAAAAGACGCGAGATGACGACAATTGTGATCGTAGAGGTGGGTGGAGGGACATCCGCAGGTCGAAAGTCTTTGGAAACGAGGGCGTTAGGTATTGTCGAGACGGTAAATGGGTCGAGGGCTGCTCTGAGAACGGTATTTTCTTTGCTGCTCGTTGGTGAGCGGTTACTCGAGCTAAAAAGGCCAGTATACAAGAACATACCATGTGTGTGAGACGCATATTACATGGTCAACATCACTCAGCGTAAACTTAAGAAGCTTGTTCGTGAGAATACTAGCGGCGTCCGCAAACCCGAAGAGACTATGGTCTGTGAAGCACGTCTTCAACCCCATCGTTTTTGCGTGGAGCAAGCCTTCTTGGCAGAAAGATGACAAGCTTCCATGGCCGTGGACGATGTCTATCCGTTCTCGGAGAACAATCTGACGGAGTATTGGGAAAAACGAGAAGACCGTAGGTAGCGCAGACTCCCGGTAAACGACCCAGAAAGGTACGTAATAAACTTTGATGCCGTTGGCAAGGTAGCGTACACCGGTACGGTCGCCGTATGAATGCGTGATTATAACGACCTTGTGGCCACGATCTACTAGTTTCTATATGCCCTCAGAATTAGTCCAAGAACTGGGCTCTCGGAGCTTCGCGGTGGACCGTAGCATACGCTTGAAACTTGGTAAATATGGCTCTCAACACCACCAGGCTGTGGGAAGAAGAAGTCTGAGACCATCCTAGCACAAACACCACGCGTCAGCAGGGCACGACTCGTTTCTCGTTTGGAGTAACCATACGCTATATTGTAGGACATCTTGCCAGCTCTCGTGGTATATGGCTGAGGCGCTCGACGCGGACCTCAGCCGACTCTAGAAACCGTTTGTGACAAATGAAGGTTTGATTCGGGAGCTTCTCACGTTTGTTGTCGAGAGATACGTGCTGCCGCCAAGACTTCGCTTGCTCTTGTCTTTTGCGACAGCCGAAATTTTGCTACACCACAAACCTCATCTCGCGATCCAAATTCCCTTGCGGACAACCAACAATGTCGAAGAAACGGAAGAGAGATGCCGATGCCGCAGCCAACGGCAATGGAGGCACCACAGACGGCAAGGAATCCGCGGACCACTCGAACAGCAAGTTGCACAAGAAGGACAAGCAGCGACGACATCGAGACCGGCCACGCTCACCTCCAGATCCGAAACCCGACTCTGCATCGCTAACGGGCCATGGATCCGAGGATGAACAGTCCACAGTACCCAAAGGGGCGACTGAGAATAGGAGCGCCGAGGGGCCGGCGCCCGAACCC
>KI966412.1:370020-463676 GCA_000525045.1 Drechslerella stenobrocha 248 | reverse complement strand
CCCGCCATATCCAACAAGAAACAGGACAGACCTCGGGACCCTAAAGACGACGCTGTATCCACTGGCCATCTGTCGATTCTCTCTAAGTTCGGCAAGTACCGTGCGGAGATCCTAGGAAACGTTCCTAAGGCTCCAGCAGTAGAGGCCGAAATCGCATCGGAACAGCTACAAGGACTCCACCCGCTGCCGCTGCCGCCTACTGTGCAATCCCAACGGGTGGACCCCAATTCTACGCTTCCATCATATCTCTCTCAGCCCACGACCGTCCCCACCACTCAGAGGCCGCCCTTTAGTTCATTCAACCTGCCGGGCCATATACTCGCCCGGCTTCGGAACCTCAACATAACCGATACGTTCCCGGTACAATCTGCTCTCCTGCCTCTACTTCTCCCTGCCACAGAGAAACCTCTCTCCACACTCAAGTCGGACCTTCTGGTATCCGCTGCAACTGGCTCCGGCAAAACGCTCTCATATCTGATCCCCATTCTCTCGAGTCTCCACAATCGTACCATCTCTCGGACCTACGCCCTCATCATTGTCCCTACACACGAACTCGCAACCCAAGTGCAACGAACCGCTGAGCATCTCGCTTCAGGCACATCCCTCAAAATCAGTACTGCTGTGGGTACCCGTCCGTTCGATGTTGAGAAGGATCACATCATCGCCAACGAAATTGGGAGCACAGGCGCCGATATCCTTGTCGCCACACCGGGGAGGCTAGTAGAGCATTTACGGAAAAATCCAAGCTTTACACTCCGCTATCTCCAGTGGCTTGTGGTTGACGAGGCAGACCGGCTCCTGAATCAGAGCTTCCAGGATTGGGTCGGGATTATAGGCGAGGAGCTCCAAAAGCCTTTCGAAAATGGCCAGCGGCCCAAAGGCAGCTTCGACATCACATCTATGGGCTTGCGAACCCCGAGTTGTGCGGCAGATAATGTGAGAAAGGTCATACTCTCTGCAACAATGACCCGAGACGTTGGAAAGCTTGCAGGCTTGAAGCTCAGGCGCCCACAGTTGATCGCTGTTGATGACGCAGGTGGCCACGAAATTCCAATCGATGCTCTCAATATAGAGGGGGGAGAAACAGAAGATGGCAAAATCGTCGATACAGGGCTGAGAGAATTGACTTCGTTACCCTCAACCCTGGAAGAGTTCTTCTATCCCGTGCCCAACCCCAGCCGGAAACCTCTTCTACTTTCCAAATTACTCTCCAGCGGTGATTTCAAATCCGGCATATTGATATTTGTAAAATCAAACGAAGCTGCGGTCCGTTTGGGAAGACTCCTTGAACTCCTCTTCGACCATGGAGCTAAGTCGAAGAAGGGGAAGAAGCAAGGAGAAACCCAGAAGTGGGTTATAGCTACCTCTACATCCGATAGGCGCAAGAAGGACATTTCTGCCAACACCGCAAAATTCAAGGCCGCTACGATAGATATTTTGATATCAACAGATTTGATGGCTCGAGGGGTTGATTTGCCCAATGCTCAACTAGTAATAAACTATGACTCTCCCAGAAACGAACGGGATTATATACATAGAGTTGGCAGAACTGCGAGGGCAGGGAACAACGGGACTACCTGGAGCTTAGTGGAAGACTCGGAGGCGAAGTGGTGGTGGGGGGCCATTGGGAAGGTTAGGAGGGGAAATCATGAAGGCGTTAAGAAAGGAACCCTGCCGTCTGTTAAGGAAAAAGATGTGAAGAGATACGAAGAAGCATTAGTAACGCTTGGGAAAGAAGTTCGGGGCTCGTGATCATTTTCAGTTTCCTTGCTTGAGCGGAGGGCGATCAATACCCGAATGGTTTTTACTCGTTCCTACAGCGTGGAGTCGCAATAATCGAGAGCTAGTCCTGAATGTATAATATATATGTACAATATCATTATATCCGAACTCGAGACTGGTGCCGAGACCGGATCGCATCATTTCCAAACGATTGCTGATACCATGATTCAAATCGATATTCCAGAAGTTAACTAAATCACAAACGAGAAACTAAATACCTAGGTAATATGCATCCAGGTATATGATCATCATGCCGCTTTTTGCTTCAGCTCCTGGCTCCCATAAAGTGCGATAACAGCTATACCTAAGAAAGCCGCAACGACGCTAAAAACCAATGCAACAATACCGCGAGCAGTGAACCTAGATTTGCCCACAGAATTAGTCTCCCAACTTGCCAATGTGGAGTTTGGAACGTATGTTCCCTGGGTATACAAAAATACTGACCCTGCTGGTAGAGGCGCTGGGCTGAGATTTTGCCCTCTCAAATCCAAATAATCCTGGGTGTTGCCAGCTGCATTCCCTGCGGCAGGCAAATTCTGGCCGTTACAGACATCCAGATGGTCTTGTGGTATCTTCAGTGTGCTTTGAAGCACATCTGGAGCCTCGATGAATGTCGCAATGAGCCCAGACTGAATGTGCCATTCGATATGGCAGTGGAACAGCCAGACACCGGGGTTATCAGCGCGGAAGCGCAAAACCATGTTGCCGCCAGGGTTTATCAGCACTGTATCACGCCTCATTGGCTTTTGTGCAAAAGTAACAGACGAGTCAGAAGCATCATAAAGACCGGCGTCAACATCGCTGCGGTAGGCGAGCTGGAAGGTATGCCCGTGAAGATGGAAAGGGTGCTTCCCAGGGTCGTTGTTGTTGACAATTAGTTCTACGACGTCATGGTGCTTGAACACGTGCGGGATGGTGTCCCGGCCATAAATCTCAGGTGTCAAAGAGAGATTGCCGGACTTTAGAGCAGTATAGAGCGTGGGAACTTTCGGGGCTACATAAGTGAAGCCGTTGAAGAAGGCGTAGTTGGCACCATCCCCGAGATTGTCCATCATGACCTCGAGCGAGAAAGAGTAGGTGGGATCCTCCCAGAGGTCTTCGCCATCTAGTGGTGTCAAACCAAAATCGTCAAATGGTTCGAATTCGTCAACGAAAGATGGCTCTGGAAGCGGCTTGGAAGCATCATATATCAAATGACCGGTTACGTTGGGGTTGAGGCCATCGGGAACCACGTCGAAAAGATCCTGCAAAGCCATAATCGATACTGTCAGCATGATAGTGCAGAGGTCAATACACGGCATATCGCATCAAAAAACAGAAACTTGCCTGATCCATACTGCCTACGATCGCGAAATTCTCACTTGTGTCGTTTCTTGTAGTGAGCAAAAACGAATATCTTTGCGCAGCAGTGAAATATATCATATCCGCTTCCGCTTCTTCGGTATACTCCCCATCGACCTCAATGATACGCATGGTGTGCCCTTCAATCCAGAAATATTGCGCCGCAAAAGCAGCCATATTCACCATTCGCACCAGGTATGTCTTACCTGGCAGCACATTGAATGGCATTTCTTGTGTCTCATTCATGAGCGCAGAGTTTGGAACCGGTTCGGCGCCGGTAGGGTTCCCAACTGACAGGAATTTGCTGAAGAGAACAGGGTTCTCATCGTGATACCAGTCGCTTAGGGCTATGATAACTTCCTCGTCATATTTTCCTGCATATGGGCCCTTCGGGTCTCGCACGATCAACGGTCCACGAATGCCATCTGGATACTGGCCTTTGACATGTGAATGATACCAATATGTTCCCGGTTGGTTAATCTAGTCCAGAACCAGCATCAGCCTGATGAACGTCAAGAGCCTGAAAGTTTTGATGTGCATCTCGACAATATGAGTCTGGAAACATATGCGAAGATATGCAGTATACCAAAGCGTACCGTAAAGTTATAGGTCATCCTCTGGCCCGGACCCAAGGCGCACTGTGTAACTTTTGCAGGACCATCCATATGCGCGGTTCCATTCTGGAACAAACCATGGAAATGGAGACTTGTGTCCGCATCCGGCAATCCGTTGAAGAGATTCACAACAAGTCTGTCTCCTTTCTCAACGTCGATGGTAGGAATTGGCCATTTTCCGTTGATACCAATAACTCTCCGACTGAATTGACCGTCCGGGTTTGCTTCGGTGTATGTCACGTTGAAGTCATAGGTGACTGTTTTCGCGAGCGCTGTTGATACCAGGGATAAGATAGGGAGAGCAACTGCTAGGGACTTCATCTCGATTATTAACTGCCGCCTTTGCGATGCGCCGCCGACAGTCTCAGGTTCATATATGAAAGGCGACGCCTAATCGGCAGGAAATAGGAAGGGCAGAGGTGGGAATGCAATAGTCTCCCTGCGACGGATCTGATAAGATTATTTTCAGTCCAAGTTGGAGAGCCATGAGCCACCACCCAAAGCGTTTTGTAGGAGGGATAATTTCTGGTTCCCCCATCGAGTTGTCCCGCCCATAATTCCATCCTCTTTCTCGCCCATCATTGAGTGACCGGCTCGCGAAAAAGAAATTACCCACAGCTGATGTTGGATGGGTCCTCCAGGGCCCAAGTACCCCGTTCAAGCTAGAATTGAATCTCCGGACACCACCTCGTGAAAATTTCACAGAGGTGCCGAGGAAAAAGAAAAATCTAGTGTGGGAGACGGATCAGATAATGAAGCGAACAATATCCCCAAGTATTTCGGAACTCTGGCGTTCAAACTGGCGGTAGTTCACACGCACATAGCCGTCATGGATGTTGACGCAGGTATTGCAGGCAGCAAACACTAGGAAATTGACAGGGATGTTTGATAGCTACTGTCATTACGAACTGCCCGCCAAGTACTAGTTTGAACACCAAGCAAGGTCCCCCAAAGCTTGAGAGGAGGGGATTGCCGATTGCCAATAGTTACTAAAAATGCTTGATAGGCTTGATAGGCTTGTCAAGGCATAGAATCACTCAGCGCAAATATACAGGGCTCATGTTCGATATACGGCATTGATCAAGTTAGTTCGACCTACAGCTAGTTTTTACGCCAACCAGCAAGCAAATATGATTTTCTTACCGTCAACGAACCGGAAAGATTCTTCGAGACATATTTCGTAATGTCAAAGTTTTTCGCTCAAGGCTGAGACGGCGCTCTTTGAGTTTTATTTCTCGTTCGAGTTAGAATAGTAGTCCATCCCACCCCATCCTAGACTCCACGAATTCAAATTGACAAGGAAAATTCGACTCTCGATTCCGGTTTGCACGCTTGGCGAAGGCGGGTGGGAAACTTGGGGGTAAACTGGCTAATGAGACCGCGCAGACGCACAAGCCGAAGCCGGGGTGGGCACATTCTGATCTGATATGATGGAAAACGCGCTGCTTCCCCCTCATGTTCACACTAACATATCTTCTTGCAGTGCCGGTTCGCCGAACTCGGCCAACCACGTTGAGAAACAAGAGGGACGTTCTGACCCCGATCCTGAACTCCAGGCTACCACCGCAACTGCGCATGCGCAGTCGCTTCGGAAGTCACTAGCTTTCGCGATTTTAGCCCTTCGGGCGACTGAATCGCCTGATCCTGTTGCTCAAAACCTCCACCCTTCCTTCTTTCGTCCTCCGCGGTACCTTCCTGCCCCGGAGCTCTTGAACCAAAAGCGAGCTTTTGGAACCAACAAGACCCACAGCGAAGTAAAGTTATCAGATCCGAGCTGCCAAGCTAAGAAGTGGTCTCATTTCTACTAACAGGGGTCATATCAAAAGTGGGGCCTGTTCATGCAGTCCATCGTCTGCAACATGCAGCTGCGCAGCTGAGCCGAAGCCCGCAAGTCGCCTTCGAGGTCGTATCATTTTCGAAGGTAGCATGCTCTAACTGCAGGGTGCCATTCCCAGTTTTTCAAAACTTGAGCAATTTTTTCTCGCGCTGATGTCCTTTGTCATCCGATAAAGTCCCTAGCCCCGACTAATGCACCATGCACGACCAGCCGCAATATATCTTAGAAGCGTGACATTTGCGGCTCCACAGCGCTTCAGCTGGCCGACGGGCAAGGAGGCCCCCCAAACGGAGAAAGCCGTTCAATCGTGTTGCAGATAGAAGGGCGCCCACGGCTCAAGAAACAACCGAGGGGCACAATTGATTCCGATTTCGTATTTGGTAGGCGCTTCCTAGGACTGACGGGAATCCGGGCCCCTGTGCTTTAACCGTTCGTCCGCTGTGAGCATGTGGCGATTGCATCGATTGGGTTCCTGGATAAGTTAGCACTCGCTGATTGCTGCCAAAGGCAATTCGCTGATAATTCGAGTGGGGAGCGCCCTTTGCTTCCTTCCCTTCTTTCCTTCTCCTCAAAGCGGCCGACTTTCATCTGTTGTCTTCGTTATCAGATCCGCCTCTTTGCTGCTTTATCTTTCGGATCAATCTCGATCCATCTGATGCAAAAGGATGCCGAACGTTTTCGCAGTGCCAGGTACGTACGACATGCGCAACACAATAATATATGTCTATTATAGCTGTAGCTACCGGTAGCGGAAACGTCGATGATATTAATCTCGCCGCCCTGGTGACGCCTGATAGTGTTCTTTATCGTCTTTCGAGAAACACTCGAGACAGCCATCATCGCCTCGATTCTTCTTTCCTTCCTCAAGCAAACTTTTGATACTCCAGAGAGCGATCGAACGGCATATGTTCGGCTACGGCGACATGTCTGGCTGGGACTTATCAGCGGGATGTTTATTGTCCTCGCGGTCGGCGGCGGGATGATTGGGGCGTTCTACGGCCTCGGCGTAGATGCCTGGGCGCAGTCTGAGAATATCTGGGAGGGTGTCTTTTGCTTGGTTGCCAGCATCATCATTACGGTAAGCCTTCCCATAGCCTCTCCATATGTCACACACAATTGCGTGCTTCTCAAATATACATAACACAGCTTTGCTGAGCAGCGATATCTTATGTGAAACAGGTAATGGGTGCCGCCATCTTGCGTGTTTCTAAGCTACAATCCAAATGGCAAAAGAGGATAACGCTTGCACTTCAAGCACCAAGTAAGGGCACGACATTCGGGCAAAAGCTCGAAAAGTACTCCTTATTTATCCTGCCATTCATCACGGTTCTCCGTGAAGGCCTCGAAGCTGTGATCTTCGTGGGGGGCGTCGGTCTTTCTTACCCGGCAAGCGCGTTCCCGATACCCGTTCTCACGGGTCTGCTCGCCGGCTCCGTGATTGGTGTAATCCTTTACAAGTACGTTTCCAACTCCGAGGAACATCGGTCCAGGGCAAGGAACACCCACTAACATGCATATACCTCACAGGGGTGGCAACCGCTTCCATCTTCAAATCTTCTTGATCGTATCGACTTGCTTCCTCTATCTCGTTGCCGCAGGCCTTTTCTCTCGCGGTGTATTGACACTTGAGATGCACCAATACGGAAAACTCGTGGGCGGCGATGTCGCCGAAACGGGCGTAGGGCCAGGGTCATACGATATCAGGCAAAGCGTTTGGCACGTAAACTGCTGCTCACCAACGTTCAACGGCGGCGGCGGCTGGGGCATTTTTAACGCTCGTGCGTACCACTTTCAATACAAAGTGCTTCCTTCGCCCGGGGTTTTGGACTAACTCTAACCCACGACTAAATAGTGTTTGGCTGGACAAATTCTGCAACTTATGGCTCCGTCATTTCTTACAATATTTACTGGATTGCTGTCATCATCTACTTCCTCTATAGGTATTTCAAAGAGCGGAAAGAAGCAGACACCGTTTCAGAGTCGGATACGGAAGCCAGCAAAATCAATCGCAACATCGAGGCGAAGACACCACAACAGACCGGTGTCGATGTTGACGAGAAGAGCGCATGATTAAGTCAAGCATTACACTAGGGGGAAGGCAGAGGTATAAATGACATACAACAAGTAGCATTATTGTCTATATAATATTGTAGACCTATGAATTATGGCACCGCTATTACTGCTGTTTGTAAGCAACATCTAGCTGACGATAATCGAATTGTAATTTAATATACATATATTTTGAGAATGGGTGCCGGTGTATACACCCTGCTATAAGACTGTCTATACCGACCAGCAACTATCTTGGAGAAGACGCACTCTACATGCATCACCGTTACGATATCATGACATGCATATCTTCTAAAAGTGACACACTATGCTCAAGACCTAGATTCGGAGAGGCTGGGTTCTTTGCAGAAGCACACCGGTATCAGAGCATTGATAGTACAAGGCCTCAACTCGGCATAGTATCCCAACAAGCAACATTGGTACCTCAAGAGGTCAGATTACGAACACCAAGTCGGTAGCCACAGGCCAGTCTATTACTATAAACAGTACAACTGATTAGTACGCATTCATAGTTACTATACATTATTCCCAGTGTTTCCACCGACACCTCCACCAAACACACTGGGCAGGAGGCTCGCCGCCCCAGGTTGGTTTTCGGGCCATTGTACACGTGCGGGAATACCAGGCGCCAACCACATAAAGTCGTAATTATTAATGAACCTGATGCTCGTCCTTGCCCTAAACTTGTACCCGTATAAGAACAAGTTGGTCGTTAGGTGTGGCAGCTGCTGAGGCGGACCAGCGTAGGCTGTCAATCCTGCAGTATAATTAGGGTTGTCTCTAAGCAACCGGTCGTAATCCAGAATATCACTATCACCTGTCGGTGACTCGAAGTCGGATTCTAGATCCCCTCCTCGGAACGGCGTTGTGAAATCTGTTTCTGCATCTTGAAACGCTAACGCGGGATCGGTTTCTTCCTCGCTGATGGAGGTACCGCTGGGTGTGGTTTCCGCCAGAAATTCGTCCAGCTGGTCTGCACGATCGAGGATATATTGATCGATCAAGGCTTGAGTATCTGGCGGCACTGCTTGTGGGTTCGGATTCTGATTCAGATTTGGACCGCCATTGTTTTCAGGCCCAAGCTCTATAGTTCCTAGTGGCAGTGACTCCCCCTGTTCTTGGTTCTGGTTAGCTGTAACATCGCTGTCATCCCCGTCCATATCACGTATGGGACTACGCTTTCGAAGCCCGTTTCCAAATCCACCTTGCGATTGGTATGCCGACTTTGGACTGCTTGTTCCCGTGTTATCAAACGGGCCGCTGTTGAGATCGTTTGCGACGCCTTGTTGGGCCTCAATTTCCATCGCGGTAAATTCGGAGTCGTTTTGTTCGGGTTCATCCGGCTGGTTAACATTCCCCTGGGTGGCAACCATTTGTTCAAAGTCGCGGACAATGGCGTTATTCTCCTCCGACTCAATCGGCATGTAGGCAAAGTTCGGATCCATGCAATTGTCACCATCGTGTATTTCGATCCCCGACAGAACAAAAGGGAAACCCGCTATAGCGCAATAGACATCGATTGAATTAGTTAATTGATTGAAACAAGGACTACAGATTCACAGTTACAAGCAAAATTCACTTACGGTCTATATCCCCTGCGTAGTATTGTATCTCAGCCAAGAATGCGTTATCATCCGTAACAATGCCGTTTGCACATCCGCCATTTCTCCATGCATTTGTAACGCCTGGGGTTGCAGCATCCGTAAAATGTGACCATCGTTCCCATGGCTCAAGCACTTCTGTCTCCTCTCCGGTCTCCCAGTCTGTGTTCAAAGTTATCACCGTCTTCGCTTGCTGAATGGAGAGCCAGCGGCCCTGGACAGATACAACCCAGAAGGAAGTAAGCCACAAAGCAGTCGCAATCGAGTTGAGTTTGCCCCGAGAACTTGACCTCATTATGTGGCGCGTTTGATTTTGGGATAGGTTCTAGATATAGATTCGGTACAACACTAATATCATGAACTTGCAGGCTGCCGGGCTATGGGACGCAACGCTCCTATACGTATATACACGAACCTTGCTTACCAGAAAGTTGAAAGATTTCCCATGTATGAAAGGTCACATGATCTTATGAGCATATAACTCGGCTGGAGAAGATGGGAGAGCATGTTTCCTGCACCCATAAATCCACGAGGGAGAGTAATTTTGCGGCCCTTCCGAGCCCCGTGGCGCACATAAGCGTGTCTGCACGCATATGAGACAGTTACGGCCCACGCTCGCATAGCGTGACACCCAGGTTTATATCCCAAAGGCTTGGGTATCGCTATATCTACACTACAATCTATATAATCAATACCACTGTTTGAACCAAAAGATCACCACCGTGCATTTAGTTTTGTCAGGTCGCCCAGCTTCAGGGCGTAAAAAATACAACATGCAACACGCAATACTAGCAACTCTGCTAGCATCCGCTCCCCTGCATGTCCACGCAAGATGGCTCCAAGCAATCACTGCGATAATGCCCAGCAACAGCATTCGCACGAGCGATGTGCCAGCAAGCATAGCAAGTAAAACAGAATGGACTGACTGGGAACAACCCGATTTCGACATCGCACTACGACCATTTATCGATTTCGACATTGAAATGCCTGAGTGTTCCAACCACATAATCAGAGACCCGGGGGCAGTATTGTACGCACTTGGATATTCTGGGAGTAACGTCAACCGTAAGACCTCTATTACCTTGATGCCCTTACACGGCAATTATTTGTCCATGGGTGCTAACATTCGATCTTTTAATAACATAGCTGCATTTCCGTACTATATCACCGGCATCGAGATCCACAAAGGCCCCGACTGCCAAGACGACGATCCGGAAATTGTAGAACTGCCAGACGGCGAGGACCTTATTGAAGAAGTGATCCCTGCTCAGATCCCCGTCATCGAAGAGGAACCTGAAGATTCCGGTATCTTCGGGGAAGAGCCAGCGATCGACGGCCCACCAAGGAGACTCGTGCGCAGAGCCCCGCCTCAAACACCACCTGAAGAGGAGGAAAAAGAAGAAGATAAGGAAAACTTCAGAGGCGGCCAAGGTGCCGGTGGCAACAATGGAAATGCCAATAACGGCAATAACAGAGGTGGCGGAAATAGAAGAGAAGCCTTCCGCACGTTGAACTTTGATAACCTTCCCAGAATCCAACTGAACCCTCAAACGCAAATTGACGATCCCCCCGAACCCTTCAACCCTCTTAGCGGTATGAGCTTGAGATTCGCACAGCCAACATACCCAGGACTACAGCAGCAAGGCCTCCAGCTGCCAAGGCAATTCGGACCGCAAAGGTATTCTAACTCCCAAGATTTTTGACAGCAAGGTTGATCTGAATCAAAAGCTTACCAGACCAACCTTAGGCCCCAATATAACCCGCCTAACCAAATAGAGCCCAATTATTTCAACGAAAGGCCGATACAACAAATCAACCCGTTCTCTAACTCTTTCAGGAAGCTTAGTTTCAACGACGACGACCAAGATAATGTTCCGCTAAGTAACTTCATGAGGGTTAGGCTTGGACTTCCTCCCGTAGATCCCATAGCCACGCCCAATCTTGACGAGACAATCATCAGCGCCGATAACGGCAACGATGACCAGATGGAGATCATCGAGACTACTCCTGATAACAGACCAATCGATAGGACAAATCTCATGGAGAACCCATTACAGTTTAGACTGAGAAACCAAGACTTCCGTCCAGTAGCCCAACCAAACTTGGGATCAACGGCATTCAGGGAACTGGATTTCGGCCAGCTATTCCCGCAAAGACGAAACGCCGAAATGCAGCCGGGTACTAACCCAGTCGGTTCAAACCAGCCGGAAAACCTGCGATCGATGGTAATCGAAGATCCGTATAGCGTTCGTAATGCCGACTTTGACGGGTTTTCCGCAGTCCGGAATGCTATCCAATTTGTCGAAACAGGAGGCTATTCTAGGTCGCCGCCAAGAAACCAGCCGGCAACAATGAATATTCCACCCATGGACAACCAGGACGACGTTTATCAAGTAAACGTATACCCCGACAACGAGATCAAAGGCGATATTAGTTTCCGATTTATGATCGACTATAGCAGGAAGCATAGCTAAGCAGGTTGCCAGGGCCTGGCCTCAATTGTTCAGATAACTATTCAAGAATAACTACTTTAATCGACATGTATCTACTTTCCACCTTATAGATTTAATGCAACACAACTTCCATGCAGATGAGTTTCGGAAGGTTTATTGAATTGATAAAAATATTGATTCTAAATCGATGCAGGCCGGTACGGGATATCACATATTCCTTCCAAACGGGAATCTACAGATCTATCCGCCTGGCACTAAAACTGCAACATTACCCCAACAGATGGTACAAAATTAGCTATGAAAAGCACCCGAAGAACACCTACACGAAAATTCCCTATGTAGGCCTACCACCGCGATGCTTCCATCACAAAGATGGGATCGATATCACCCCCCACACACCGGCTTGATCAAAAAGGTCACATTGAAACAATCCGGGGCGGTCTCACTCCACTCATCTCCCAGCACCAACGGGGCATTGAAATACTCTTTGTATAGAGGGCAATAGTTCCAAGTATCCCTATGCCAGAAGCCATCCGCCAGACAGTACAGCTCCTGATAGCCACCAGGGAACCTTCCACTCGGCGGCCGCGGTTCACAGCGCAGGTACTCGTAGCTCCGCCGAGTAATCTCGCCGCGTCCCATCAAATGCGCAATCGGAAAGTGGCTGTAATGGTCGACATTGGCATACTGAGTCCCGTTTTTATGCGCGGTGTGTAGTCTCTTCTTCGAGTCAAGTGAGAAGACTGATGCTTCCAAAATGTCTGGCGTGAACGCCGCTTCGATCGAGAAGGATAGCAGCCGGGGTGATAGCGCCGCCGCCCAGTAGTACTGCCCATTGATGGGCATAGTCGAGGCAGCGGGCCGCGGGGGCGGATAGCTGGTGGCCTGGAGATAGAATGACGGGTTGGTCGGGGACGCGGACGGCGTGCACTTGATGGTGGTGGAGTGGGTCGAGAGTATTCCAGACACTTCAATCCACGTGTAGGACTGAGTCTCGGTGGTTAGGGACGGGATCCACTCGGTATTCGTGTATGTTATCCCTTGTTCGATAATCTGGTAGGATTGCGATGGATAAAGTAAGCACCATAGGTTTGGGGGCTGAACATGCGCATGTGAACCGGTTGAAACAACTTACAACCCAGGTTGTGTCTGTAGTTTTCTCTTTGATGGTTTTCCGCAGGTCCTTGGTCGCCACTGGTGTGCAGCTGGTGATCAGGCACTTGCAGGCCTTCGGTTGAACAGTGGAGTGACATATCGAAGTCGTGCGTGCTTCCCGTCCAAAAATGTCTTTCGCATCAAGGCCGTCCACATCACGTCGGCGGGGCGCGGGCGCGACGGTCTTCACCACGAATCTCCTATAAATGAGGCAACCATGTCAGGCATGCTGTTATATGCACATGTTACTCCAATTGAGGGAAGCGACTGGTAAGACAGCAGTGCACTTACTCGACAGTCCAGATTGGTGTCAAGGTCTCAGTTGCTACATCCAAGTATGTTGTCTCCTGCAGGATGCCGTCAAACCGATATCAGCATCAATCTGGCCGCGCGCGCAGTGCTCTGTCGACAGCGCTGACTAGTAGCTTACTGTGTAATCAAAACTGGACGTCTCAGTCGTCTCGGTGACCTGTTTGGTCTCGTCAGAAAAATCCCCCTTTACAACAATCTACGAAAACAACTGATATGCATGTATACATACGATATACTCGGACGTGTACGTCTCGGTTACTATCTTTGTGCTCGTTATCGTCACCGGGTCCCCAGAAATTGTCTTCGTGCTCTTCACGCACCCCAGAACTGAGGAACACCAGCTCGTCAATGACAGCGATCTCGTTTTCGTGGACTGAATCGCCTGGACGCATGACTTGACCGAACTCGCACGACACGACCTAGGACTCGCACAGACCGTCGATGGCGCTGTTAGCAGTTGTAGGGCCGCAATCGCTGCAGCGAAACCAGACAACCGCATCGCCGTATTTCAAGGCTATGTCCTCGGAAAAAGGATGAAATACGAGAGATGAACTAGGGCAATCGGGACAAATATGGTAGCTCTGGACGGGGGAGAGGTCGTCGCCGCGCTATCGAACAGCGGCTTCCCCTTGCCTTTTATACATCTCCACTTCGGAGGCAATGAAATCCCATCTGCGCGCCAGCTCACCACCACCACCACCGCCTCTTTCAAATACCCGCTGGCCCGGTCGAGATCCATTGAAAACCGCGGGATCAGGATCACACGAAGCGCCCAGACTCTTGGAAGTTCTTTCTCGCGCGTGCGTTTCCGTTTCTTCTTCCTTGTGGCGCTTTGGGATCCATCCAACACTCAGCCGCACGACCGATCCTTGCTTTTACGCGATTTAAGCATGTTGCCAAGAACACCATATCGATCAAGCTTCAGTTGGTCACATATAGCGCCGGTCTAGGCCGGAACGTGACGAGATTTTGAAAAGTGGATATTCAACCGATATTATAACCATAGCTAACTAACTGTCTACCAGAGAAAAAAGCAAAGGAGTCTACTAGTCGTTTTTTAATAACAAGAAAAAAGCCATCGAGAAACGCGTTCGAACAATGAGCAGGCATTCACATATCAAAAATTTCTTGCGCGTAATAGTCGCGCAGAACGGCAATGTGCAATACAATGCAAATATCAGGGAAACGATCAGTTCAGAAGGGGAGGGGGGGAGCGAAACAAACATAGACACAGAGCCCTATTAATGGTCAGAAGGGTTTTCCTTTATACACCCAGCCTCTGTTAAACAACGAGACCCTGGGTGGGAATGTCCCAAACCCGAAAAACAAAGATTAATGCGAGGGCTGATACATATAAGCATGGACAAAATCAACAGACGCCATTGTCTTGCATAGACGAAAGAGAAAACGAAGGATCTTCGACACACCGTATTAATAAATCTTTAGTTCTCCTCGGGCTCCTTGAGTCGGTGATGCCATGACCCCGAGCACACCGTCCTGTTCTTCGCCGTTTTGTTTCTCTTTTTTCGGATTTTCTTTTCAAATGTTTTTAGTCCAGCGCAGATTGTTCGGTGCCGGGTAAGCAGCCAGTCGCGAGTGAAAGGGTATCAAACCATCGAAACGCCGGAAAAGTTTGAGTCCCGAATGTTGAACATAAGCGATGCCTGCAGGGCCTATCTCTGCTGTAGAGAAATGTCCCAGTTGAAGCAGGCGCGCCAGGTAATCTTGCCTGCATGAGGGTCGAAATGGTAATAAAAACAAAAAAAAGGAAAACATTCAGATGGGTGACTGGCCGGTTTTTCGTTTATTGCCACCGTTGCCGCCACCGTTAGTAGTGCCTCTTCTCGCATGTATATCGTCAGAAAGTTCCACGGTAGGAATGATCTTTCCGTCAACCTTTGAAGTCACGACTTTCTGCTCTTTCCGTGTTGGTTTAGTTAAAGTCACGACCGACTTCGTAGGCATCGAAACAAAATTTAGCGCAATGGTAGGGGTCCCGGTAGCCTTTCCGTTCTCTGCACCTTTGCTAGGGGAGATGATAGGGCTCAGGGGTTTCAGTAAAAAGCTTGGGGTAACGTTGCGAGACTGGGGAAGTTGGTTGTCGTTGCCCCCGATCGTTGATAGGCTGTTGAGTGGTTGGGCTATCGCACAAGATCAAGGAAAGCGAAACACCAATCAGCATTTTACGCAGGGAGAGGATCCAACGGCGATGAATAATTACGGGCAGAAGATATCTTGAAGTTCTGTGCGCCAGCAGACTTCCGAAGAGCCTATCCTTGGACAGTGACTGGCACATTGACTTTCGTTCGTTTCACATCGCCCTAAAAAGAAGGATTAGACATATGCCATGAGTGCTAGAAGGGAGCTAGAATTTTTTGCGAAGGAGCTAGCCCTAGATGTAAGCATCCTCAGGTAAGGGCTCAAGTAGCAACGCACCTCGTCCGTATTAGAATTCCCATCAGTGTGCGTTCTCTTCGTTCCACTCTGCGAAACCTCAGAATTGCTGACAACTTTTCTAATGACCTTCTTTTTGACGACGGGCTTTGAAGGCTTCACGTCGCCTTTGCTAAATTCGAAAACCTCATCGGGAAGATTGAAACTAAGGCGGAAAGGTGTCAGCGATGCCTCCAGTCGAAGATTAGGTTCAAGTCGTATGGACATACTTCCTGAGTAGCTCCAACTTGACGCAATGCATTTGCTCATCATATCCCTCCCAGTTGTGACACATGATGTAAAACTCTTGTGCCGGCCATGAAATATTGACTTGTCCAACCATACCGGGCACGAGCTCGATGCCAATATAAAACGTCGTAATCCAGACGGGAACACCGGATTTCGCCTGCTCTGCCACATCTCCCGCGGGTTCTCCAGTAGTAGGATCAGCAGCTTCGGCAGGAGGTGAATTCTCAACATGTTGCCCCATCGCAACCTTATGCGCCTCCTCCTGTGTACGACAATAGTGAACCTTCTCGCAGGGCTTTACAAATGGCCTTGCACTAGCAATAACATCGGAAAGCATCTCAAGCTTCATTACTAAGTGCCGGATCTTGGACTCTACCAAACCAGACCATTTGACGCTCATTTCCTGGTCCTTGGCGCTAGCCTTGACAGTGAGATAATACTTGTAGTCTTTTGTGAAGAATGTGTGGCGTTGGAAGAGTTGGTTCCAGGTTCCGTTACCGGTGATAATTCTGTCAACTATATCAGCTGCCTTCGACATCTCGCCAAGGATAGCCGTTTTTGTGGAGGGTGTTATGTTGTGGGTAGAGCACATAGATGGATATGCGGGAGTGATGATCGGCATCAGATGATTTTTATCACTGGGATATAGCTACAAGATCATTAGTCAAAACAATCCTGGCGCAAGAGGGACCCAATTACAAGGGCAGCAAGGGTCTACATGTTTACTTACTCTCGGATTCCAAACTCTCACGTTCAATGGCCCATCCTCGATCGGTTTCAGTAGAACTGGTTGCGGCCAGCTCCACTGCCCGAGAATTCTGAAGAACTTTGAGACAATAACTGCGCTCACTGCTGCCGGGTATAGCTGACAAATTCGTGCGACAAGCATAGCCCATGCAACCCCTCCTGGAAAGCCGTAAACATTGCCATAAATAGCCCTGCATTTCGCCCAGATCTTGATAGCTCGCAAGGCATGCTTGAACACAGCAGGGGCGGGCACCAAGGTCAAAATCTCGTCCGTGACTCGCGTTCCGTTCAAGCTTCGTAGCTCCTTCTCGTCCAATCCTCGCAATAGGTTTTTGTCCTCAAGGGTCATATCCGGTGGCACTTGGGCAACACCGAGCCTGCAGAATATCAAATCGATCGAGATCTCACACATCACAAACTTGATGATCGGAACAAACGCGTCGGGGACAGGGGCTAGTTCTTCGATAACTGGTGGTTCGCCGGGTTTGTTTAGAGCTTTCAGCAGTGGAGGGTAGAATTTGAAAAAGTCCTCGCGGGTAACGAGCTTGGGCGCAACGACGAGAGTATCAATATCGGATCCTATACATCCCCATCACAAGAGCGTATTAGTACAGCTAGATATTCCCTTCCCTTCCACGAGCGACAAAGAATAGACACCCACCAGGTCCAACAACACCAAGCCGGTAACTGCCATAAGTAAAAACTTTACCGCCGGCATTATTCGTCGCAAGCTCGTTCTGGTTCTTCGAGATGTAGACCTCTCGCACAAATTCCTCCGTGATCTTCTGCAAGCGCTTTAGAACATCGACACTGTACAACATCGCGTCATCAGCCAAACCGCCGTTCAAGACGAGCGCCGGGTAGAGGGAGGCCGGTAAGGTGGTAGTTACCGCTTCTGCGACTCGTCTGCGCTCTCAAAGCTGTTCATAGCCTTGAGTTCCTCGATCAGCTCATTGTTGATCCGGACCTCCTGGTCGGTCGGCAGGGAATGGGAAATCGCGGGTGTAACGCCCCATTGACGCGGTTCTTGGCTACTAACAAAGGCGGGCGGACACGGGGTCCCGAAGGTCAGCACAACGGCAGGGAACGTCGATGAAATACGGGCTCGGAGCGGTAGTAAGATAAAAGGAGACATACTCTGTTCTCGCGATCATTGTGAGTGGAGACATGGGCGCAAGAGGTTGATGATGGGAAGAGGGAGACCAAGAGGGTTGGAAGAGAAGGAGAAGAGGATGCCATGGTTTCAGAGCTGCAATGATGCGCTTTGTGTTGTTGATTTTTGGGTTGAATGACTAAACGTGGCTGGTGGGAAATGTGGCTGGTGTTACCAAAGCAACCTGCCTATTTGCAATACCAATGTTCAGCTACGACTCGCGAACTGACCAACTTGAAGATGGGCTTTCTATTTCTATTTGTAGTGTTGCGCTATCGGCTATATTTGCTTGATAGTAACAAAATGTATCGGATCCTTATCAGACAGCAACTCTTGTGGTATTCTCCACGCCAGTTACGTATAGATATCCACTCTGCCCGTCTGCTTGCGAGGCCAAGATATCCACGTCCTAGATAAGGTCGATCCTGCCGCCCATGAGCCCGACGACATAGCAAGATACAGGTGTACGAAAGCAGAAGGGCGAGCGGCGAGGAAAGGTTCCTAGAGCTTAAGCGCTAGCTGCGTCCCTCCCACCCCACTTCTCTTCATTGTTATCTCCACCACGCTCGTCCCCCCCGCCTACGTCGTGCATCCCGTCCCCACTGCTATCTTTAGGCTTAAAGCTTGCAGCGACAAGGTCCGAAACCTTGTCCGTCTTCACCGCGACCCAATACTCCGGTTCGTAGATATATCGAGCCATATTTTTGTTGTCTTCGATATAGCCTGTCTTGCCACTCCCTTGCTCTATGATTTCAAACCCGTACATACCCATGAGTTGATAGATCTCCTCAAGCGTAAACTCCAGGCTGCCACGCCAGTCGAACGAAGAATTGGAAGTCGTTGAGTGAGATTGGGCATGGGAAATAGGACGAGAGAAACCGGAAGGCCCAAGATGATGGTGAAGATGCTCAGGCCTGTTATCATGACCGCCAGGGCGGGGTTGCGGGCCTACGGATGGCAGCATGGGTGCTATAAGGAGTACGATATCAGTCTGGTTAGTGGGATCAACGGTTACAAGCGCTAGAAGGAAAACTCTTACTTTCTGCCTCCTCGGATTGGTTTTGTGCTTCATTAAAGCTTTTGACTTCGCCTTTCTTGCCTCCCCAGGCCTCCCTACCTTCGCTTGCATCCTGTCCCTCCCAGTGCCACAACAATGGGCCGTTGTTGATCCAGATCCCGCCCTCAACAAGGATGTGCCGAATCGTCTCTAAATACTGCAAAACATTTCGAGCAGTATCAAGAAAGAAACAGGTAGCGACACAATCAAAAGACTCTTTTGACTCAACAGTGTTATAACTGTCGATGAACTCTCCTGCAGACATGGAGAAGAACTGACTTGGCCTGTAATGATAAACACCTGGCTCCAATGACTCTGTTTTTTCAGTAATCGTGTACTCTATGGTCTTGAACAACTCCGTTCCAGGATGCACGTCTGGGATAGTGACGGCGCGGGTCTGATTCTCACGACTCCGATGGTTAGAGAAACCAAGGCAGAACGGATGGATGGTGTATTGGTCCGCTTCTTCGGTACTAATCACAAAGGGAAGTTAGGTCAACCAGCTTTCACAGCTTCGCTCCCTAGAGTGACGTTGTATCTAACCCATTCAGGATAAAGTTGGAAGCGAGAAGCTGATGGTACGAGAATTCATTCCCTTCCGTGCTGTACCCTCTCTTGCAAATCTCGAAGGCCAGTCTCCCCAGCCCAGCTCCTGGGACCAAGATTTTGGTTTCACATAGCGGTAAAACTTTCCCAAAGTATTTGTCAATGGCTGTGAGAATTGGCCCATAGCACTGGTCTCTCTCTGCGGCGCCTTCCTCGCTCCAATCCCTGAGGAACTGCTTGATTGTGCTCCTTGCCTTGTCCATGTCGCTATTGTCGACTAGATTCTTCCATTGTTCGGCCTTGCTAGCATCAATGCCGAAGCTAGCACATCCTGATTTCAGAATCGCCTCTGCAAAGGTCGCATTGTTCTCGATGCACTCATCAATCTGGTCCAGAACTGGTTGGAAGTTAAGGCCCACAAGAATCTGCTGCTGGGCCAGGGGGAGAGAGTAGAGGTTTCGGCGGCGACGGTGGGTGAAAGTAAAATGGGCCGCACGGCGGTACAAACTATGAATACAGTTAGCGTCCTATTCCATGCTAGACACCATATAGGAGGCCATCGGGGCTACTTACTAGAAAGACGCTAGAGCAGCGAACAGGACATTCTGCTCATCAGGAGAATTTGGATCGGCGATTCCTGGACGGCCGAAATTTTCAGCCTTGAAATCCCGAATACGAGTGTAGATATCCATTGCACATGCAAGTGGTAGAGGAATCTACAATAATTCAGTAAACAAGATACTCTAGAATGGCGTGGGGGTTGGGCGAAGCAAGGTGCAAACCGTTCAGGCAAAACAGCTGAAGCAGCTTTGAGATTGGGCGCGGGTGAGAAGGAGAAGGGAGTTCACGGTCGACAAATTTATTAACCATAGGCTGTTATATACAGCTACTATGTAGACAAAGTAAAGGAAAATTGGTTTCAAGATTGTTACTAGGGGTATAAGGGCTCTTGATAGGACAACATAGGCCTGTTAATGCCCCTAAGTGGCATCCTGACCAGCAGTAGCCACAGAGCCCGGCCATGGGTGTGCAACTCCATTCATCGCGTACTACTAATAATCAACAGTCCAGTCTTACCTCTTGCATGCCCATCCCTATCGCTGTACCGCTCCATCTCTATCGGCGTCAAAGCGCGGCGGCTCACAGAGGCCAGGCGCGGCGGAGCTTAGTTGGTGCGTCTAGCGCGGGTATGCGGCAGCCTGCGTCGTGGGCACTGTCGCGTCGTAGAGTAACAGCAGAATAAGATGCCTTTAGCCTTCATGGCCCATGGCGCGGCTCGGGAGGGTGGTTCTGTGGAGTATCGTTGACGTTGGCGGGGCTAGTGGGTATGTCCAATAAGGAAGCAATTGGTAAGTTTTATGCGAACGTTCAGTTTTTAACGCCCCGAACCGAGCCGAGACGGTGGCATCCCGTCGGTTCGGCTGGCATGTTGTAACGATACAGTTTGGATTTAGCCTATAAACATGGAACCGTCACGCCACGAGGCCGTGACAGATAAATGTCAGGTTATCTAGATATCTCGTCCCGTCTACCGCCGCTTCCTGTCCGCCAGCTGCCCGTTTGCGGTGTTCAACCCGCCCACGATCCGGCGGTAGCTCTCCCAGCACAACCAGCCGGGGATGAAAACCCACAGCGTGTTAAAGAAGAACAAGTAAAGCCAGAGGTACATCCAATTGCTCGTGTCCAACGCCGGGCTGCCAGTCAACCACTCTGGTGCAAATGTCATCCATCCGCCGTAGATTTCACCGACGGCGACGACCAGAATCCAAAACCACACCTGCTGCTTCTCCTTCGCCAGCAAGTAGCAGATGTATGCCGCCCCGGGTCCCTCCAATAGCACAGTGGGCAGTTCAATCGCGACGACGACGGGGTCAGCAACGCCCCAGCGCGTGTCGGCCTTGGAGTACTCCTGCCAGATCTTTGCCATTGGTGCGGACGAGAAGTCTGCGCCATAGAGCTTGAGGCCGCTGGGAGTAGTCGAGAAGCTGAAGAAGGAGTGATACAGAAAGCTGCCTTCGAGGGTCAGATGCGTAAGCGCGTCGAAGAGGTGCCAGATGAAGATGAACCGTATCGTGTTCGTGGCGGCAGGCGGTAGCGCGGAGAGGGAAACAAAGTAGGCAATGATAAGGAGGCCGAGAACGAAGACTAGGGAGACGATAGTGATGGTATCGATGGCCTCCAGGACGGAGGGAGAGCCCCCGCCATTACGGCTGTTCCAACGGCGGGGGAATTGGCTTCGGTTCTCTGGTTGGGATGATGCAACTGTGATCAGATGCCTTGTATCTGGCGTTCGGTCCACGAGATTCGGGACTGCCAGATCGCGCAATCGATATCGTCGTCGCTGAGGTTGATTGTGGGGAAGAAACACCAGACGTGACGGCCAGGCCAATTTCGTGTAACCGAAACGGCGTCCGGGACCTCGTTCGCGTTGGGCGAGACGACAAGTCAGCTCGTGCTGCCATCTCCGCGGTCTGTTTCCGAGACTGCGAAACTCCCTCCACCATCTTGCCCGCCACCCTGCAGCTGCGCCAGGCCTCATGATCCCACCCGAATCCAGGCTGCATCGATCGGTATTCGGCCATGTCACGTTGAAGCAGCGTGCTCCTGCAACCGACCTCGAGATTCCCGCACCACTCCGGCCACCATGACGTTTGCGAATCGCGGACGAGCGGCTGCTTCCGGCTCAACATTTGAGTTTCCCAGACGTGAAGGCGGCATCGACGTCCCCCGGTCCTGCACGGAATCGAAGGGAGCTCGGTTGGATATAAAAGGACGACGTCTGCACTCCGCGTTTTCGACAAGCCAGTGGCCAACAGGCAATTGCAACCCTCCAGCACTCCAATGGCTGCTACCGTCAACGTCGGCATCGTAGGCTACGGCCTCTCCACCACGGCCTTCCAGATTCCGACTCTCACCGCTGTCCCCAATGCCAGGCTTTACGCTGTGGTGCAGCGCTCAGTACCTCCAGAGCCAGTTGCGAAGCCCAAGCGCGGGGACCATGTAGCGGTTGATTACCCGGACGTAAAGCATTATCGCGACACGGATAGCCTCTTCAAAGACCCAGATGTCCACCTGGTCGTCATCAGCACTCCAAGCCCCGGCCACTACGAGCTCGCGAAGGCGGCGCTCGAGCATGGTAAACATGGTAAGCCCACGCCTCCCCCAACTACTCAACCATTGATAAGTACAAACCAACCAATCAACCAATCCATTTGCAGTGATCGTTGAGAAGCCTTTCTGCCCAACGACGGCGGAATGCACAGCCCTTATAAACCTAGCAGCCTCCAAATCCCTCCTTCTAACGGTATACCATAACCGCCGCTTCGACTCCGACTTCCTCACCCTCCGAAAATACCTCAACACCGCCCCAACCTCAAGCCTGCTCCACCCAACAATCTCGATCACCTCACAGTTCAACCGCTACCGCCTCCCCGACGCCAACGCCGCCTCGACGCAGAAAGCATGGAAATCCGAAGACGTCCCCGGAAACGGCATCCTCTACGACCTCGGCAGCCACCTCATCGACCAAATCCTGTACCTCTTCGGCCTCCCCGACTGGCTCTGGGCACACACGGATAACCAGCGGCAGACCCCACCGCTACCTGTGGACGATAGCTTCACCCTATACCTCTACTACTCTGCGGACAGCAACGCAGGCAAGGCGAACGGCGGCCACCCAATCACCGCCGAACTGAAGTCTAGCATGGTCTCCGCAACGCCGCGCCAGAACCGATGGGTGGTCAAGGGGTGGCGCGCCACCTACAAGAAATTCGGGACGGATGTGCAGGAGAAACAGCTGCGCGAGTCCGGCGCAGCCGCCATCCGCCAGTGGGACTACGCAACCGAGAATGTGGGAGAATGGCCCGAGATTACGATCCCCCACGATGCGGTCGAGGACGGCCATTTGGAGGCGGTGTTTGGTAAGATTGCGGTGACACAGAGTGAGGGCAGCTTTATCAGCGGGAAGGTGAAGCCGGAGAAAGGTGATTACGTAGAATACTACAGGAATATAATTGACTGCGTTGGCAGACTGTTGAGTGGCGAGGATTGCAAAGTGGTCAAGGGCGATTTGCATGTGAAGGCCGAGGAGGCGAGGGATGTCATTGGGGTAATTGAGCTGGCGAAGGAGAGCGCCGCCACGGGGAATCGGGTTGAGGTCAAGCAAAGGTTGAAGTATTAACGAATAATCAATTGGTTACAATGGAAAAGTATTGTATTTGCTGTTGATATTGCAATAGTGTACATGCGCATGTCTGAAAGCGTCGAGCGACTGCAATCGAAAAGCAAATTGGAATTGTGTACTCCGCGATCCGTAATATAGTGTGCGTCTACAAGAAAGATGCCGAACGGCAATAAAAGGTACTATCACACTTCTCGAAACGTTAGCTGTGGGCTCGCCATTAGGTAGAGATCACGATGAACAACGTGGAGAAAGAATAGGACGAGGTCAGATAGTTATTTTGGCAATATTAGGTTGTCCACATGTATGGTTCAGAACAGGTCTGATAATTTTTTTTCATCACTCGAGTCGATGGTGCAAGTGCAAAAGGGTGTACAGAAGCGCGATAAAAAACGTACCTTCAGAAGCAGTCACAATGAGGTGCGATTGCAGCGATGCGATGATGTTGTGTGAATGTAAAAGTGCGAAAGAAAAGACTGACGAAAAATGAGGACTTTTATGCCGCCGCCAAGACGCGCGTCCATACAAAATTACTGCCAAGGCTCATGTCTGACTTTCCAACGCTCAACACGTTTCTGGAACACACCAAGTCAAAGTATTCGTCCCAAACCGGCCTTTATATCTGACACGTATCCACGGCGTATGTCATCTATTCGCCTCGACCTGGCGCGATATTGTCGCGGCCAAAGTTCTTGACGGCCACAGTCCCAGGGGGCAATGAGTGCCTGACGACCTTCAGCCCGGATCATCAGGCCAACAATAGTGTCCAGCATCAAGAGAAGGCGTAAAAGCCTCTCCTCTATCAGCACCCTATATCGCACTGGCGACCGCTATATTCTAACTTATCTTCGTTTTCTATTCATTGGTGCGGCACACCCAATAGTCCAAGTTGTTTTACGTGTCAGCAGAATGGTGGATTGCTATTTACAAAACGCAGCTACACTATTCCGTAGTGCGTACTACAGTTGCCGGTGTGAACATAGATACTCTAATCACCTTTAAAGCTCACAACGACCATTTAGGTGATACTTCTCAAGCTGGAATGTACCGAGTCAGCAGCGCCTGTAGCAACCCAGTTAAGATAAGATTCGTCGTAGAAGGTTTTCAAGTTTTTCGTATTTACTCGAAGATTATATGCCATGTTGCTACGAGGCTGGTCGAGGCTTAACATCATAGGATTATGGAAACATCTGCATGCTACAGTCAGGTTGGTTTATTCCAGGGTCTAAATGCGCTAAATGTCACAAGGGTTGATTATTTGACCGTCTGGACTCGAGACCAAGGTTGACTAGCACGTCTGATGCCCGTCGTCGTCTGAAATGTTTTAATCATTATTATAATTGAATACACAACTACTCCGACCTACCTTTTAGAATTTCCCCGCCTGCCATTAGACTATAGACTAAACGTTATCCAGCCTTTGAGTCTCGATCCCTCGTTTGAACTTCACCGTTGGTGTGTCACAAACGACAGCGCCGCTCGGGGCCGACTCACTCAATACAGCGCCCGCGCCCGCAGCGACCGATAAATACATAATTGCGAAATTATAGTATCGAAGGAGGTATCTAATCCCCGGCGAGTCAACCTGACGGACAAGGTTGATATGTAGTCAATGTATACCTTGTTTAATATACAGGGTCTGAGACCATGGCTCAATCAAGCTGCGGGGTCCGCGTAGTTGTCTCCAGTCAGCGCAGTATACATTATGGCCGATATTGTACTGCCCGTGCAAGGTCTAGCAAGCTTGAGGGCGATACTACCCGGCGCCTGATAGCTATATAGCCCTTCTTTGGTGCGTTGAGCGCATATGCGCATGTCTTGTTTGCTTCGCCAACCTTTCCCCGCCCCCTCCGTTCCCACGCACGCCTACTAATTGGCAGCAACGACAGGTTATTAATTATTGCCTCGACCTGGGATGCAGTTCGCTCAACATTCCCAACAATTTTTCTAATATGCGGCGCATAGCAAGATAATATGGTAAAGAAAACCAGATGCCAGCAGCCCATCTCATCTGCATTCACTGGTCTTTCCGGTTCATTGCTGACGAGTCACACATGCATTGTGGCTTAGTGGATCCGTGTAGGCGAATTAGCCGGCTCACTTTGCGCGTGCTATAGGACGGTTCATAGCAGCCGATTCTCGCGTAGGCACTAGTGTGCCCCCACAGCTATCGCGTCCTGAAGACTCACCTTTGCATCGCATCTCGCGCCGGCATAAGGCGATTAGTTAGGCAGTGACTACGGGCGTACAGTATTGCGTAGGTACGCGCTGGTCAGGCAGAATAGAAAGGCTGATGTTTGGGTTCCAGCTGCAGCATGCCGAACAGCCCAATCACATCCTTCTTCGGTTGCTGTGCCGCATTGCCCCTCATTTGTAAAGGCAAGCTCCAGGTCCCAGTCGATCTGCCTGTCGCCACGACCGTTTTGATATCGCTGCATCCGATGAGTATAAAGTAAACAAACAGGTCCGTTGCTGCCAATAGCCCGTCTGTTTTAGAGGTGGGACAACAACCTCCAACCTCAGTCCGTCAGCCCCAACATGGCTGCTGCCCCTCACACGACGACGCCGGTGCCAACAACGCCAACCCGGCCACCGCCACGGGAGTCGCTGCTGCTCCCCCCGCCACAGGTTCCGTCACCATCGCGATTCCCCACGCCTCGCTCAACCTCGAAACCCTCTCTACCCGACCTCCAATTTCGCGCCTCGACCCTGTCTCGTCTCTCTGCCGATTTCTTCGCCTACCTTGACAAAGTAAAGCTCTCGCGATCCCAAGGTCACGTCCCCACAGAGTCAGAAGCCGCGCGATTCGAACTAAACCTCGTCAAAGGCGACCGGCTCGCCAAAAACTACTGGGCGCTCATACGGGACCTGACCATTGCTATTCGTGGCATCTATCTGCCCGCGAACCAAGACCCGGAGGCTACCCTCGTCCTCGCCTACTCCTCCGCCAAGATTGTCGTGCAGTGTCCCTACTGCGATGAGTACCACGAGCACCGCCGCGTGACCGCCACTATTGGAGTGCCCGTGATATACCCCGCTGGTTGTGGCGCATTTGGGCGCTACAGTGTCGTGTTCCCAGGCGATGTGCATAAACTCGCGGGAGAGCTGGGGGACGCTACGGTTGGTGTGGAGGTCCACTCGAGCGGCGCGTACTGGGTTGCAGTGCAGGAGGACATGCCGGACCTCGAGAGCTTCTTTGTCGTCAAGTATCGGCCGCGACCGCCGGTAGCGCAATCAAAGGGTGTGCCGATATCGACAAAGAAGGTTGAGGCTGCGCCAGCCGAAGGAAATGGCAAGGCGATCAAGCAGAAGGAGGAAGCTGGAGCAAAGGAAGCCGAGGAGCAGGCCGAGGAAAAGATCATGTTTGAGGCGTTCCACAAACTCAACATCGCGGAACATTGGAGCTACGACCCTGTGGCCGTCATGCCAAAAGGTCAATGGGGAACCATAAAAAAACTGCAGGAGACGGCGAAGACGTGTGTGCAAAGCCTGAATACCCTCACGAGTATTTTAGGGCACCTCACGCCGCCTGCGCACAAGGTCGTGGCTAAGCGATGGAAGGAGGCGACCGTGCAAAGGGAGACCAGGAGCAAAGCCGTGCGGGAAATGGATTACCAATTATGCACTATCAGCTACGGAACTGCCTCGCGCACGCTTGGCCTTGTAGAATCGGATGGGTTCCGGACGGTCTGCAGCTGTGTACGGGGCCCAAAATACTTGGACGTTTCCGTCGTTAGCGGGCTGGTTGAAAGCGAACGCCTGGAGCCGTTGTTACCAGCCAATAACAAGCAGTTGAGACTGCTTGTTCAGTCGCTGGCGAAGGAGATCGGCCATGTGTTCCCTGAGGAAATTCCTAAGGGCGCGGTTCATTGGAAGCGAGAGCTCGAGAAGAATAGACGAACGGCATCGTCGGCCGAGCATTGGTATGCCTGCCATGCGGAGAAAAAGATGTTGGTGAGGTATCTGATGATGCATACCACATGGACGCCAGAGGGGTTCTCGCACACGTTCTTCAAGAACAGGAATCTGTTGGGGAAGGAAGCGGGGGCGAGGACGAGTATTAGCCTGGCAAAGGATGTGCAGTTCTGGGTTAGCTATGATATCTGCGAGGACTGCGATAGGTTTATAGCTGGTGTTTGTAGGAAGTTCGGGGTCAAGCTGAGCTTCAATACGATGGAGAAGGAAAATGTGTCCCGCAAGCCAGACTCTGCTCAGAAGGACGAAGACGAAGAAGCAACGCCTGATAGACAGGCCGGAGAATCTGATGATGGAGTAAGCAAGGATTGATATTGACCAGAGTTAATTCTGGTGGCGTTGGTAGCGTAGCTTTGTTATGGGTTGACATTGGGTTTGAGTCTGTCTGTCTGTCTGTTTCCCTTTCGATGTGTCTATATATTGGTAACCGGCATAGTGTGTTTATGCTTTTAGTGATCAAACATGGCAAATGGTATCCATAAAAGTCACAGCTAATAGCCACCGAACATTTGACAACTAAAAACACTTCTTAACCCCGCCCTTATCAAGAATGCCTTCATACACAGAACTATGACCCCCACACCCTCTACTTTCACCAACGTATCGTTCAACGTCTTCACCAGCTGGGATGTCGGGACCAGCCAAGTCTCTAGAGTTCCTCATTTTCATGCCACTCGGTTGATTGTCGGTCATAATTCAAGTGGTTGATCGCGGTTCAGCGGTGCCCTCGCGCCCTTGTTTGCTGAGCGTACCTAAGAAATCAACGAATTTTCGGTTGCTTCTATCACGCATGCGGTCCCAGGAGCCGGTATGACACATACTTGATGATCTGCTAAACTCAAACTCACGAGATGGTATATAGAGGCGGAGGAGCATTAATATCGACACGATGAGTAGGAGGCTCCATCCTATGGCGGTGTCCCTCCGCTGAGGATATTTGTCGAGATGAAGCAGCTTGGCTAACCAGACTCCCATAGCGAAAGCGACGGACCCTGTACAACCCAATTAGATCTCGCAGGCGTGCGAGAAAACCCCGCCCAAATTCCGGAAGCCAGCGGAGTCTATTGTGGTCCTTTGTTGTGGGAAAGGACACCCTTCTCTATTGTGACCTTGAAGGAAGAGAAGTCTCTTTTGGATCGGGAGCAAGATAGCATCAAAGCCGTTCTCTCGGGCTGCTAGCCATGGCTGAAGGCATGCCAAAATTTCGGGCATTGTCCGCTAGAGGCATGGGTCATCTATTCTCACACATCTGTGCCCACGACATGCACTTTCTTCCAGGGCCTAACACCCGGCCCAACAAACATAATATAACCACTACACCCACCATCACTCTAAGGAATTACTACGGTGCCAATGATACTTAACTAGAGAGCTTGTCACGTAGCTTTCAAATACAGCAATGTTGGCGATCGAGGCTTTCCCGTCGGATGTTGGCATACGACTTTCATGTTCACAGCATCTAGATAACGGTTAGTGGGAGTAGTGTCGCTCAGGGTTTACTGTTTCGCCTCTCGAGGGGCCTGAATTCATTGATGGGATATGGTACATACCCTCCCTAGATATACACGATTTAAGATATGCTAAGATATCTCGCCAAATTGGTATTGCCCGCGGTGGAAAGGTTGATTCCGAAAAAGCCCTGTTGAGTGGTCGTTGAGAGTTTCGGCCTCATTGCGTCATCAAGGTTTCTGAGAAGCCGCTCTCCTCAGAAATATTATACGCGTTGTTGGGAAAGCTCAAAACGGAATTCGTCCGAATCCGGAAATTTTCAAACTCCGCCGCCGGTCTCCGACATCAGGAATTGCCTCCTACGACCCTGGGTTCAGAATGTTCCCTACAGAGCTACTTACATACTCCGCATCAAAAGGGAAATTCAGAGGGTCAACTTCTCCGGATAAACGGTGCCCACAAGTTTCCTCTCTCGTCGTCCAACCCCTTGAACACGCCTCTCGCCTGCGCTTGCCAGCCGTCGACTTATCGTAACAGACCAATCAGGATGACACAACCTGTCGATATATCCGAGTTTACCAGCGTCTTTCGGGCTCGTGCCAATATCAATGATAAGCGCAAGGCAAACAAGCGGAACCGCCAGGTGCTCTCGTGCACTTCGTGTCGCTACAGGAAGCTTAAGTGCGACCGCCAGCACCCTTGCTCAGCCTGCAGCAAGCGCGACGAGGGCACCCTATGCACTTTCAACCCAACTGGAGGCGGCCTGGGTAGCTTTGGCGGTGTGGCCAAACCTGGCGACAGCAAAACTATGGAGACAAAAAGGGCAGATGTCCAAGCCAAGCTGCAAAAGCTGGAGGAGCTGGTGCAAAATTTAATGCAATCGGGGGAGCTGGAGATCAAGGCTGATAAGGTGCCAAACCGTGATAAAAATGTGGGCATTTTCAACGGTTCCATCTCCAACGGGCAAAAATCGAGGCACTCCAAGAGTAATGACGAGAAACAGCAGCAATCACTAGCCCCTCAAGCCAGCCCACCAGTCCTCATGAGCTACAGCCAATTGGGCGGATACGCTGGCGGTACGCACTGGGCTGCTGTTCTTGACCAGATCAACTGCGTGAAAGAGTCGCTAGAGGAAGACTTTGAGCAATCCGACCTGTCGCCAGACCCACTGACAGATGATTCAATAGAATCTGACGATGAAGTGGGTCTGGTCTTTGCTACGGACTCAAGACGCTTGACCCTGCAGGAGGCAGTGAATACTTTACCTCCACCTCCTGTGATTGGTAAACTTATCCAATTCTACTATAGCAGCAAATTCTCCCAAGCGCTCTTCATACATGCAACCAAATTCCGGCGGGAATACGAAGAGTTCTTACGGAACCCTCTCTCGCAGAGTCTAACCTGGGTTTCACTTCTATGCTCCGTCCTCTGCCTGGGTGCAACAGTTGCGGTGCGAAGCGGCAAGTTCGCTGCCTTGGAACTCCACGATGTCAACCCTAAAAAGTTCTCTAGGGTAGCGCGACAATGTCTAACGGCAGGCCAGCATACGAAATCCCAACCATACGTGATCGAAGCGCTGCTACTACACCTATTTTGCAAATTACAAGCCAACTCGGAAGCGGATGTAAGACTTTGGGCGTTCTCAGGGTCTGTCATCCGGATTGCGCAAAGGATGGGATATCATCGCGACCCGATGCAGTTAAAAAACTTCACACCGTTTGAAGTGGAGATGCGCCGACGGACATGGTTCTGGGTCGCAACACTCGACTTGCTCCTATCTTTCCAGCACGGAGTGCCAACGATCATCCACGATGGGCAGACCGATACCTTAGCGCCGTCGAACTACGAGGACACGGACTTCGACGAAGACACCGTTGTGATGCCGCCCCCGCGCCCACAAACAGAGTTTACCAACATGCTATACTACTCCTTCAAGACCCGAATGACCTCAGTTTTCCGCAAGGTCGTCCACGGCATTTTGTCCGTCAAGGTACCAGAGTACGAAGAGACCCTGAAGCTAGACAGAGAGCTTCGGGATACCTATCTGGATGTCCCACCAGTTCTGCGCATGGGCGATTCGATCCGCGGTTTCAGCTTTTCCGAGTCGCCACATCAGATCATACAGCGGCTGGTTCTGGAACTCTCATACCACAAGTGTCTATGTGTTTTACACCGTACATATCTAGCATACGAAAAAGATAATCCACGGTACGAATACTCGAGGGAGCGGTGTCGTGAATCTGCAATGCGCGCGCTCCAGTTGCAGAGCGATGCCTACGATGAATCCCAGCCGGGTGGGCGTTTGTGGCACGACGGTGCGCTGCTGCCAACCATGACGCTGAACGACTTTCTCCTGGCTTGTATGGTCCTGTGTTTGGATCTTAGCGAGAAGAAGAAACGAGAGTAAGCTCCCTTAATATTATGAATTGTTTCCGCATCGCGTTTACAAATGCAACAAGTTACCGCGACAGTTGACATCACTCTACTAACGCAAATTCGTGATATATAGTGCGCAGCGCAGCACTAAGTGCATAGCGGCTCTCGAACGATGCTACAAAATCTGGAAAGAACAGCCAAATGCTTCCCGCGAGACACAGCGCGCTACTGCTGTCCTCAGTACAATGCTGACCCGCATCCTCGGACCAGGTTTCACCCTTCACCGAACAGGAGCTGTGAACCTCCCCGCCAGCGATTTTGCCTATTCCTCTGCATATCCCCCCAACCTCAGCGGGCTGAATCCGGGCATAATTCCGGCTCACCCTGCAGGAGTGGTTACAGCCGGTGAGTCGCTTATAGGAGCTCAAGTCATGCGTGACTTTACCTCCAGCATGTCCGTCAGCAGCGTGGAGGGTAGAAATATTCTAGCCACGCCGGGGGTCGACATGCCAAATATATACCAACAAACAGGGATATCACCAATGCTGCTATATGAGAACGTGGACACGAGTTACCCTATAGACCCTTTTAGCGAAATTGACGGGTTTGAACACATCGATTTTGACACGTTGATGGGCGATGGCGGCAACGTCGACTGGGTGAGTTGTAACAAACAATCGAATACTATACCGAGATCTGAACATTCGACACACAAGAAATGTGTAATGCTGATATATATCTACGCGATCGTTACGCTATAGACCCTCGTGGACCGCTTTATCTTTGACACAGGGAAGCTAGCTAATATAGCTCCCCCAATGAGTCCGACAACGTTGAGTGCATTGCTAAACATGGACGTTGAGCTAGAAAGCACTGGCCAGCAAAATAACTCGACCTCGTCAGCACCGTCGTCGCTAGCATCCGCAGATTAAAACACCCTGCTTCGCTAGTGAATGCTGTTAATAGCTTTCAAGCGACATCCGGCTTGGTCCTGTTTGGCAGACTGGAAATTATACATCGTTTAGTGATATTTCCGCGCAGCAGCTCAGATTGTTGTAAAAGCATGGTTCATGGCGCGAGGCCTTGGTACGGTGTAGTATTGGAATATATATTATGGGCCCATGGAAAACGGGGGCACGGATCTGCTACCATGCTAGGTACCTTGTAGTCATCACGAGTATGTATATATTTATCAGTATTATTTTTGGGCATGTGATTCTAGCCTTTTCAGGCCCTAGCTTGTGCAACCGCGACAACAGGCCATTAGCTTTGTGTCACAATGGCCAACTAGGTCCTAGTGGTAGGTACGGTATGGGTACAAGTACCACGCTCAAGCTCTAATGTCATCATGTCCCTCGATCGAACAGCAGCACGCGATCTAGGTATTACAAGCTTCCAATGGCCAATGTTGTACTGTGCACCCGCGAGGTACCTTAAAACAAGGCCTGACAGGCCCGGAGTGCCACACACCCTGCGATATTAACTCCCTGGACTCTCCTCGACTTTAACCTCCAAAGCTGCTGTAAAGAAGTCTCGCTCCATCTAAATCCATACCATCAGCATATTTCCCCCCAAATTGCACCAGCAAACCGAAACTCACCTCAGTCACTCGCCTGAATATGACCACCAGTTCCTCTACTTGCTTCAAACCAAGTCCTCTCGCATATCTTTCGAGCATATCTACCTCGAATGGAGCCTGGGTCAACAACACCACTCCATAAAACTCCTACAGATGATATACTGCTTGGTTGTTAAATGCATAAAGAGGCTCACCTCGCCGCACCTTCACCCCCGCTGCATACCTTTCCCCTGCATACTCCTCCACCCAACTCCAAAATGGATTCCCAGCTTCCGTCCGCACACTACTAGCATCAACCTCCCAGTTCCTCGCCGCGACTTGATACCCTACCGCGCAGCTGACCAAAGCGACAGCGAGGGTGGTGACATCCCCACTAGCACCCACGTCGAGCACGTATCTTGTATATGCTGTGGTAGTGGGCGCCTCGACTGCCGCACGGAGGTCTCTTTCCGTCAAGCCGAACTGTGCACAATAGTCGATATGGAATTCCGTTTCACTTGCAATTTGGGCGACGGCGGTAGCGTGCGTGCTTATCTCATCCATAGTGGTCGATTTGTATGCTAGGAGAGCTGTCGCCCGAGCAAAATGCGTCTAGTTACTATCCATTAGCCACTATATTCTCATATAGAGAGGAAAACGTGCAGCAGCATATTACAAGAAACAGATAGTCTTGCTCTAGGTACCATCTGAACCTGGCAAAGCCGATACTACCATCCGCAATACGCTTGACGAAATCGTGGTTGACATATGACTTCCATGCGCCCGCAACGTCTGGGTGTTCCATAAGGTAGTCGATGAAACAGCCTGCTGCGAAGGGAAGACGATAAACATTATGGAGGTGGTTCACGGGTCCGTTACCACGGCCGATTGTGTGGGAAGCAGAAATGGCACCAACAATGTAGGCGCGGGCGGAATTGATTGCAGCAGGGAGAGGAAGGCCGAGAGCTAGGTTGCAGGCTATTGCAGCTATATGTTTTGTGTGGCTTTATGAGCTTTGTAAGTCTTATAAGGAAGGTATTGAGATTGTCCATACAGGCAAGACTGCACCCTGTACCATGAGTGTTCGTGCTATCGATGTACGGGGAGCTGAATATTTTAACAGCCCCATCGGGAAAGACAAGGACGTCCATTACCACTGCTTTATCCTTTTGGCGGTGGGCTACCTGGCCGTCGGCTGTAACTGGCAAGTGGCCGCCTTTCAGGAGCACAGCGGTGCCCGTCTGTTCGTGGAGCTGTGTGGCGAGGGCGACAAGGCCGGCCATGGATGTGATGTCTTGCAGAGATTCTGCGGCTGCAGGGAGGTAGTGCGCAAGCATGTGGTGTGCTTCCGGCACGTTCGGGGTGACAACTGTTGCAAGGGGTACGAGAGTATCACACAAGGCGGCTATCGCGGCTGGTGGTAGCAATACGCTCCCGGAGGTGGCGACCATGACCTGCCGTGGGTGAGGGAGTTAGGTTCCATATGGGACCATCCTAGAGGTATATGCGGTTGTGGGTGTGTAGAAGAGGAAGAGGAGAGGTGTGCATGTATGTCAAGTGTGTGTGCATACGGGATCAAGCACGATGCTGCTGAGGCTGTACTTCTTGATTGCATCGACAACAACAGCTATGGAGGATTCATCCGCAAGCATTCCTATCCGGGTACGATGGAGTTTAATTAGTAAATTTTAAGTTGAGGCCAGGGTCAGTTCATATCCTATCGTACCTGTCTTGACGACATCGACACCAATATCCTCAATCACGGCAGCGATACTCTTTGCGAGGAAGGCGGCGGGTACGATGTGGATATCTTCGACGCCAACAGTATTCTGTGCGGTCAAGGCGGTTATGCAGGTCATTCCGTAGCACTTGTGGGCGGCAATGACCTTGAGGTCGGCCTCGATGCCCGCGCCGCCGGAGGAGTCGCTGCCGGCGATTGTGAGGACCCGCGGGGTAGGCATATCGAGCGAGCGTGTAGACGGTCGCTTGGTCAAGCCGATGGTCGGAGGAAGGGATTAATTGCTGGCGGATGGCGTAGTAGGTTGAAGCATGGCGGTATATACAACAGTGTTGGTGGCGAAGAACGTTGTGGGACGTTGCCCCGGTTCGGCGCCCTGCAGCGGATGTCGCTCGGCTGTGTAACATTGCCAGTCACCTCAACAACAACAGCCACCACGCCGTCTCGTCACCGTGATATCAGATCGTGGCCCAGTTGTCCTCTACATGCTGCGTTTACGGCGATAATAGCCCTCTACATAGCCCGTCATTATACCGCCGAGGGCTCGGGCGCCCATCGGAGGTATCACTAACGTCTCGGCATCGATTCACGAACACCCAGTACCAACCTGCAGTCTACACCCACCTCTCCGGCTAGCTTTGTCACGGCCAATCACCGGGCGACGCTGTGCAGGAAACCGCAATTCCAGCATTATTGATATCGCAGCAATGGCCGCCCCTCTGCGAGGCTTCGCGCGACCGACGTTGGCGAGGCTGCGGCTGTCGCACCGATACCCGCTCGTGCTCGGCTCGCGCGCACAGAGCACCTCCACACTGCCACTTCCGCCAGGCTCCTGGGATAGCCATGTCCATGTCATCTGCAATGAGGTGCTAAAACAGGCCTAGAATAGCCACTTGAAGCCCCTGCTAATATTGTCGACTTGGATAGTTTAAATTCCCATATCATCCGGAAGCCGGGTATCGTCCGCAGGAAGCACCGCTGTCTCGGCTGCAAACCTTCCATGCAAATCTCCACCCTCACATCACCCATCATGTCCTCGTCGCGCTCTCCATCCACGGCACCGATAACAGTTGCCTCCTCGAATCTCTCAAGACCCTGGCCGCGCAGAGCCTCCCCGCGCGCGGTGTCGCTTCCATCGACCCGCTCGTCGTCTCAGATTCTGAGCTACAGATACTGCATGCCGCGGGCGTCCGTGGGGCTCGTATGAACCTAAAATCATCCCTACTGGAGCCTTCCGCTGCCGATTTTGAAAGAACGCTGCGGGCATATGCTGATCGGCTGAAGCCGCTCAAGTCCTGGCCGCTGCAGATCCACCTCTCCCTCCGACAGATACCGCTCATAGCAGATATTCTCCCAAGGTTAGGGGTCCCTGTAATAATTGACCATCTCGCCGCGCCGGACGCGGCGACCCAGCCACTGCGCCCGGCGCAAGAGCAGGAAGGGTACAAAGAATTCATGCGGCTGCTGGCCCGCGGGGAGGTGTACACAAAGCTTAGTGGTAGCGATCGCTTCGCTGCGCTACCTCTACTGGACGAGTATGCGACAGAGGTGGTCGCGGTGGCACCGCAGCGGGTGGTTTGGGCGACTGACTGGCCGCATACCGGCGGGGTCAAAATGAACCCTGGGGGAAACCGACGCAAGCAGCAGGGATTTCGAGCGGTGGACGACCATGGGAAGTTGAGGCGGGCGATGGAGGTATATTGTCGTGGCGATGAGTCTGTGATCAAGCAAGTTTGGCGTGATAATGCCCGCGAGCTATGGGACTATGATGGAGAGGACTGATTGGTCGCGTGCTGTCTGTCTGCTGACGGTTATTTTCGGACGGGGTTCCGAAGTGAGACTTGAAGACTGCGCCGCCAGAGCTGCTCTCGGAGAATATTGTGGTTTGCACTGTTTCTCGACGTTTGCCCTCCGCGTATCGTTGAGCGCATATACGCCCTATGTCTGCTCTGTATAAGCCACGCGCGGGTGTTCTAACAGCTTGTGTTCAAGGCCTTGGATAGTTGTCTTCGAGGATTCCCCTTTATGGCAAGACGACCTGATTTACACATCCTGACCACATGCAGGGTTGGCTGAGAGAGAGCCTCTGCGCGCAAAATTACAACCGCCCAGTGTGAACTATAGGCCTGGCTAATTAGCGCATACGCTCAACAAGTATGAAGGTTTCACAGTAGCGAGCATGGGAAAGCGTCCGTCGGTGCGCAGTGGCGCCAAGGCGCAACATTGGTACCCTGTTGGTTCCCACGGCCTGTTCCGTGTTTCTGCACAAGGTGCAGACTTTCAAAAGCGGTTTTCAGGAAGTGGCAAACCTTGCCAAGAGGAAACTGTTAGTCGGGTAATTGCTTGAGCCGCTATATTTCTGACGCCGAGAGGGGCGAGCGCAGAATTCCGGCTATTGCAGGGTTCATACCCATTTCGTCTTGGCCAGACGAATCGAATGGTGTGATTGCTCGCTACATCGCTCCCGAAAGCGCTTAGTCAAAATATTCCGCATGGAATCAGCTATCGCCTGAGTGATATGTGTGCGTGGGGGGAGGACTAGGGTGCATCGTATCAGGCACGCCGTTCTGCTGCCCAAAGATACATCTGATGCTGTGCCAAGTTGTTCTTGGGATCTCGTAATGTAACCACACTGCAGCATGGACAGGATATTTCCAGACTTGGGGGCCGTCTTGTATGGCCGGATGGCCTCCCCGAAGCTAAGCTTTGACGAGAGGGCAGTGGCAGCCCATACGCTCCAAGTGGAAGGCTCTTATTAATATATGAGGTGCACACCCTGCGGCTGATACAGACTGACGTTCCACAGAGGCCCACGCCCCCGGCAGTTGTCGTGATCAAAAGATACGAACACGGTGGGGCGATGTGATAATTACATACCCGAAGCGCCTGCCGTACCTTCACGGCGGCCATTGCCCGCCCATGAGCGCTGTTCGACAGAGGACACAACCGCTGAGAAGTACAAAAGAAGGCCCTAGACAAGAGTCTGTCAGATCTGGACGACGGTGAAGATGGACAGAACAAGCTTTCTTGGCATTGGCAACTAGCCTACGCAACGAGTTAGGACTTGGACAGGTATCCAGGCCCTTTCGATGAAAGGCCAGCTCGACAGGGCCCCAGGATGAGGAGGCTTAGTTTGCCCGGCGAGCTGTTACCGCCGGCACTTGGCCAGGCCAGACCAGGCCAGACCAGGACAGGACAGGACGGCTGTCGAGTTTTGAAAGTTGGGATGGATGTGATTTCCCCCCGGTGGTGGGTCCAAAGCAGAAGGTCCAAGTCGGGCGATGGCCAGCCAGCAAGCGGCTCGAAACCCTCTTCCATATATAGTTCGTTTGAGTCAAAAGCCAGTCGGGTGCAAAGGGAGCGAAAGTATAAAACAGTACTGGGGAGGCTGGCCTTTTGCATCGTCGATTTCTGCTCCTACTTCACTCTGCCTGGTGTCGTCTTCTAAATTCCAACGTCGGGCAACGCCAACATCTCGCCGGCCTCGATATCGATATTCTTCACACGCTCCTTTCCATCAGCCATGAACTAGACCGGCCTGCTTTCCGATCCTGTCCATCGACTTGTCTACGAGGCGGACTGCCATCTACACGACCCGACACACAGGAAGACTTTTCGCCATCAATATTCGCTCGCTCACTCACTCACTCACTCACTACTGCTCGATTATAGTGCCAATGTTGCTCCCGTCCACTGTCTCGCCCCCCTCCTCCTCCTCCTTCTCCTCCTCCTTCCTCTTGCCCAATCGTCGTCGCTCGCTCCGCCTCTTCGCTATCGCCCTCCTCGTCTTGTTCGGCCTCACCTTTTATCTCTACCCTTCCATCTTCGGTCGCGCCTATTTTGTTCCTGCCACCGCCCAAGTCAACCAGGAGCCCGCCTCCCAACCGCGCGTCCACCAAATACACACCGATCCGTCTCTTTATCGCACCATCTTCCATACTGGCCATTCAACCGACTCACATCGAGAGCCTCCTGCGAACCTCACACTCGTCCTCAGCATTACCAATGACACCAGATCATGGGGACGCATGACCCGCAAGTCCCAACAAGTCTGGACCTTTGGAGACTATATCTCGCGCATTCGGCAGCAGGGCCTCTCTCCTGAATCGGTGCATCTCGGCATCCTCACCAGCGACCTTACGGCTTACGGAACCTATATTGATGAGCTGGCGTCGAGTACAGACCTGCCGTTCGCCCGTGCAGAGATCATATATTTGCCCTCACTGCCGTGTATGACCGACTCCACCAGCGAGGGTCAACGAAAGGACCGACACACAACCGATCATGTCAAGCAGTCGGCTCGGCGGAGGCGCATTGCCCGCATCCGGAACTTCCTCTCTTCGCATATGCTTACACCTGCAGTACAACACGTGATCTGGTTAGACGCAGACGTCTACGATCTTCCAGCCGGACTCTTCTCTCGGCTCGTCGAACTCGGTAGCATCCCTGCCGACAGAGACATCAAGAATATAGTCAAATATGTCGATACAAGCGTGCATACCACCTCGACCGCTCAGCCAACAGCCTCAGCCCCTAAAAAGACAGTCAGCACGGCCACTTCAGCCGTAGCTGCGACAGGAAAAGAGAAAACCAGTCAGACGTCTACGCCGAGTGCGGAAATCCCAGCTCCGCTCCCTATAGGCCTTATCACCCTTCGCTGTCAGGACGCTACCCACTTCGATTTCGACCGCAACGCTTGGGCCGGGTTTGGGCGCCGCCCTTCCTACCCGGAACTGCGGAAACTGCTCAACGGTGTTAAATTGCCCGGTATGGAAGGATGGGCCAAATCTCTCTCCCAGCTCATCAAGGGCACCACGGACGACCAGATCGTCAAACTTGACGCAGTTGGTGGGACCGCACTGTATATCCGCGCAGAGCTACTGCGTGAGGGCCTCGTGTTTCCGCCGTACGCCATTGCGGGTACACACTGGGGTTCAGACGGTGAAGATGGGGTGGAAACCGAGGGACTCTGCTACATGGCAGAGATGATGGGGTGGGGATGCTACACTCTAGGCGGACAGTGGCGGACGCTGCATGCAGATGCCTGAAAGTTGTGAGTACTATCACGAAGTGTCTGGGGATATGAAGTTTATGTGTTTTCTTGTATGACTGGTGCGGCATTGGATGCATCCACTCCAGTTCCCGCATATTGTCTTGATGGGCATGGCCTCGCCATGCGTGTATATACTGGCCTTTGGAGTTGATTGGATTTACGGCGTACTATACTTTGTATGATTTTCATTATTATCTATAGAGGGGTGGATGCGCGGCACCGGTAAGTGTCGGCTGGTTGAGATGTAGAATGGCCTGCATTCTGTATCGCGATACCAACAACAAAATACTTCAGCAGTTGATCCCATCGGCTTAATTAGCTAATATAATATTTTACATTTCCTATGCTTTTCTAACCTGTCCCTGCTGAAACTCCGGCTTTGGAAGACTACTCTTGTTATCCACGGGGAGTGGACAAGCACTATACAGTTCAATTAGACTATGGGCTTTAAAAACCCCACTGTCACCACCTTCATTCTAAGAATGTACACAGTCCTCCTTAGCATCATTCCTGGGCGGCATGACATCGATATGCCTACAGTAATGCCCGCTCATCTACCCCTAAGCCAATGCAATCAAGTTGACGTATTCTAGCAGCGCCCTGGCTTCGAGACTCAGGCTGGGTGTACGTATCCAAGACATTTAGCTGCGAGGGCTAACTAGTAGAAGCGCTGGTTTGGTGCTGGGCTGGGACTGGTGGATAAGCACGGCTACGCAGTAGTCAACGTTGCATTAGCAATGTCAGCCTGACTTCTGTGTGGATAAAGCCCCTAGGGGGTAGCTACTAGGTAGCCACAGTGTGATATGGAATGAACAACACAGACCCAGTACGAGGGCATGTTGATGAATTATAGCGTAGATGAGTACCTAGGTACCCAACCTTCCGTGTACGGGTGGCCAAGCTACGTTATCAGTTAGCGCAGTCCTAATATCGCTACAAGAAGTATTGTCAGAAACCAAGCGATCGATTGATTCTCCGGCTTCCCCCGGAAAGCGGGAGGCGTAAGCTTGGAATCAATATAGGACCATGCATTGCATTGCATAGATCACGATGCATATAGATTGATATCAACTAAACTCACATTTACTGTCCAGCTCAAGCAACTATTCTTCGATACATAAAGCATCTATACGTATATTATACAGTATGCTACAGCAGCGGAAGGTTACGGCAATTTAGATTTCCGCCTCCAGTACCATGCACCACCTCTCACTGTATCAGTTGGACCGTCATGCAGACCCCGTGTTCGACAAAGTCTTCGCCGAATACCTATTCCCGCCTCTTCGTCAGAAATGGGGCTTACATTCTTCGCATTCAGAGGTTTAAGTTCAAGCTGACGAATCTGCCACGCGGCCACGGCGGTAGCTGGGGGGCTGTTCAAATCAGCAGAGGTATCAATTCTGCATCCGGCATTAAATCCGTCCGCATCACAGCATCGACCGTAAAAGCGAAGCGTAAAGCTAAGCTTTCTGGACATCCTGGAGAAAAGATGCCAGGGGCCAGGGCTGAAATGCGTCTTGGAATGGCGCTTGATGTTGCTAAGCCGATATAAGGTTTGGACCAGAAAAGCTTGTCTTTGACGGGAGATGAAGCTAGCGCCTTTTGTAGAAGGCCCGAGCGAGGAACCCCATCCAACCGGCCTGTCGTATGTACTCGCATTTAATCCAGGGCAGCCTCGGTCCGATGACACCTTGGCAGGCCTCTCCTGTTGCTTTGCGATCGGTTCCGGATTGCCGTGTCTGTATACGTAAGCGTGGGAAAGTACGGTAAAGCGCGAAAATTAAGGTTCAATCGTTTCCGCACATCGGATATATGCGAGGTATGCCAAATGTGCAGGGGCACTGTAGGATCCGTGAATACGCATACGGCTGTTACCTGAATCAGGTGCTCTAACAGCGCCTTGACCCACAGAGTTGGTATATACCCCTCCGTCCGTGTGAGGTTGGCCTTGGAGAGTGACGGGAGCGGGCTCGTGGATGGGATGGCCATGGGTTGTGAGTGTGAGAAAATTGCTTGGAGGTGCGGGCCTGAACATAATTTGGGGTTGATAGAAACTAGAAGGCGGGAGGACCGTATATGAAAATATCCTTATAACCGGCCAGCCAGTTCCGAACCTTGGTGGCGAGGTCGATCGAGAGCCGGCAAATTCATGTTGTGATACACGATAGTGGTGGTGTGTTCCTCACGTTTGTTTACTTGCGTACGCGTGTACAGCTTGGCAGCTACCATAATCTACCAAGCATCCAAGTCTTTCACAGAAAGTGCACACCTTCAAGGCCTGCTCTAAATTGATAGATCAAATAAGTAATTTTGTATTTATTAGGTCGAAATGATTGTGCAATTGCAAGTGCACAAAGACACATTATTGTAACGTATACATGTACACACCTCCGACATATGCGTGAAAGCCAGTCACCGCAGACGGCGACCAAAAATACAAATAAAAATAAATATAAAAATACGTCACAAAGAAAGAAATTGGATAAATGAACACCAAGATGACTCCTCCCAACTCATTATATTAAATAATATTAGACAGAATCCCCTAAACACCCCACCGTACCGCACTACCCACACGCCTAAATTATACACCGGCAAACTCGCCCCAATCCTCATCACTCGTCAACATCGACTGCACGACTGCATACACATGTACATGTCCATAAACACTTCCAAATAGCACAGCACAGTGTACCAACCGGCAGTTCACCAAAATCAAAAAAAAAAAAAAAAAATAGGAGAAGAGAAAAACTCCTTCTTTTATATAACCCAAAAAAGAAAAAGGAAAGAAAAAGGGTTGTCCGGCAGACCGGTCTAGCTATAGCTATAGCTAGCCCTATAATCTACCAGACGATGTCTCGTAAACCAGACGCCAATCTGTCGAACCCGTAAAGGCCGACAGCTAGCATGCGTACACGAACAATATGCATGTCTCCATACATACCCCCGCGTACGTCCCTGATCAAATATGTCGGCGTCCGCTTTGGACGCCTGCGCTCTTCTCGTCGTACTCGCCAGATGACGACGATCTCGAACTCAAATTTCCTGTGCCGGGCATATACGCCGGCGGCGGAGAGCTCACTGCCATCCCAACAGGGGTGGTATCCAACGGCTCAAACCCAGTGTTGAAGTCGATCGTCAAGCTATCTCGTTTAGCCGTGCCGACATCGCGGTCATGGCTGGAGCGCGAGGCGGTTTCATCGTCGGAAAGCGACATTGCAATCGCTGCAGCGATCGCTTCGGCGTCCTTCTCATCATCATCGTCGTCGTCGTCCTGGCCGTTGTCACTGCCGATAGGGCTCATGGCGGTGCCGATGGAGACCCGGCGACGCTGCATGGCCATCTCGCGGTCTTCGCGACGGCGGCGGCGACGTTGCATGGATGCCTTGCCGAGTGGGTAGAAGACAATGACGACGGCGATAAAGATTAGGCCACCGACGACGGCGCCAACAATCGCGGCGATACTGATCTTGCCAGCGCGGGAGGAGAACCGCTGCTGCTTGGAGCTGCCGGTGGGGTTGGCGGCGCTCTCTGTTGATGTACTGGTGGAGGTGGTGGTGGTGGTGGCCGTGGTGGGGGTTGATGCGCCGAGGCCGAGGGCGTGTGCGAGGGTGCTCGTCGCGGGCTGGAGAGTTGTGCGGCTCGGGGTGGCGCCGGAAGCGGATACTACGGCGCCATTGACGCCAACTGGGGTCAAAGTCGAGCGGATGGATGCTGTGGCGGCGCGGCGCGGCGCGATGTGGGTCTGTCCGTTGGTGTGGTCAAGGACAGTGTACGCAGCGCGGAGCAGGGGAAAGCCGAGAATGTAGTCCGCGGTTGTGTTGGCAGGGTAGGCGGATAGCGGGCGGATAGCTAGCGTGCAAATGTCCTGGGCGGTAGCGGGGAGGAAGAGTAGGTCGCTTGGGATGGTGATGACTGTGCCGTCGAGGGATAGCTGGAGCGATTGTACATCGCGCTGAAGCTGTGGGTCGGAGCAGTTGCGTGTGTATGCTCCGGTTTCGGTCTTGTTTGCGTCGGTGAATAGGCTGGCGACAATGTCAAACATGGCGTCTTGCAGCCAGAGATATCTAGGGGTTGTTGCTACGTTAGTATGCATGGAGCAATACGATAATATCGTACTTTAGAGATGCGGTGCTTACGGGGTCAAAGCCATCTCTCCGACGCCGAGATGCCCTGCATTGCTCCCTTCATCAACGACGGAGACGTTCTTCCCAGCCCCATCGATCCAGTATATATCGCTAACAGGGACGGTCCCGGTGCTATTCTTCGAAGTGAACGTGTTCAACTCCCCAAAGAACTGCGTGTTATCGATCCCGCCAAACCCAATCTCGCCAGTACCGTTGGAGAACGACAGCGAGTATGCCATCGTGTTGACGATGCCAGCCTGCTGAAGCACAGGGAGCAGCTGCGGGCCTGACTGGTTCGTCGGGCGCACGGACGACAAGGATAGTTGCGGTGCCGACCGCCAGCTTTCAGCGACAGCGATACCAACGTTCCCAAGCACCGCAGCGCCAAGCTTGAGAGTCTCGACGGCTTGGATGCCATTGATCTGTATTCCACAATCGCGTCAACATGGTTCTACAGATGTCGGTGCGTGAAAAAAATATCTTACACTTTCCGCATCGCCCACCGTCAAACCTTCAAAGTCGCCCCTCGGCGAATACGTCACTGAGCCGGGAATCGTGTCTAGACAAGATCGCGTTATCAGCATACGCGCCAATCGATATCCGACCGTGGCAACCTACAGAATCCAGACACCTGCGCGTACTCGCACGCGAGTCGGTTTTTCCGCTCCCCGCAAAAGCTCTCCTCGGTCTCACCAGCAGGCAGGGTAGGTGCCCACGTCATGCCGGTCATGCTCAACGCCAGCGTTAGCGGTTGCAGCGGCGTGCCAAACGACACGTTGGTGTAGTAGACGAGGCCGTCATCGCTCTACAATGTCCAGACGCGCATATCGTTAGCCGCCATTGCCACTTATAAATACGAAACTACGCAATTAAGAATTCGATGTGGAGTATTGCGAATGTTGCAACGGCAGGCAGCTGGATCCACATACCAACCAGATTGGCTGCACCAAGCCGTCTCCCGCGTCCCGTTTGTAGTTCGCCTTCACGGTATATTCCCGTCTGACGGTATCGGAGACATCTCTGCGGGTAATGTCGTTTCGCGGTCGTAGATGGGGGATGGTAGGTATCGCGAGACCGGCGCACAGCTGGCCGAGCAGCAGTGCGGCGGTGAGCAGCGAAGTTGTGTTGGCGGGGACGTTGGAAAACATGCTTTGTGGGAATCGATTTGGGAAGACAACGCGGGATTTATCGGACTCGATAAACACCAGACGTAGGGCTCCCAGCTCGCTTCGACGGCGATGACGATGACTGTGGGCTTGGTTGATGGGGCGGTGATTATGATTATTCACATTTGGGAGTATAAAGGAGCGTCGGTGGGTAAAAAGGCATGCATCTACAAACACTGCTAAACAGAACTACAGGCGAAAGAGGAAGAGGAGAAAGAACTTTCAAAATTCGGTAGAAGCGTCAGGTGCCGACCTACGCCATATTATATTATCGAGATGCCGGTTTTCCAGCGCGGAGAGAGGCCTTCGCAGTCAGCCTAAGGATGTATCAGATCGAGCTTGCGCAGAAACCCCCCCAGGTCCATACAGCAATCACCGATAGCACAGTCACTGCGGTGCTCTCAGCCACCCGGCCGTATCAAGTATAGCATCTGTCGCCGCGCCGTCCGTTGACTGGTGTCGCCATTGAAGAGCAATCACGCTAGCTCACGGGCCCACCGAGGTGCAGGGCAACGATCCCTGAAGAGGCAGGATGCGTGAGAGGAGAGCCACCAGTTGGCAGGTTCGTTTAGCGAGGCCGATGCTGGTTGGCCAGCGCCGGCAGGGGCCCCGGGGGTCTTGCAGAAAAACATGGCTTTTGGCGATAACGTGGGCTGTGGGTCGACTGGATTTCGGGATTCGTTCGTCTGATGGGTTTGGTCTGGATGGTCTGAAGCGGGTGCGCAAGCTTGCCCTCGACGGGCGTTTTCGCCAAACTCTCAAGAGAGGGCAAAAACGCCGAGGAGAAGACACGACGCTTCGTCAAGGCCGTTTGAATCCGCCACGGTTTCTCCCGTTTGCAGGAGTCGCCCCGGCTTCTCGTGCGTCGGTTAGACCTGGAGATGGTAAATATAACGTGGACACCCTGACATTGTTTTCTAGTCGCAAACCACGCCTGCATGTACATGTGCAGGGTGCATGCACATGTCAACCTGAAGCAGCTCCCTTTTGAAGGAACTACCTTCAGGCTCTCAGCAGGCCAGGTTGTTACATTCCTCGAGCTCAAGGCGAGGGTCAAGCTCCTGCCCACACCCGATAGTGCCTGGGAGATCAACTGACCCGTGCAGGTAACAAAATTTGCTGAGCGGCTGGTCATCGGGCGAGTGCACCTAGCGAAGCGAGCTTGTCGAAACGCTGAAACATGCCTGGATTGCGCTGCACCAAGCTGGCCAATGACTGCTGGCCGACAGACGAAGATATCAACGGGCCTGGACGGCACGGCTGGGGTGCTGGGATAGCCGTAGTTGCCTGCGTCCAATCGCGGGCCGAGGAAGTCTGGCACCGGTGCAGTATACCGTCCATCCTGCGGAGTTTCCCGGGACGGAAGCCGCTGCTTTGCTACGTGAGTGCCGTCAGTCTTGAAACTATTTACAATACGAAATTCAATCTGTAGTACGCACGGGGTAGAGAGGGTATTGTTATAACATTGTCGGTATCATGTCGCAATCGTGGCGAGTTCTTCCCATATTGCCGTTCCAGGTACATGGTACGGCCAGTTCCTAATGTGTCAATTGCCACATTGGGGGATGAAGGAAGGGTTGATACTTTGCGTCCACAGTCTGACTGACTTCGGGAGAGGTCGTAGACGGATCACGCCTACGATAATTCGAAAATAATGGTGTCATGCCCACATGGCCGACGGCCATGCGTATGCACGACCACCCCACCCGTCCCCTCCATCGATGCACCAGCCATGCGAGCAGCCCCAAAGCTAGCATTCCGAAAAGCAAAGCCAATCGACGAGTTTGCCCACCTCCTTCAGGCCTGGTGCATCGCTGTGCATGGGTATGAAATATGCCATGTACACGTGTGAGGATGCAGGGGGGCGGCGCCCAGAGAGGGCATGCGCGCAGACTCTCAAGCTGGCCTGTATACTAGCACGCTATCACTCAAGTAGTTACTGGTGGCTTGTGGTAGGAACTTTCTTGCAAGCTTCGATGCAGCGTAGGCGCTTGTCAATTGCGAGCGGCTGGGTCCATCTTATCGAGGTGGCCAAAAGGAAAGAAAGAGACGGAGGACCGGCTAGAAGTATGCAATTTTAGGTCGACGCTGGTGTATTTCGCAGAGGGTGGATAATCTCAGGGTTGAGTGTTTGGGAGTGGCCGGGGTGTGCAGCATGCGTAGACGTTGATCGAGATTGGGAGCCATTAACACACTCCTGATATATGTCAGCCGTGCATCGGTGGCAGGGCCGTTGTTTGCATGCGCGATTGAGATATGATTAGATTAATCTACCAAGCTGGTGTAATCGACAAAATTATCGCTGTTCTCGTGGGGCGCCAGCCGGTTAACGGTTAGTAATACCGTTATGCTCTAGTGTTGACTCTGGAGTGTTGTCCCATGAGTAACAGCATCTGTGGGAATTTAATACAGCTGCGATTACTGGTTGTCGTCTATAGATGCGGTCTTGTTCGTTGTGTTCTTCGTAGAGGATAGATTCTATCTTCGCCTGCCTGGGCCAATTACTCATCGGCCCACGGTGGTTGACGCCGTCCAGAGGGGCCCACCAGCCCACATCGTTGCTAGGCGATGTATGTGGATACACCCACACGCAAACACCCAGCCCAACAGCGTTCTCCAAATTCGCATCCTGAACCTGATACAAAATCCAGATGGACACCTGCACAATTAGCAAATCTTCCTTGCATCGAGGAGGAACTCGCAAAGACGCTATTGTCAGATCCCAACCTGCTCAAGCACACCACATCTTGCAGTGATCTAAGTATATACCCCCCCGCAATATCGACGCCTTGAACGCCCCCTGCAGTATTGTATTGCCTGCACGTATATATCGCACACGCGAGATGACCTCTTCCATCCACAATCCTTCCCCCATCAAATCGATCTGCTAAGTCTTTGCCAACTCCGTTGCATCTCCCTTCGTCGAAATACTCCACACACGAGCACCCCCACAACTCTCACCATTGGGCAATCGCACACCGCATTACCGCCGCCAGGGCTAAATCCGACCACTCACTGCTGCCCAGACGCAGGCATCAGGCCATTCCGCACGTCTACCCGGCAGTAGCGAGTTTGCGTTACGCCACCCTGGCAATTTGGCGATACTTGCAGTTGCAAAAGCTTCTAAAACACTTGCGAGCCGGACCGCGCACCAGGCGATGCTTTCCTTTCCTGATTCATCAGGATTGTATGCAGGTACGTATATATTCACGTTTGGAAGGTGCTTAGGTGTCTGGGCACCTGTGCCGGAGACCAGGGAGAGTGCTCTAAATGCAGCTGAGTTTCAAGACACATATTTGCGTACATTGTCATGTATCATGGCGGGGGACCTGAGTGGTATAAACGAGATGATGAACCCTAGGTCCTGCTTTTGTCTATTGCTAATCCCACTTCAAAGAGTGCTATCACTCCCTATCTAATCGGCTCAGATTCGCCGTTGGCATGGTATCGTTGGCTGACGTGGTCCTGGCTGCTAGTCTGATGCGGTGATCTGGTTGAGGATGAGTGTTCCAACCTGGTCTCATGTCCATGCCTGACAATAAATTGGGGTGCGATTGGCCCCGAAACAAAATGGTTGGGAACAAAGAAAGGACTATCTGAATTCCAAGTTGACAGCCCCTGTCCATGTCTCTTCACCCCTCAAGCACATCTCTGTCACTTCATACAATTCATCTAGGAATGCTGCCGCAAAACTTCCGGGTCTCCTTGTGCCCTTGACGTCTCCAGTGATCGTGCTCCTGCTGCCCGCGACAGCACGCTCCGCAGCAATGTTGTATGCTAGGATACCAGCCAGACAGCTGGACAGCTTGTCTTCACGCGAGACGGCCAGCGCAGCACAGAGGACGGAGCCGAGCGCGCAGCCAGCGCCAGTGATAAGACCTTGCAGCGGATGGCCGTTGCGCACGAGCACAGTGCGAGTGCCGTCAGAAAGGATGTCTACAGGGCCGGTGAGGATGACGATATTTCCTGTTGTGGTAAAACAACGTTAGTCATGAGCTTCCAGGTCCACTACTCGGGCAGGGGAACTAACTCTCTCTATTGGCGACCTCCTGTACAACAGCGACCATCTCCTCGAGATTCCCTGCTTCTGTCGAGTCCACACCCTTCATTTGCACACCTTGGCCTGCGACGGTGCGGATTTCTCCTTCGTTTCCCTTGATCACATCAACGTACCCTGCCTCGCGCAGCATCCATGTCACGATGTCCCTGCGCATTCCTGTCGCCCCGGCACCAACGGGGTCGAATACTACAGGTTTTCCAGCTTGGTTGTTCTCGCTGATTGCGGCGGCGTACAGCGCTTTGTCGGCAGGTGTAGATGTGCCCATATTGATTAAGCAGCCGGAATAGGGCGAGATGTTGGCAAGAGATGCGACTTCATCAATCACATCAGACATTATGGGGCTGCCGCCAACAGCGAGGGTGACATTCGCGCTGATGGGCTTGACGACAGCATTGGTGATATGGTGGACAAGCGGCTTGTGCTCTTTGATTGTGCGGATCGTTGTAACGGCATGGGAGAGGATGAGGGGAAGATAGAAATCGGTGAAAATCCTGGTTTGTGAGGGGGGTGGATGAGCCCATGGTGGAGGGTTGCGCGAGCGGGTGAGGAGATCCGAGGATGCAGATTCCGGATCGTCTGAAGCGATGATGGCGCTGACGACAGCGATTCCAGAGATGGGGGTGGCGGCATGCGGACGGGATTTGTAGACGATGGACTGGACGTTTGTGGCGGATATGCCACCGATGGCAACAGCGGGCAGCGGGCGGGTGTTGGAGATGGAGGCGAGGATATCGCGCACCCCAGAGGGGAAGAGGGGAGAGCTTGCGTCGGGCTTGGTGGGAGTGGGGAGGACGGGCCCGACGCCGATATAATCGCAGGTGGTAGCGGCCGCGAGGGAGGCTTGTTCGAGAGAGGAGACGGAGAGACCAATGATGGCGGTGGGTCCTAGAAGACGGCGGGCGGTTTCGTAATCTGTTACGATGGTGGGTTAGCTTGACCTCAACAATGTCAAAGGAGTAAATGGTCTATAAGTACCCATGTCGTCCCACCCGATGTGGACACCCTCGCAACCAACAGCCAAAGCGACATCGACGCGGTCGTTAATGAGCAGCGGGACGTCATAGCTCTTGGTGATAGCGTGGATGCGCCGGGCGAGGTCGATGAATGGGCGGGTGTCCAGGGCCTTCTCTCGCAGTTGGACAACGGTGACACCTCCTTTGATGGCAGCTTCGACGGTGGCCTCGAGCGTGCGTCCCGGCGGGAGGAGCGAAGACGAGGTAACGAGGTAGAGAGAGAGGTCGATTGGAGGAGAGTTCAAAATTGTCGGTGTAGGTAGCGGTGGTGAGGATGGCGGTTGACGGTGGGGTTGCGGTGGAGGCGTCGAGGGAACGCTAGATGGGGCCATAGCCATCGCTATTGACGTCGCCATGTCGGGTTCCGAAATCGGAGATACGGGCTCGGACTCCATCGCGATACGATATGATGCGGAATTGTGGAGCAGATGAAGTATTCTGTTGTTCAGGTCAAGGAGGGTAGTACAAGGAGCCTGCGGATGGAGTCCCAGGCTGCACCTCGACGGTCCCAGGCAAGGCTATAAGTATTCCAAGAACACAAATTGTCGCCGACGGCTGTTGTCAGCGACCTGAACAGAAAGCGCATCATTTGTCACCGAAGAATGCTATCAGACGATTACCCCGGAACCGATGGCCCAAGCGGGAAGGTGGCTCCATCGCCAGCTGCATCATCGCTTGGAAGTAGCTCGGCTGTGTTGCGTGTCTGGTCGATGGACCGTTTGGTCGGTGAGGCGTGTTGTTTGATGTGTTGTGGGTGTGTTGTTGTGATGTTGGCCGTCTGTCCGCGTTGGGCCGTGGTTTCCCGGCCAATTGTGGGCGCCCGAGCGGCAGGCCAAACAGCACGCTCTGTAAACAAACGGTTGGTCAGCTGAGCTGGGCTAACATCCGTTTTGGGCGCGGCGTCTGGCTCGCACGACAACATTAAATCCTCAACCTCGCCCCGGCGGACCGTCGACCACGCCGTTTCATTTTACATTCCTCTCTCTCAATCACACTGCCGCTTGCAGCTGGAGTCCGAGCTGCTGTGCCTGTCCCTTCCGCCTTTTGTGGACAGCATACCCATTCTATCGTTTATACTGCTGCTTTGAGCTCTCCGGTTCGGTTCATGAGGCCCCTGTAGATATTTGCTTGCTGTCCCTATCGCGCCTCGACTCATCTTCATTGCCATGGCTCCACCTTCCTCGCGCTCGGCATCCTCCCGCCCCTCTCTCTCCTCCACGCGCAGCACCCCGCCGACCGACGAAGGCGAGTCCTCGTCCTCCAAGATGCCCCCATTGCCAAAGACAGAACAGGCCGCCAACGAGCCACCCGCCGATGACGATGAGGCCATTGCTGCAGCTGCCGCCGCCGCCGGGGTAGCTCTGCCGTCAGAAGAACCTGCCCGTGCTTCAGAATCGAACCCAGACGATGACGCCGAGATAGACGCCATCTTTGAAGACACCGCGTCAGAATCTGGGTCCCCTCGTCGTCCACCCTCTATCCCAGATTATCACTCTAGCGGTCCCCGCAATTACAGCCGCCTCACCATACACGACTCTGACGACGACTTTGACGACGGTGAAGGGACATCGGGTACCCCTCCACCAAATCCATTCGGTCCGACTATCCGCTCTGCCACCCTCAATACCGCCAGACAGGTTGCTGGCGAGGATGGCATGGTCTTTCCTAGTGCCGTTTGCGAGTCTCCAAGCCCTAGCGCGTACTCCCGCCGCCGCGTGTCCTCAATCGGGACCAATCGTGGTTCCAAAGGCTCCATCCTCCCCGAATCTTCTATCTTTTCTCCTTTCTCTTCGGCCAAAAGGAGGAGATCTTCCAGAAATGGCTTCTCAAAAGGGTTGTCCTCTCCCAGTCGCAAGAGTGTTCGTGCAATGGAGGCGCCAATTGCACCATCTCCAGATGCCCCGCCTCTGGTTCTTTTGCACGTTACTCTTCTGCCTTTGCCTGCCCAAGGCGCTGCGTCTTCTGTTCTGGCGAACCATCTCCGTAGGATGATATCGCCAACTGTAGTCGCTCGTGGCCTGCTCCTTCCTCATCCTAATGACGACTACGACGCTTTGGTCGCAATGGTTGCCGAAAACCTGGGTCTGGATCAAGAAACTCCGCCGCCATTCAAGAGGGCACCCACGTCAGCCACTGATGATGGCTGCGCATCCCATTCCGAGGGGTCCTACATCGCGTCGTCTGGCGACGAAGCCCAGGAGCCATACTGCCCTACTTGCTCTCGGCGGCGTCTCAAGCCAGAAGATGCCCGCCACAACAAACCCCGCCGGGTCAGACAATCAAGAAAGCAAAATGACAAGTGGTACAGCATCAACATCTTTGCCTCTAACGGCTTGATGAGGGCCGGTGCCTGGAGCCGCAGCTGGGAAGAGATGGAACGTGTTGACGTCGAAGTAACTGTTACTCCCGGCTACGAGGACGTCGAACCCATCAGACTTCGACCTTCCTCCCAGCGAAGCGAGGGTAGGAAGACCTTGCAGAGCAGCTTCCAATTCAAGCGTCGCATGCCGCCCACGATGGTCGGGGTCGAGACCACAACGGATGAAGAGATGCCAAGGCCTCGAAGGACATCAGGCGGCAAGCGAAAGACCTCGGGTTCCCGCAACCTGAGCGGCTCAATCAGGAGCAGGAATGGTAGCAACTATTCCAAGCAGGAGCCTCTTAGTGAACTTGAAATCCTTGCTGATTCTACGGACGGTAAAGAAATTTTTGAGGAGGAGCTGGACACCGATATCCCCATATTCGAAGCTCCCGAAGCAGAGGATGGCGGCACCTTTGTCCCGATTTGGGAAGACAAAGACGTCAAGGATGCTGAAGAAGTGAAACCTGCGGAACGGATGCATAGCGAGGACGCATGGATCACTGATGAGGAATCTGTCCAGCCTGAATCCAAAGAGCAAACACCGGCGCTACCTTCAGATATCGATGAATTGGCTCCCGGGGATAACTCCGAGGAGGAGAACCGACGCCTCAGCGCTTTCACTATGGACACGGCTATTCACCACAACATTGCTAGCTCCTCTCGTGGGACGAGTATAGACCGGGACCTCATGTCTCCTAGTGAAAACCTTTCACCTGAGCCGGAAGTTCTTACCCCCGCTATTTCCCCACCTGTGGGACGCAAAGTCTCGAACCCCCACAGGCTACACCCATCATCTCGTCGCTCCAGCATAGAGATCAAGCCTGGCGAACTTGGGTATGCCCCGAGCGAGAAGACAGCATCGCGTCCCAGCTCCAGTCGTGTTTCCCACGACATGGCCATCGTTGGTCTTGCCATATCGGATGACAGCGATCTAGCTCCAGAAGATTTTGAATACGACAAGGAGAATCATCATGAAAGCCAGGACAACAAGGAAAACATACCCGTCGAGGTATCAGACGACGAGGAGGCAGCTCCACAGGACCCCTATCCAGAGGATGACGAGGATCCCGAGGAACTAAGGTCATCATCTTCACCGCGAATGAGGCGAGCGGTTACCCCTAAGACGGCTGGACCGTCTCCGATGCCCTCCAGGTTCTCATCTCCTGCAATATCACCAGATATATCGCCCATCATGTCCAGAGCAAATTCACCGGAGCCACCCAAGGTTGCAACCTCAAAGCAGCGGCAGAGGAGAGCCAGTCGGCGTATTTCTAATAAGTCTTCCGAGACGAAGGGGGACACTCGTAAGAGCTCATCGCCCAGCCTTCCTGAACCCACAGAGCAGGAGGATCGTTATCGTGGTCGTTCTCTCTCCCGAAGTACGCGGCGCTCTATGACCCCCTCTCCCTCGCCAATCCGCCGGGAAAAGGTGTTAGAACCAGAAACGGTCCTGGAAAAGCTACAAGCTATGATCAAGCCTACCATTGACACACTCTCTTCTATCCCACTGCCTACCCTACTTCTCATTGCCATACCTTTTGCTGGTTTGATAGCCTTCAGCGTCAACAGCTACGTACAGCAACGTAACCTCGACTATATGGTACGGAACTTCATGGACACTCAAATCGCGCAACAGATGCAGATCTTGCAACAGCAACAACGTGTTGTCCATGCCGTCGAACCTGCGAAGGTTGATGTGCCAGAGGTCCCTGAAGTTCTGGTTGTCGACGAGGTTCCCGTTGTCGATGAGTTCCCTGTTGTCCCTGAGGTCCCCGCTGTTGCCGTCGTCGCCGATATCCCTGAAGACCCTATCGATGCTGATGCATCTGAAGTTCCTGTTGCAAACCATGGCGCGGAGGCGGCGGAAAAAGTGCTAGCCGCCCCGGTGTTGACTCCAGAGGAACAGGCAGAGCTCGATTGGCGTAACGCACAACAGAAGGGATTGGAGCATGAGAGCGTGGTCTATGGTATTCAAGTTGGTGGGAAGTGTGTCATGCCGGAAGAGGTTGCCCAGGCCATTAGGATAGCCGCCTTGGAACGCGACAAGACAGCAGACAAAGAGGACACTGGTGATGACACGGAATATTTCTCAGATGAAGCTGATGTTTCTGATAACTCGGACGATGAGGTTGAATTTGGCAGCATAGAGCCAGAGATTGAGGCTGAACCCGAAGAGCTGCCAAAGATACCTCCTAGCCCGCCACTGAACGCCCCCGAGTCTCCGAAGCTCCCGGCTGAGGCCCAGCCGCGTTACGATACCGCTCCTCCGTCGCCACGAGTACCGTATCGTAACACTCGAGAGCGATCTCGAGAGCGGAAAAACGTGCAGCAACAACCTTACGATTACTACCAACAACCCCCAAATATTGCGGAAGACGTTTACGATCGGTTGTCTGATGCCGGCGATATAAATGTTGGCAAACGTCAGGTTCGCGATGGCGGGCTTGAGGATACGTGGTACGACGACATTCCGGAAATGATGCTGCCGCCCCCTCTCCGCGAGGTACCTGCGAGCCCTAGTCAAGCGCAGGACAATGTTGTAGAGCCGTCGACGGAAACACAACAAGTGGAACCGAGTACCAGCTCTGAAGTTGATGAAGCAGGGGTTTCGCCGTCGCCGTACCAGGAACCCGAGCAAGTATCGGAAGCGAAGGTCGAGGCACCGACCGACGTGGCCGCTACGCCAGCTGCAGAGGAGAAGATGCCAATCGCTGAGGGTGAGGGTGCAGCAGCTGATGTTGTGGACTCACCAGTACAAGCTCCGCGAGAGAAACCGTCACCACCTTCCAGACCGGCTTCAAGGCGTGGAGGCTCCCCTAAACAAAGCCCTGTATCTCGGCCTGCCTCTCGAGCTGGGCGGGCAGCTTCTCGCCCTCCATCCGCTGCGAGCTCGGGGTCTGCTCCTCGTTCAAGGCCTTCGTCTCGCAGTGGTAGCAAGGCGCGATCTAAGTCCCCGCGGGCGGAGAGCTCTGCCGCCGTACAAAGCCCTGTTATCTCCAGCACGAGTACGCCAGCAGTCCAGGAAGGAGAGAAGGAAGTCGAGACCGGGACTGTTGCTGCACCTGAGCAGCCACACGAGACAGAGCCCATTGAATACCAGCCACTCAACCTCCACCTTGGTAAAGATATTGAGGGCGTTAAAGAGGTTGTAGTGGAGAAGAAAGAGACGGTGGTGGAGGAAGAGGAGAAGGGAGTTCCAGTTGCTCCCGTCGTTCAAGATTCACCGTCTGCCCCAGAGCCAGAGAAAAAGGAATCAGCCGAGTCTTGGACGGATCGGTTCTTCGAGCGCTTGCAAAAGAAGATAAACCAACGGGCTCTTGGGCGCGACAGCACGGAAGGCGAGGTTGGAGAGAAGGTAGTCCCGGTCGAGGTTGGAGAGAAGGTAGTCCCGGTCGAGGTCGGGGCTGCTGACGAGGCTTCGAAACCTGCAGATCCCGCAATCATGGGCCGACCGCTTCCAGCAACCGCGGGAGAAGGACAGTCAGAGACAGTTGATGCGCAAGAAGAAGTCGAGGGAGAGGCCGCAGAAGAAGAGCTGGAGCACCATATTCCAGACACGTTAATGGAGGAAGAGTACGTGTTTGAGGAAGGAGAAGTGGATGAGTATGAAGATGTCAATGCGGACGACGTGGAAGTTGAAGGCGAGGAGTTCGATTACGAAGGATTTCAGGGGAGCCTGAAGGAGGGGTGGTGGGAGGAGGAGCGACGTTGATGTGCGGATGAGTATTGACGTTTTCGCATGGCGTTTTAGAATGGGACTACCTTTAGTCTTCCCCTTGGTTGTTTTATTTAATTTTCATATTGTTTATTTTTAATGTCGACGATTATGAGCCCGCACTTTTGTGGTGTTGGGGTTGGGTGATATGATAATGGGTTGGTTTCTGGCTTGGGGATGACGGGTGGAGGTTATTTTGTTCTCTGCTTGATTATTTTCAGGTCGTGCCGACGAATTTCTTTGTTTATATTTCTATACGATATTGGTTTATTCTCAAGGCTATATTCTATCAAAGTACAATTTCTCCGACGTACGAGTAGACATCCGTGTGACTTTGAGTGCCACTCCGGGTTATGTTGCACAAGAATCCAACGTCGCCGGTGGAACTGGCTGTGTTGCGGACATTTGCGTGGGCCTCGGCCCGGCTGCCCAAAGAGGAAGTGGAAGCCTGTTTCGGAGCCAGCTTGCCGTAACCGAGGCACAATGGCATCTTCACAAGGTCCGGCGAAACCCACGTTGACAACGGTGCACGGAGGCGGCGCGGCCGACGGCTACAATCACCGGTACGTATCGGATTCAGGTGCGCTCTGACCTGTCTTGTCCAACAGTTTATTCGCCCGAACGCGCACCCTCGCTCGCCGTGCAAGTCTACATGCAGACCGCCGTCACCGTCATCCGCCGCAATCGCATAAATTGAACTAACAACGCTCGCCCGTCATCCTGATTCCCCGACCACATTCACCATCCCTAATGACCAAAGTCTCCCTCGGCGAATACCTCTCCATTGGCCACTCATCTGCAGAGAACACGGCGGACGACACGGACGACAACGACGCAACCATGCCGGACAGCACTTCACAGACCGTCAAGCCGCCACCGCCGCCACTGCCGCACCACAGCTTGATCGAGAGCACCTTGGAGCTGACGGCGCTGACAGACGTCGGCCCAACGGTGTTTTACCAACCCCCGGCCATTATGGCGGCCGCCGAACGCGCGCGGCATCTTTGGCGGCGCTGTGATCGCGCAGTCGCTGGCGGCCGCGATCCGTACCGTGCCCGAGAACTTTTGCATTCACAGCATGCACTGCTATTTTGTCTTGGCGGGCGACTGGACCATCCCCGTCATCTACACGGTCGAGTTGGTGCGCGACGGGCGCAGCTTTGCCACGCGCACTGTCCAGGCGCGCCAGAAGGGACGGTGCATCTTCACGACAACGTGTAGCTTCCAACGACCGAGCGAGGGCTTGGGCTTGGAGGCGCAGGAGCCCCTGCCGGATGACCTGCCGCCACCTGAAAACTGCAACGACGGGGAGGAGGTGGCGCGGCGCATGGTGCAGGATGGCAGGATGACGGAGGAGGGATTCGCAGCATGGAAGAAGACAAAGGCGAAGGATCCGTTCGAGAGGCGCCTTGTTGGCATCCACAACAGTATGACTGCTCCCCGGCTGGTGAAGACTCTGGTTGGATCGCTGTGCTAACAACGCTGTCCTCCGTGCAGACAACAATCCCAATCCTACAACCAAACGAATCCGCTCCTGGGTTCGTGCAAAGGGTACCATCTCCGCTCCGCGCGGCGCGGCTCCACACCTCGAAGCCCTCGCCTATGTCTCCGACTCCTGGTTTCTCGGCACCCTGCTGCGCGCGCACAAGGCTGCCCGTGTGGGCATGATGGTTTCTCTCGACCATACTATATACTTCCACAGCCCCTTCCGCGCCGATGAGTGGATGTTTCTCGAGAGCGATACTCCGTGGGCAGGAGACCAGCGTGGGTTGGTACACCAGCGGATATGCGGCAAGGATGGGAGGTTGATTGCGACTTGTTTCCAGGAAGGTCTGGTGAGGGTGATAGATCTGAAAGGGGAGGAGGAGGCGGAGGCGGATGTTGCGGGGAACAGTGGTAGTAACCGTGGTGAGGGTGGCGCGAGGAAGGAGAGTAAATTGTAAGAATGATGCGGTTGCATGGGTGCATAGGGGATTTAGGTTTGGTTTGTCGGGATAGAGCATTGCTGGTACTGCTATTTGTCTCTGATGTCTTAATGTAAGTATATGTCGGCTGTGGTATTCTACATGTAATATACATGATCACGACCCCGTCTGTATCTTGCCTGGTGTTATGCTCGGGCGTCTACTATACTGTTTGGAAATCAGCGATTCCAACCTGTGGAACCCTATGATTCCGGATACGCCCTCGCCAGCACCATCAGTAATCTTCATATTGAAGTCCGATGCCGTATTTTGGAGAACACGCCAGCCTATAGCTGCCCTGGTTTCAAATAGAACCGGGAGAACCTCCGGGGCTGATGGTGTTTGGTGGGGGGCCTATTAGTAGATCAATCCTGTATCTTTCGGAAAACTGTTCGTAATCGAACAAGATGTTCGTAATAATACGGATTCCGCTTGATCGGAAAAGGTTTTGGATCATAAAGTGAACAGCTGCGACTTCCTGTGAGCCCATTAGCATACACCATCGTGTTGTGCTCGGCCCCATTAGTTCCCCCTGTTGCATGGCAGTCGCTGAGCTCACCGTCCACCTAAGTTTCTCCGGGGTCCCCCCGGTTTCAGATTGGCCGTACGTGGACTTTAGCAGATGCTGGATGCTTGCTCTAGTCTGTGCAGATACTGCCTGAGGTTGTATTTCCACCATCTTTAGTTGCGTATCGGCAGAATAAGGGGGGTTTGTTGCTTGGCGATGGTAACCCTTGGCGGTAGTCCACGCGTGGGAATATATAGCGGCTAGCTCTATGATATAACCATCTTTCAGGTGCGGTCCACACCCTTTATCGAGTTGCGCTCTAAAAAGGGTTAAACTTCCGCCCTCTGGTTCGATATCAAAGTCGTATGTTGAGCCGTCAGCCTTGTTGAGATATTTCACTAGATAATGGGCACGTGGGCCGCCCGCAGTATCTGGACGAGGCTTTATCCGACTTTCGTATCCTTGTAATTGGGGATGCTCTGATTCAGGAGGCTGTGAAGCAGAAGGGTTGTCAACTGGTACTGATGCATCCTTATACACGTCGGCGAGACTGTGGGTTGTGGGCCGAGTGTCTTCAGCACTCGAGAGCGTCTCATAGAGACCTATAGTGCGACCACGCTCCAGCTGATATCCCCACGTAGCGTGTAGATAGAGATCCTCTAGTGGAAATTGGACATTCAGGCCTTGTTGTTCGAGTATGTTTACCTGAGACGGAGCAGAGAAACATCCCAAGGCAACCATGATTTGGGAGTTGACAGCTTGTGACTGCTCGTCAACTGTATACTGAATAAATATATTATTGGCAGTGCAGTTTATTTTGGGGCTCGAATCTAGGAGCTGTTCGTAATCCAAAAACAGGGACTGTGTCGCTGCTATCTCCAATGTTCCGAGAAGTATTGTCCAAAGCCTCAAGAGCCTATAACTTTGGAAATTGGATATTGCTGTCTGGCCGATCGCGAGTGCATGTCTACCAGAACTTAACCTCGCCGGCTCAGAAGGCTTCAATAGTTTGTGTAAATGGCCTATTGAGGAAACAGCTAATATTTTGTCGTCCGAGATGAAGTCGGAATATATGTCGAATATTCGCCGCAGAAGACGTTGTGTAGCCTCTCTCGGTCGTGGAAACGAGATGATACCCACTGTGTTGCTGTACCGTCGCTGCCCGCCCCAGGTCTTACTATTAGCTCCGGAGAACCAGCTGGGTCTTTGTTCGCCATCGTCCTGATACCCCTCGGTCTCCATCAACATTGCTAGCATCGCATCTCTAAGTGATGAGACCGAGGACCCTTTTGGGATCTCGGTGACGATCAAGTGAGGCTCCGCAAGAAATGCTCTTCTCGGGGTCCTACAAATCGTCATTTCGTATTTTATGTTTTCATTATTACTTGCCAGTGTCCTCGTATGCGTTACAATAGCCGGGTTGGAGAAGACCCCCAGGGGAACTTTCTCTGCAGCCAAATATGTCGCAGGCACAAGATACGGGCTTACGATCGGGTAAAATGTTGGGGCCCTGGATTTCTGGTGGTTGTAATCATGTAAAGCATCCAATATGGCCAATTTCCGGCTTATTGCCTCTGCAAAACTCGATATCTCGGGCGGAATTTTGTTGCCGGCGGTGGCTTTAGATCGACTGTACTTGTATAAAAGGCTGCGAATGCTGTTTACTTGTGACTGCAGCATACTGGTCGGGACTAGCAGAGGTACAATCGGGTCAGAATACGTATACGCGCGTGCCCGCCGGATGGTCTCTCGCGCTTGTTGGTGACATCCCCGCCATAGGTACTCGTCAGTAGCGGCGGAGTCTTGATTTGCAATACTTGAGCCCTCTATATGAGGCCTAGTCTCAGATTGCTCGATGTCGGCAGTATCTGTATCCATCCAGTCTGGTGCTGGTCGTGATGGGCTTGCTTCTGGGGTAATAGATGCTTCTGGCATGCGCGCGTCCGTTTCCCCAAATTCTGCATCGCCATCGCCGTCGTCCACGTCCATTTCGACTGCAGCCACTGGTCCACTATTGCCAATACTAGCCCTCCTCCGAGATGTCTCGTCTTCAACCGTGCTCTTCAGATGCACGGTGACGAAAGTGAACTCGCTTTTAGGGCCGTTCCAGCCGAATTCGATGGATTCTACACCTGGGCCTGGGCCTGCACGCCCCAGTTCTTCGCCAAATTTCTCCACAAGGCCCTGGGTTATCGTCCCTTCAGTCGTTGAAGCGAAGAACTCCTTTATCAGTACGGGAAACACGTTCTCGTGCTCTCTGATGCATATTACTGTACTTCTGGGTTCTTTTTGCAAAGGGCCAAGGTAGTCTTGGATTTTACCAAAGTTGTTTGACTTCCTGGAAAATGTGAGATGGCGTAAAGGAGAAGTCCCTCCTTCCCTTCGCCATGTTGTGTCGATAATATCACAAATCAGTGCTCTGAGCCGCTTTGGGTCAGATTGTGATAGCCGCTGGGCTGCCTGGTGAGTTTGTTCAAGCTTTTGTAGCACGATATGCTGCTCTGGTCTTGAAATGCTCAAAGTAAGTTTGATTTTTGCGCTGGAGCTACCGAGGTAGTGAGCAGCAATCCCTTGATATGAGGGATCACCCAAGAGGTCCCCTGAACACATGGAGTCGGTATGCAAGGCCCCGTAGTACGGGTGAAGAGTAAGGTCGCCCGGGAGAATCTCCGTTCTCACCAGGGTGTCTAGCGGGGGTATGTTGGACGTATCTTGAATGCCCCCGCTAAGTTCTATATTTATCAGTGCTCTTGTTGCAAATGGTTCAACACCGTCGGTCTCAAGATTATATCGTTCGGAGATATATGCGACGAAGCCAATTGATAGTATCTCCAGGCGGCCAAGACTTCTTGGATAAGCTCGCAACATTTTATCAATAGCCTCCACTTCCCTAGTGCCGTGCAATGCCATTATGTAATCGCGGTGTGGGCCTCGAGGATTTGTCGAGTCAAGTCGTAGTCCCAGACTAGCTTTGCCGTCGGCGTTAGTGTCGGCATGGGTCAGCTCGTCCCGTTGGCTTGCCATGGAATTAGCGATTATTTGCTCTAGAATACCCAGGGTATCTGGATGTTTGATATCTGAAAAAGATATTAGATTTGGGGCTCTAATCCTCCCGTTAGGTATCTTAGCAACGTCAAGGTTATATTCCGTCGCGTCGTCTATGAAATCAGGAGCCGAACCGATGCTCCATGCCAGATAGGGCCAGTGTCCTTGGGCAGCTCCATCCAAAGACAAGTCCCAAGTAACTACCACCAGGTGTAGTTTCTCTAAAGACACAAGGCATGAAAGCGCTGATGGTGTGTTTGCTCGAGGTGTAGCTGAGTGACGAGTCTGTACTGTAACGCCTCTGTAAGAAGCCGTGGTGAAACCGGCGAAACCAGATCCTTCTGTTGCCGCATTGAAGCCCAAGACCACGATAGCTGACGCTACGTCACTGGGGCTGATCTGATTTCTTTTCCCGTAGCCGAAAGTTAAATCGCCCCAGGCCCCTCGATTGTTCACGTCTTCTACTCCCACATCGTTTTGAGAATTCTTATATGTGTTTTCGCCACGGGCCTTAGCCGCGTTATATGCTGCCCTCCTCCTAGTGGTAGAAGTGTCTCCAATGCTTATCTTTTCCTCTGCATTACCACCTACCCATACGCCCGTGGCTCGCCCTTTGCCTGCCCTTCCTCCTACGTTGTTCGTTTTCCCTATTTTCCTTCTGCTATCGCCGCTATCACCGCCCTTGCCCTTACCCTTGCCCTTCCTTTCTTCTGCGGGGTTTGTTTTTCCCCGCTTGGTAAGCTTGTACAGTTTCGTAACTTCGTCATTAGATTGCAGGCTGCCGAGTTGACGGTCTGACTGTTGGCGCTTTCGAGAACTTGGGCTTGCGCCATTGTGCTTTTGAAGAGTATTCCCCCGCACAAAAATCTCCGCTCGTGGCTTGTGAGTACAGCTTTGACGGGAATTATCAGGATAAATATGTTGAGCGTAGCGGTTAATACCAACGGTGGCGGGCCGTTGAAATTGATTTGGTCGGCGAGACGTATTACTATCGATATTGAGTCCAGCCACCAAAATAGATCCATATCCAACCCATGCGGCCAATAAAACGTAGAAACCACATTTTAGCATATTGGACAAACGTCGTATCCACATATAAAGTCCCTTCTGAGTAGCCTACTTCCAAAGGGAAAAGAATATGCGGCCACTCCCAGGTACCTAGGTTGGCGGCCGCAAAAGTCTTGTGGCTTTAGCAAAGTGTCTGTTATTTTGACAAAGGAGGGAGCAGCCGGTGGTTGGGGATCAGTTGATTGTATAATATTATTGCTAGAGCTGAGTGCTAGTGTATGGTCTTAGGGACTCCATAAGCAGCTCCTTGGACAAACGTACTGCGCAGTATGGTGTGTTCCCATCTATGAATTTGGAACTTTTTACACCCCATCTGGCGCAATAGCTGATGATAAAATAGCATAGCTATATAGGATATAACGTTAAGCTTGTATCCCTCATACCGTTGCATACACATACACAGCTACCAACCGCAGCTCTTTGTTTTTGTTTGGGCTGGGTCCATGGGTCCAGGCCCTGGCTAGGTTTTATCACTCAGATTATAATATAATATGGCACACATTCCCGAATATTTTCTGTTTTGGTTTTTAGCTTTATTTTCCAGCACTGAGTTGGGGCTTGTAGCGTACAGACGGCACATGTATAAGTACATATATATATATACGGCTTGTGCGGGTGGTTGGCGGTAGCACGTAAAGCTGGGTGCCGGATTACACCGATCGTTCGCGGTGGGGCTATAGGCGATCGATATTCGCGTATACAGAGGTCCCACGCTTTACAGACTCTGCGTAGCGCAGTTGACGTTATAGATGCCTAACAAACAACGAGGCACAAGTGCCCAACGGCATGGTGACGCATGCCTCCAACAGGACACAAATTTTCACATTTTACCAAGGCCCCCGGCCGTTAGAATTGTTGCAAGTGCCCATTTTGTTATAATTGGTGCAATCTAGGACGTGGGAATCCCCGTGGGTGCATAACTCAATTGATCAAGTTGCATCCGGCAGCTGCAGTAACTTCTGTCAAAGAAGTATGCATAGTAATTCTAGAACGCTTTCAAGTGTCGGTTAGAAAATGATCCGATTATATGCGTATATGTATACGTTGCGTATATACGTATACGTATCGAATAGAGATACGACAACGTTCGGATGGGACGATAGGCAACATAATTTGTGTACGCGCCGTCTACGGATTACAAGCACATCGTGTAGCCTACTACCGACCATGGGTCTCCATACTTACCATTGGTGGCAAGATCTCGAGGGTTCGTGTATGCTACGCATATGCTCGATATATAAGTTCAGAATATATACGGGATATTTTATGGAACCAAAGGCAGCGAAAACACATTTCTTTGCGACCAGTTAATGTCCTTGCAAGCCAAGGTCACACTAAAGACTGTATCTGTTGGAATCCCATACGCTGACAATATCGACAAACTGGAGCCTTTTCAAATACATATACTCAAATCGTTATCTTGAGGCTGGCCGCAGTCGGTAGTTTGAGGGTTGAGATCCATTAACAATTGATCATACATCCACTATGGCCAATCACAAGCTTATATTTCAAGAGCGGCATGCCGGCAACCCCTTTCGTTTCGCAGTCGGCCAACCTTTAGGATTTTGTATGATGACAAGAAAGCGAGAATCACAGATTCAGATCAGCTGAGGAGGGGTGTTTCGGGGTCAATTTTAGAGCGATTTGGATATCATCACCAGTCCTCAATATCAGGATAGAATCGACCATGGCAGCGCCGCCTAGTCCAGTCGGGTGAAACTGGAGCGCATGCATTAGGGCGGATATTTCCAGTATGCCTGCGACCGCAGCAAAAGTGTGAAAAGCCTTCCGTGCCGTGATATCTTTGAGTCCTGGGGTCCGGTCGTCGCGAGCCCTATAGCGAGCGAGGCTATTTATAGACACTTCGAGTTGTTCCACCCCTGACAGGGTGTTCTTATTTTCGATGAAAAGGCCGTGCTTGGTATCATCGTCCCACAAGTATGTGATAAACGCCTTGGTTACTGGTGATAACGCGCCGCTTTCAATTGTGACTACCTTAGGACGGACTATAGTTCTAGTTCCATCGGGCACGGCGGCTAGCTCGACACTTTTAAGCCAAGCTCGAGAATAAACTTCAGCAAGGTGCCTGATATCACCCGGTAAAATTGATCTCCCAGCTGGTGAACCGGTTACATGGCGGAGGGATATGGACCCCCATAGAGGGTTAACTACGACTTCATACCGCGCAGATGTGGACACCGATAGGTATTCAGTGATTATCTGTAGTCCATGCAGGTAATTGCTGTCGCGATAGGCGAAAGGCGTGCGCGGATCCCCCAATAACCAATCGAGCGCAGGCTCGCCAATTAAAAACCGAGTGGGTTGAGGGACCCCAGCCGCGGGAGAAATTACAACTTCGGCAAGAGTATTTCCGATCAGAGTTTGTAGCGGCTCGTCCGGGGGATATTGCTGTCGGCTAGCTCGCTCAAAGATAGCATATGCTGCGCCACGGGCTATGTGTTCTTCTGCCTGTGGATTGTCGGCTATGTAAGCCACGCTTTCGCCGGTCAGGTGTCGATGACCGCGAATTTGTGGCAAATCGTTTGCACCTGTTCGTAGAATGACCATGATTTCGGGGCGAGAGACACCTTCATGCTGGTTATATCGAATCGCTATGGCGGCTATTATGCCTACTTCAGGGAACACTAGTGCTTTGTCCGCTAAATGTGCGGCGGCGGACACTTCATGTAATCCGTTAAGGATTGTCCAAAGCCTCGAAACCCTATATTCCGGTTCATGATAGTACTCGGGGTCCCACATATTCCATTGCGCGCCACCATTCGGGAACTCATAGACATTGGCATCGCAAAACAGTACACCGGAGGCAGAAATTAAGTCGGGGTACGTGCTCCGCACAGCGTCCAAGATACGCCTGGTTGACAGCTTTACTTCCAAGAAGGAGATTATAAGAAATAATCTATATTTCCGAATGGTCATATGATTAAATTCAGATCTTAGTTTCGGAAGACGCCCAGAATGTTCTAGAGCTGCCATGAGACTATTAGTCAAATGCGATTGGTCAAAGCTGATAGAATCGGTCGATTCAGTGACAATCAGATGCTCTGCGCCGAAACCCCCAATGATATTTGAAAATAGGCCCACTCTAGTCAATACAACCTTGCCTGAAGTCGATAATCCGCCATTATGCTTAATTTCCATCCAGGGATATTGAACGGCTTCGTTAGTTGATAGTACTTCGGCGAGAATTCCAGAACTCGCGCGCGAGCTCGGCCCCTGCGGTGTCATCGCGTTTCGATGGGATTTGATTTGGTCTCTCAATCGCTCTTTTGCCACTTCATTAGAATATGGGGTTACTGGGTACAACGCCCGCAAAATTGCGACCGTAGGGCGTGTGTCGGGCCACTCGTTATTTTCGTGTACGAGCTTAAGATATAGATATGCTCGCATGAACGTCATCCTTACTCGTATCGATCTCACTATCGATCCTAGAAATGCAGCTTGGTGTATAAGTTCGTCCAGCTGGAGTTGGTGGCTGACGAAACGAGGGATCCCCAGAGCGCCCTCTGGTTTGAAAACTGGGAAGTGGTGTATGCCCTCAATCCCACGATCGAATGCTTGGTAATTTGGTTGGTTAGTACTGCTACTCGACTCCCCCGGCTCAGCACTGTATCCGATATCAAAATTTCGTGCCTCCCCTGTTCCCGTGTTGTCACCTTGGGCATTAGAACCACTTGGGCCGGCTGGCTCATCGTAGAAGTGGTCCATATTGAGATCTTGAGCCTGTCCTGTTTCCGTGCTGTCACTTGGGCCAGACGGCTCATCGTAGTCATCCATATCGATATCTTGAGATTCCCCTGTTTCCACGCCGTTGCCTTCCGAATCAGAATCAAACAGCCCCCCTCCTGGCTGGTCGTAGTCTTCCATATCGGAATCCTGAGCCTCTACTGTTTCCGCGGCGCCACCTGGTGGATTGGAGCTACCCGATGCCCCCAGCTCATATTGGGGCCAGCTCATATCGCCTGCTTCAGCTCCTGCGGAGAGCTCAAGCTCCCCATGGAAATGGCATAGAAATCCCACAAGGATAAAAGGTTCGAGGCTCGCAGTGTACCCGAACTCTAACCGAAAAATGCTCGCTTTCTGGTGGCCACCCATATATTTGGCAATCAATAGCTCTGTCGCTTTCCCTTCCTCGGTCTTCGCGCAAAACCAATTGACCAAGCGATCCATCTCCGGCGGGCTGGTGTTTAGATAAGTATAAACAACACACTTACCAGGACCCTGCACTCCTGCCTTCTTCAGAAGTGGATTGGCAAACTCGCGACCAGCGGGCATCAATACCGAAAACATTACAATGCTGAGAGGGGTGTTCCCGCATTGGACGGCCCAGGTGTTGGATATTGCCTGGTAGAGGAAGTACGCATAGTCTATGCTGTCGTTTGGAGTTGTACCGGCCATCATAACCAAGTCCGGACTTGTATGATAATCAAGGACTAGATGTGAATCCTGTACCGACGCAAAGAACCGAATATTCTGTTTGTATAGGTGTGACGGGTCCAGAAATAGCGGGGCTAACCAAGCTTGGAAATATGACCTCGAGACGGGCCGGCTTGGATCTTGGGCTAGGGACTGGAAGTGAGGATGATAAAGTAAGTCATCGTTTACCCTGTTAATGGAGAAGGGGGACGCCGTAGGGATCGAGCCCTCTGCTGAGCCCGGTGTTTCCAAGGTCAAGTATATGTTCGCGGCGACGACGTCATGAGTATGTATAGTTTCTCTTAGGCCAAAGTATATGCCAGAAATGGCAGCATTGTTGAGAGCACGACGATATGTCGTCAGCATTTTTGAGACCGCATTAATCTCATTGGTACCTAGCAGCGCGTACAATGCTTCCAGACCCGCTGGACTGGTCGCCAATTTGGTTTGCAGGTGAAATCCCTCGTAGGTTGTGTCGCCAAATGCCCCATCCTTATCATCAGTGTCTTCGTAGGCGAAAACCTCAAGACCTGGATTTTCTGCAGCGACCCGCGACAAGACAGCTAAAGTTTCTTTAGATTCAATGAAGCTTATAGTAATAAGCTTCAGTAGGGGCAGGGGGCCCGTTTCCGCTGGGTTTTCCAGCCCGTTTGATATCAGTATTTCAATGTTGTCCTGTTCAGGAGGGGCGCGCGAGCAAGCCCTCCACAGTGCGAAGAGCCATGGCCCGAAATTGTCCTGCTCCACGATCTGTGAGCTCCAATTTAGAATAATATGTCCCTGGACCCGAGAAACAAAGGCCCAGAAAACATTTGGGTCCTCCCCCATATCCGTGGCCAGTGAACTCGAGTCCGACATTCTCGCATATCTATACGAAGGTGGATCATTATCTGCAGAACCCATGTTTTCGAAGCCGTCGATGTTATTAATTCCAAAATCGTCGATGTCGTCCAAATTCGCAGTGTTGGCAGCACGGGCCCCTGGGTCCACCCTCAGGTGCATCCCGTCGAACCGGACGTATAGTGCCTGGGGAATAGCGTATGGAACATTATTGGCCTCCCTCTCGCCTCTTTCAATTGCTGCCTGCCATTCCCCATCCAAGTCGTTGGTGTCTGTAGCTTCGTCTCCGTCTACGCGCTTAGCCAATCTCGATTGTATAAGTTGCACGCGCTGAGCCGGCTTGCGCTTGCACTTGCACTTGCGGCTCCCATCGGGAGCTAGGCGATGGCACCTGGAGGTGCGAACTGCCAATGGTCTGTCCGCGCCGGGCTGTTGTTTTATGTGGCCACTTCCCTCCGTATCGGGTTCTATAGCTATGGGGTCGTCGTCGGTTAAGCCCCCCTTCTTGAAATCTGCTTGTGGTTGGCGAGTGTGTGTGTACGACCGCGATTTATCAAGTTCACAGCTATATATTCCATCGCGAACATCAACGAAACGCGAAGGCGAGCAGCTATTACTGCGTACTTGGTGGTCATCCCGGTAATTTTGATTCGGCCCCAGCACGGGGCCATGCCTGATTGCGAAGCCCGAAACATTCTTGAGGCTAAACCAAATCGCCAGTAATGTGTACGCTATGCCCATAGTCAGGAGAGACGGAAACATATTGCTAATTCTCCGCCTGTGCTCTTGACGCCGTAAACCTGTAATACGTAATCTTAGGGATCGATCATGATTTGATATTTTTTGTTCCGTGTGGGCCGAGTTGGTGGTATGCGCTAGTGAGTCATTTCTCTAGGCATAGCTAGCTGGTTATATATACGTTAGCACATACTTAAGTAATTGGCTGATCGACTATGTAGCTATCCATGCATAGCTCGACTACCGATCTGGACATCAGTGTTTACTGTACTGCGCATGCAACCCGGGTAAAAATGTCCGTCCAAACGTGCATATAACATATGTGCATATCCTCGTCTGCGCCGTATTACTTGCCTCACATATACATAGCAGTAAGTATATGTACACTAAACCCACAGATGTCAGGAATCCTACAAATTTCCGTAACGTCTCCTACTATGAAAAAATGCAAAAGCTAGTTTGATTGCGATTAGTCCAGGGTTTACCCAACTATTGACCAGCTTGGCTCTCTAATCGCAGGGTCTGTGCATTTGCGCATACAATTCTGTCCCACGTGTTAGTAAACATTGGATAGTATCGGCGACGGCCACGCGCATATAGCTGATGGCACACATATTATCGATTCCTTGTTGCTGTTCAGTTGCGCAATCGCAAGCTCCTGGTTCCATAAAATAGGTGTCACTTAGACTTCCCCGCGTCGTAACCAACGTGCTGTCAATGCAGGATTATCACGCCGATGAAAGCCTTTAATCCGCGTCGTAGACAATGTTCCAAGCATTACACGCCCGCAGACGGGGTCAACCTTCAGTATTGTCTAAAGCCTCAGCTCAAGCTACACTATTCACGCGAAGTGCCGAGTACTTCCTCCTGTAGACATAGGCCTTAGACGTTGTACCCCGCGATCCAGGAGGTATAATAGGAGTGGGAATGGCTGATGAATCGCCCTTCTATGAATCTAATATCATGATATCTAATAAGGTTTGTCTGTCATATACACAGGGGCTTCGAATTGGAGAGTCTGATAACTATCTCCCAGCTGATTAGCTGGGCAATAGACAAATGGGGGAGGGGGCCAATTATTCTAATAATAAGACACCAAAGAACATGGAGAAGCAAATATAAGGGAAACGATGCAAACAGACCGGAAGGAAAAGGGAACGGGAGAAAAAGGGAACAAAGATGGTTGGGTGCACAGACCAGCCATTGGCGATATATATCAAGGTGTGTTGGCATTGATACCATTCAACTCCAGACCACCTTAGCCTTCATTACCACCAAAAATCAGTCCATTTGTATAAATCTAACCCAACAATTGTTTCACATCACTTTTATTGCCGTGCCTAGCTTCGGCCCTTCCTAAAAGCAGCCTAGCACCTTAAGCTTGCAGGTCTTCACCTACTCTTTAGTGCTTAGCAATACCGAGCTCAATGCCGCCAGTAGCGCCGAGCGCCTTCTTAATGTCACCATAAATGGCGAATTGGAAGGCAGTCAAAGTTCCAACCATGAAGAGACGAGTCGGGAGACCGGCGAACGATCCACGGAAGCCAAGTTCACCAGCGATCTTGATCAATCGCGAGGTGGTGCTCTCACCCGGAAGACCCCTTATAGAAATATCACATGTCAGTACGCGCCCCTCTGCATTTATGTGGCTCCAGAACCATCAAAGGAACCCAAAGTCCGATATATATGTGGCTTAAACTCACTTTGTCTTGTTGATCTTGGACAACATGGTATCAGCCGGTTGCGAGATAATGGCAGCCGCAAAACCAGCACCAAGACCAGAGCCCAAGTTGACCAAGGTCTGTGTCGCGCCGCTAGCAGTTGACTTGTCGACAGCAGAGTTGTAGATAGCTTCTGATATCTTCTCGAACACGACGAACTTGGCCACCGTGTATGGTACCCTACGCGCAAATTATAGAGCTTAGCACTCGAACCACTAAGTTACAGTAACGCAGGCGCGACTTGAACTTACTGCTTGAACAGGATAGGTCCGAAGCCACTGTAGAAGGCGCCGACACCTTCCGTCGTCAGGATCTTGGAGAAACCTGAGACTAGGCCGGTAGCGAAGGTAGGTTGCGAGACGAGACGAATACGGGTAGCCTCGAGTGGGCAAAGAGCGATATCCGCAAAGAACTCGCCGAGAGCGGAAGACCCAATGTAGACCGCCATGCGATTGTTGGTGGCGGTTTCAACGCCCTGTGATCGGAATCGAAAATAGCACGGTCAGCTTTGGCTGAATTAGCCATGAAATGTTGGCGTTTGGACTCCCGGGCGAAGCGTGGCGAAGCCGAGAAGTGTATGGTTAAGACATACGAGGTAGTCAATAGACTGTTTCTTGAAGAATTCGTATCCTCCAAACTTGAAGGCTCCCTGGAGGAAGTAACCGATAACGGTGGGGCCCAGGCCAGTCAACAAGGCGCCGGCACCTTCGGTCTGGATGACTTGCTTGAAGCCACCAATCATGCCCTTGTTGTAAACAGTGGGTTCTAGTTGGATTCGGGTCTTGACGCTGTTTCGGAGGGTTAGCCGAGATGTTTACAATATTCGACAGCAATTTCCCACCCATCCCGCCGCGGCCACCGACGGACGGTGCGAAGACGGTGGATCGTGGCGACACTTACACATCGACTGGAGTGAGGGCGCCATGGGTAACGGCGCAACCAACGGCACCAGCAAGCGCAAACCGCGAGTACAGATCGATACCGGTCTTCTGTTTGGGGGCGACGGCCGCCTCAACATTTGCTATCGTGGCCGACATTGTGACGGTTGTTGGTGTGAGTAAGGTAGGTGAGAGGTATGTGAGAGTGGAGATTATAGGGCTACCGAGGACTTCAAGCCGGGTCGGTGAGCTGGATGCGTATACAAATGCGAGAGAGTTGGGATGGTGCTGAAGGAGAGCGTCGATGAGGTGAAGTAGATATTTCTCTGTTGTGCGGCGGCAGGAGAAAAAAAAGTTGCTTTTTGTTGATATTTTTTTTCCCGCAGCCCAACGCAGCAGATGGACAAGAAGAGCAGGACCTTGTCTTTACACTAGACACCAGGGGCATCTCAGCTCCCAGCTAGCAAATGCTTCAGACCAAATCTTCCTCCTCGGCCTGGGCGTCGGGAAGAAACGGCAGGGAGGCTCAGACTCCGGCGGCGGAGGCGCTCGTCGACCTTCCGCCGTGGAATGTAGCATAAGTACTTCTGTAAGTACTTAAGTATTTATAGCAACTTCGAACTTCTCGAAGGCATCTTGCTTCGGGCCGGGCTGGTCCGCACAGCTGGCAATTGAACTGTGTCTTTAAACCCCCATCATACTCCGCATAGAATCGAGGACGACCGGGAGATAGTTGACGAAACAGCCATCTTCGGACCCAGGATGCCGTCGGGATGGCCCCTTTCTTATCGGGTTTCAATCCGTTCGTGCGCGCGCTTTAGCCAATCTCAGCAGCCGTCAGAGAAACGTGCCCTCTGATTGGCGCGCCCTTAATGCCGACTAACTCCGGTATCGGGCCGAGCCTCACAAAGCAACAGCTGCAACACGAGATCCGGCCACGAGGGCACCTTCTCGCTAATGGGTTACCAGGTAGACGGACCTATGACCCTGGTGGGAGACGGATTAGCACCTGCATGTGGATATATATTCCCCAGAGTGACATCCCTATCGGCGATGATGTGTTAGCCTGATAATATACAACATACTACACAAGTTGACAGAGCGGCATCCCGGGGTAGGCATTAGAGCCCCAGCAAAGCTGCGCGCCAAAGCAAGGACTTAAAGTACCATTAGCCCGTTTCTCTAGACATTCTAACCCCCCAGCTAAAAGCCCAAGTAGGACTTTGTCCCCAATGTTCTATTTAGTGCCCAATGGGCCTTTCGCTTGAGCCGATCGAGGCCTGTAATGTATCGTCTTGGGCCACAGCGCCCTAAAAATGATCAGCACAGATCCAACCAGGGCAAAATTACATTGACCCAACGTACGTATCATTACCCGGCTTTTCCCGTAACTTCATGGCCATTGCCACCCTTTCCTTTGTCCGGCTCTTTCAATCCCGCCTCGCACTCTTCGCCCACAGGTTCTTCTTTCACTCCTCCAACCGTATCTTGGGGACCCGTCTCTGCCTCTTCCTTCACGAAACCAACGTTTTCCTTCGCTGCTGGGAATACCATGCTTGTCCACCCAAGATTTACACTTTTCCGCCTGGTTTTGAAGTGGAGGCTTTTGCAGACCTTCGCCCTGAGCTTCTCCCAGGCGGCTTGGTGCCGCTTTCTGGGGTCGCTATCAGTCCATAGGCGTGCCCCAAACCCAGGTTTCGGCTGGGCTCTCTCGTGCCTTCGCTTCCGTTCAAGTGCCTCGCGGGCCTTAACGAGTGCTGCTCTCTGCTTTTCCGTCACCATGGCGCGGTAAACCGCGCGGTATCTTCAACGAGGGGGGCTATAGTGTCGAGCGTTGTGACGCGTGTCTGTAGGCGGTAAAGATCGTGGCGCAATGAGCTTATGATATCAGACAGCTCAGCTCTAGCAGCCCTGAAGCGGGGGCGATGTATCGGTGGAATCTGGTGATTGAGATTGTACTTGGTGGGATGTTTTTGCTGAACCGGTTGTTCCTTCGATGGCTGCACCGGTACCGTATCCGTACGCGTACCCTCGCTGCTGCAACGAACCAGCATCGACACAGCGAAAGTAAATCAAGGAACGTAGACACTGCCATCATCCGAACACTCGACGATACATCACATCTCACAACCGGGCTGCAGTCTTGTTCGATCGTAGCTATCCTAGATCCTTTCCTGCAGGCGCTGTGCTCCAAGTCCCCTAGTTCCACCGTAGTCAGTATACTCTATCACTCCCCTCCCTCCCTCACTACGGGTCCCTTTTTTCACAGTGATTTTGAAGCATTGCCTCGATAGCTATATCACTTGGTTGTCAGAACGCAGCAGGGGCTGGTCTACCTGAGTAGTAACACCCCCCAGGAACCTTTACAACAACAGGTACAGGCGTCTGCTCTTCCCAATGCCTATTCTGTACCAATGGACGGCGTCGGAGAACTCTAGCGTGGGTCTTACCTGAACGAAACGATAGTACGTGTATTTTAGACTACAGTTGCAAGGTACCCGTCCATGGCAGACAAAAGCCATCGTCCCCATTTGCACTCCGAATGTGAACTATTTACCCAAGTCGCAGAAAGACAGAAATTGAAAGGATGCAGAACAGTAGATTGAAGAGAAATGACAACATTGGTTTTCAGACAAATGAATTTTCGGCGACATAGCCCCAGATTACGCAAAGTTTAAAAAAATCGCAAAGCCGCTTCCAAAGAGACCACTATATGGGAGAAAGACGTAACAGTATTATGGAAAGAAAACTAGTTTATTCAGTAAGATATTCTCAGGATACCTCCGATATCAGGGCAATTTGACAAAGTATTCAAGATCGAGACAGCATGAAGAGAATTTAGCTGATAGCTCATACAGTGATATCCTTACTCAACCACAAGAGCTGGCTCTTGAGCTCTTCAAGTTTCTCCAGCGCGTATCTGACCATTTCCTCATCTGGAGAGTCAGAAGTAAGGGTCCTCTCGATTGCCCCGAAATGGTCAAGGCAAGTCTCCTTGTCCAGGAGCGTGACCTTGGCAGATGACATTCCCATCAAAATACCACAAACGTCAAGCTCTTGCTCGGTCATAGTAGATGCTAGAGAGCGCCGCCAAAGTTAGAGGAGTTATCAAAGTCAGCATCAACTTTCTACTCGGATCTCGTACCTTCTACGAACCCAGTGCCCTTGGCACCAGAAGACGTATTCGCGCCGCATACTAACCCGGCTGAATTTCCATCTGCTAGAATTGACACCACCCGGAATCTAGGGTTAGCAAATTAATCCATCCTCTCTCGTCCCACCTGAAAAGCAATACTACAACAAAGGTATTGCTCGTGGCTTGCTTACCTACGCCATTTTCCTTCTCGGGCACAATTTTCGCTCCCGAACATGCGGTGCCTGCCGCGCCAGCAGCTGGGCCGGGGTTCTCGCCGCCACTTTTGGCGCGAATATTCTTCTTTACACCCTTGACGATTTTAACGTCGTTGGGCTCACAGTCTTGGTTTTTCTTGACACATGTTTTGCAGCGGCTTTCCCCAGGGGATCGCTCGCATCCGATGTGTTTACTGTAGCATAGCTTACATGCTGGTACGCGCTTCACCTCCGGCTTGGCCCTCTTTGCTTTTGGTGGTTCCGCTGCAGCTGGCGACTTGCGCTTGCGCCCGCGTTTGGTGGGAGCTTGGGGAGCAGCGGATTTCGGCATTTTTGCTCGGGTTGTTATGTCGGGTTCCGATGTTGATGGACTAGCTGCTGTTGTTGCTGCTGCTACGACTTTCTTCTTCTTCTGGAGGGGTTTTGGGATGTCGATAGCAGTCAAAGATTGTCGTCGGCCGGAAAGGGTGGAATCGGGTGAGGAGAGAAGATTGGAAGAATCACAGTAGTCGGTGTCGTTTTCGTCGTCGGACGGATAGGTGGGGGAGATTGGAGAGTTGATGGTCGGGATGATGGTTCCTGGGCTTTCTGCAGTGACAGAACGTTCATGAGTGCTGAGAGATATTGGTGCGGGTGTGACTGCTTCTTCTCCTGGAATCACGCCCTTTTCTCCTCCCAGTTGAGATTCTGTCGTGGATATTTCCATCCCCTTCTGCAATTCACTGCCGGCCTCCTTCGCAACTATGGACTTTATTTCGATTTCATACTTGATCTTCGGGTCGGCCTCGTCGCGCCGTCCTAGTTGACTTTGAGGCCTGCTACCTTTCCCATTACCTTTCGGTGTCTTCGATCCCAGCGTTGAAGTATTCCGTTCACGAGCTATAACGATGTCGTCTGCGCCCGAAAGGCTTCGAGCAAGGCCCTTTCCTATGACCGAAGGGTCCCTAGCCGCCATCTTTCTACCGTTAGTCATTAGCACTGAAGTACCAGAAAACAGTATCCAGCACGGTCCAACTCCTCAAGGGTTTCCTCTCTAGAGCGCAAGGCTGCTACAAATGCAGATATTCCCGATGGCTACTACTGTGACGCGATGTACTTTTAACAGGCAGAATACGAAGACCTGAGCAATGATGTCTGTGATGTCGATACAGTACTATCCGGGCTCGTAGACCTGCAAATCCCCGATTATATAAGAGTTAGGATGCCGAGGCGTGCAACCAACGTTACGGTAGACGTTCAAGATCCGCCTTTTTTGCACAGCAAGCTATGCGAACCTGCTACATGTCTCGTCGCCGCCTTGCGGAATGAAGAATCGACTGTTCCGCCACATAGGTACCTATGGTCCTCACGTCTCAGCGTTGGGAGATGTCGCAGGAATGAACATATGAACGGCCGCCCTAGCTGAAATGCCCAACATCTTCGAACCTTCATAGGGCAGCTAGCATTTACACTCTTGACCAGCAAGGTGACTGGTCATAAATCGAAGATAAAACGTCAAGGCCTTATGACCGCGATCGACTTGCCGTATTTTTGCGGTATCATCCTCTCCTTTGCTAATATTTGGCCTCATGCCTTGAACTGTAAATCGATGGAGCCAGACTGGTATTTTTAATATGGCCAGAAATACATCGCCCGCAAGTAAACTCGGTTGGATGTACGCAGGTGACCAGCTACAGAACAATTATGTTCATGTAGCTACGTTGTTGACGCAGTCATTCCTTCGTCGTAAAAAGCCCTAAGTCTGGACGAACAGTTTGCGTTGTTTCATGTTGTATAAACAATCGTTGCACAAAGCCTTTTAAAGGCGAGACCGACGTTGCGAGATCGTCTCATGCTGGGATCTTGATACGTATTTTTACAAGACGATTTATACGTGGATAGAATAAATTGTCAGGAAACAGACAAAGAAAGAAAGAGACGATGCTACTATTAGTTAACTTGACGGGTTCAAGGCCGGTCTTATGCTCTATTGTTCGTGTTCCACCGTCAAGTTTTACTCTCTGAGATTATTGGCAAATTGTGCCAAAGGCGCATCGTCGTAAGAGCATTGCATTTGTTACTGTCTAAACGTTGCAATAAACCGAAACAAATTCCGAAAGGGCGTCGCTGGTGCGGTACAGGCTCAAGCTGGTGCAAACTGGCCGACGTCCTATACTACTTGATTACATAGAGCGTAGGCCCTTTCGTAGCCATCGATGGGGCAATAAGCCAAATTCGTGAAATATTTGATGATTGTGCGCGTATGGTGAAGAATATACCATACATATATATACCTGTCGTTACTCAATGCCACAGCCGTCCCTATTCGCTAATATATTCCCGATTTATTCCATAAACAGACATTACCAAATTCGTACATGCGCCCAACTTTTCACCCCCCCCCTAATTCCTCCCAAACGAAAACCAGGCAGCAGGCCCTCTTCTACTTCGCTCCCTCCCCCGCCTCGCAGTAGCAGCCGAAACCTCACCGGAGTCCTCAACTCTAACAACGTCGTTCGGCGCACCTGCGCCCACCATCCTGGCGTCCCTCCTACCTGTTAGCCTTCCTGGGGGCGCAGGGGGCATCCTGTCGGAACTCAATCTGGAAGCCTGGCTATCCGCCACGGAAACGCCACCGCTTATACTCGGGCGCCGATTCCGGCTATCTGCTGAGTCTTCAGAGGGCGATCGCGGCGGCGTAGGCGGCATCCCCAAGCTGGCATATGCACGCATGGCATGTGGTTCCCGCGTGTTTGGCCGTGAAAAGTTGTGTGCTGGGAAGTCATGATAGCTGCTGGCAGGCGAATACGGTTCTGATATGACTGATTCAGGTGGCGCACCGATTGATCGGAATTGATGCCCGTAGAATTGCCCAGCAGCGGAGGGCGACTCAATACCTAGCGGCGACATCGCGCATCTTGCTTGATATGTGTTTGTATCCCTCAGCCATTCCGCTGGGGACTGTTGGATCAAGTTGATAGCGATCATGAATGACCTTTGGCCAGCAAGGTATTCAATATCTTCAAGGCGTATAATTGTCTTGCCAGCTGAGACACCTGAGTAGTCATCTGCACGGACGAGACTTCTCAGGATGTAAGATGGGCCGCCGAACATTGACCCTGGTTTGGTCCGCGTTGCTGAAGATGATTCTACCCCTAACTCTTGGTTAGCCATGTGACAAGCGATGGTACTTTGGTGCTGGCAATGCGATATACGTACAACGGTACGATAGCCTTGTGTCCCGACTGCTGTCGAGGCGAATATTGAACAGGACCCGTTTATTTTGATCGTCTTTCTTTAGAAACACAGTGCCTGAGCCCATAAATGACTCGTTTATCCGAATCGCCTTGATGCTCCTAATGACAGGTCAACATTGAATCTACGAACGGAAGCTACCCTTTGCAAGCTCCTTACCATTTCCCAGAGAACTCTAGTTTATGTCCATTCGATACATCCCCGGCTAGATACGGAGATGGGACCTGTGGCACCGGTGGCACCGGTGGAACTGGAGGCGCTTGTACAGTACTTGCACTCCGGGTAGAAGAAGAAGATAGCGTTCTCCCATACGTTGGCCGCGAGCTCGACGATCTTGTACTAGACGGGCGAGCCGACGGTGGTGGCAACGGAGCGGACCGTAGAACCGACGGTGGTGGTAACGGAGCGGACCGTAGAACCTGGCGTTGAGACCGGGGTGTCTGAGGCATTTCATCATATAGGCCTGGTGCGATTTCCGTGTATTCTGGTGGGGGAGACGGCAACCCATGGCTTGGGGCCCGGGAACGCGTGGGGGGTATCGATAGATGGAGCTGGCTAGCAGCTGCCGGAAGCGGAGGCGGGCTAGAGATGCGCAGTGGCAAATTTGACGTCGACGCTGACCGTAGGCTGGAACCAGCCCGCGAGTGTACAGAGCTGGGGCCCGACCTTCTTGAAGAAGAGGCCGACCTGGCGTCTGTTGGCGCGATTGATGCCGAACGGCCTCGCGACATCGGCGGCGCTACGGATTGGCTTCTGCTCTGCATAGCAGCCGAATGCCCCCGCGACTCGGAACTTCGGCCGGCGACTGAGCTGGACCGTGTTCGGGCCGAAGGCGGCCTCGACCTGGATCTCCGTTCGGATTTGTGGTCCATGGCATTCTCGACACCTTCAGCAGACAAGATGGAGAGTCTATTCCGTCTTTCTACAAGAGCTTCCAACATCTCATTCGTTTTTGTCACCATAGCTTCAATATTGGCCCCTCGCTGACTATCGGCACAGACGCTCTGTTAGCCAATTGCCGTAGTAGAAATACGCGCCGGGGTGACTAAGATTGCAGCAGATTCGACGTACTCCGCCAATGTAGCTGTCAACAGATTCAGCATCGCAGTATACCCGACAAGGCCACTTCGATAGCTTGCGATTTCGGCCTCGTTTAGAGTCCAATTGACCTTCTTCCACATTCCGCTGACTCCACCTTTAGCAATTTTCTTCTTTCCGGTGGCCTCCCAGGCGTCGCTCAGTTTCGCGAGCTGGACCAGGGTTTCCTTGGTCGAAGTTATCACGGTTTCCAAACACAGCAATTGCTCTGCTGAATATCCCGAGGACGTGGGGTTGAATCTCTGCTGCAGGGTTGCGAGAGTGGCGTTTAAAGCTACTGTCTCACTGCAAACCTGGGTTATTTGATCCGGTACATTTCTCAGGGCAACCGTTATCCGTGTGAGGTCTATGGTTAGGCGAGAAGCAAGGTTTGCGACGCCCGCAATAGTAGTGAAGAGAGTAACAGGCTCAATCATCTTGCCTGTCCGTCTCCCTCTCCCTTTTATCTGAGACGCGGAATGAAGCTACGGTTGCCTGATTCCTGCGGTGTGGAATGTGCGAAATACCGGTTCTGCGGGTAGTGGAATGGAGACGGGACGACGTTCGAGGCAAAATCGTTCGGGGTTCCTAGCGAAGAAATACTGCGACGACGGATTCATCCATGCCCAAGAAACTATATATAATTGTAAATTCCTGAGAGCGCATCAAAAGGACGGAATCGGAGAGCGTGTGAAAATAGTTCAGACAATGAACTTGCGGTAAGAGGGCCGATGGGCTTTTATCAGCCTTTGCTCGCATCCACCAAAACTCCGGAAGGAGGTGTATACGTACCCCTACGATACGATCGACTACCCGCCAAGCCAGCAGTATCCCATCGGGGCGCCATGTACCTAACGGGTACTCCATGCGACTAAACCGTTCTCCAATGGCCACCGACATCGCCTTCGATTCCAGTATCCGTCACTGCGTTCTCGCCAACATTGGGGCGACACAGCCGTTCGCAGCCCGTTCGACATACCTGACAAGGAGCTTTCACAACCGGCGCCCGACAGCCAATCGATGGCCAAGCCAAGCCCTCATGCAGAGGCGGAGCCCAGCCGCTGGCGAATTATCGATAAGGGAGCGCTCAGGGACGAGATGCAGAATCCTTGGGGGCTTGGAATCCGTTCTCCCGTCTGTCCGTCTGTCTGCCTGCATCATATATCAATCAATCAGTTCATGGTGCAGGACGCCGCCGCAGCATGGCAGGCTTGCCCTCGGACTCGTATACGCCAATCCGCCGTGGAACGATACCTCCATCCACCTCCATCCTAGTTCCAAGCGACCTCTGTCCGGCTGTGGTATCGTATCCTGGCGAGTTCGGTGCCATGAACCCGTCGACGGCTGAGAATATCGATTCGGCAAGGCGCTGCCGGTTTCAAACCGCGGACCTGGTTTGGTGGTGTCTTTGGAGTTGGTCTGTTGGATTTCAAGCAACAACGCACCTTTCTGCAAATACACGTTCGGGCTCAGCTACGACTAATTGGCGTTGACGTTGACGTCAAAACCACGTCGACGGCTACCTAGATTACCTAAGCTGCTCCCCCCCAAAGGCGCCAAAGATAATATATCGCTCGCTGAATGCAATAGTTACACTGCACTCCGCACTAGGAGGCACAAGGAATGGTACTAATGTTTCATTCAATCTGCAAGCGACCGTCCTCATGACCTGAGGTACAGGTACATGTGCGAGCTAGAAGGCCGCCGGGCCTTCCAATGGCACCAATCGCTTTCCCCATCGCCCAGTACTTCAATGCCGTGAAAGGGCCGGTTCCACTATCAGAATCCTCGCCAGGCCGATAATCTAACGAATGCGAGAAACACCAAGGCGAACAACCAACTCCAGACTACCGCCTTGGAATATCGCGTGCCGCGCAGTCACTAGTCCGACTGCTCGTCCCATTTGCTCTCCACACTCACCTTGTCCATACGCAAACTCTTGGTCTTCCTCAGGGGAACGGCAACCAGCGCGTCCAACTTGTTCAGCACCTCCGTTCCCGCCAGAATCTTCTCCTGGACCCCTAAGTTGGACTCGAACAGTTCCGTTCCCGTCTCCGGGTTCTTCCAGATCCACCGCTCCACCGGTCCGGTCAGTGACTGCACGATCCTTTTCTCACACGACCACCCAAATAGCGCACGGCTACACCATTCTCCGTTACTCGCCATCATCCGGCCGCGAACGCTCGGGTGGATCTCTTCGTTCGTGACGTTCGCGACCCCCGGCCTGCCGAAAATCCCGCCTCCGAATGTCAAGGCTCGTTTCATAACCGACCTTGGAGGATTGGGGAAGTAGCCACCAGGCGTGCGGACTTTGCTACCGGCACCCTTCATTACTCCCGAAAAGGATTCATAGATCTTGCCAGAAGCCCAGTTGTTGACGTCGCTTCCTTGGCGTAGTGACGCAACGTAATCTAAATCGAACCCGAGGAATGGCATAAGCTGATCAATCATCCACACGAGTGTGAGATCAGCTATCTCTTGGTCCACGTATCCACCACCAATGTTGGTATGGACTTAGGCGACGTTCGTTAGTGAACTGTCTCCTATCTGCATACGGAGGTCTACAGTGATAGATACCTCCTGGGAACCAGACCTGCTTCAGATTCGGTACAACGTCAGCATGTCTCTCCGAAGCCCGAACCGGCAACCGCCATATAGTAGGCGTGAAAGGCAGCCGGTGCTCGTCAAGCGCCAATGCATGGAATGCGTTTTCCGTCGCTTTGATCCAAATTAGTATAGACTCGGTAAAGCTTTGCTAGAAGGGTCCGTAGACGTCCTTACTAATAGTTAGGTCTGTATCATGGAACTTGTACTTGTCGTTGCATTTGCACTTCTCGATCACGGGGCTAGTTGGTATCCCGAGAGCTCCGACAGTATCCTAAAGGAGGTATCAGCCGCCGCTCTCCGTTGAATTGCGTGTCCCGAAGCCAGCCGTGATTCCCCTACCCAGCACCCGATAGATTTGATTGAGACTACTTTGATCCTTTCCCAATCTTGTTTTTCGATATACGACTGGTCTCTCAACCTGAAATTAATGTAGTCTTCGTATATCTTGCCAAAGTTCTCCATGCCTTTTCGCGTCAGTATCCCGATTCTGCCGATCAGCCCAGCAATAGATCGTGCTGTGAACGCGCCGCGGGAAAAACCGAGTATATGGATCTCATCTCCAACATGGTAATTGTTGCTGATAAAGACAAACGCCTCACGAACATGTTCCGATAACCCGATGCCAGTTCCGCCTGTATGATTCGATCCCTAGTCAGTAAGCCCCCCAAAAGACAGAATCTTGGACGTGAACGTACCAGCAATCAACCTCCCGAACTTTGATGCGTACGAGCTCCCAACCCCACTTTGGTAATATATAATCTGTGCAACCCCGCCGTCACTCACACTCTTTAACGCGCGTGCAAAGCGCGTAACATTTGTGGGAGACCCAGCATCCCCTTGGTCAGAATCCTGCCACGTCCCGTCGCAGCAAATGATCATTCGCTTGCCTTTGTGGCCATCAGGCTGGGGATTTGTATTTGTCGAATTGTCTGCATCTGGGACTTCAGTCCCCATAGCATCCACAGCATCCATAGCTCCGCTGGTGGGGGACCCAACTGGTCCGGTACCTTTCGTGGCACTGGATAAATCAGAGGGCGATGGGGAGCTTGCTAGACCCCCGGCTCCAATTGCATGGCCCACGCTATCCAATATTTCCGTGACGGGCTTCGCCACAGCTGGCACGAGATTCGCAACAGTTTCAAGTGTCTCGGCAACCGTAGAAGTGACCGGGGCAATCAGGGCGCTTCCCGGTTGGCCCGTGGCATCTAAAAGCTCGTCGCTCGATTTCAGTGTTTCCGAGACCGCTACCAGAATATCCTTGACTACTTGCGCAATATCCGATGGCAAGGCAGCCACTTTCTCCAAACTATCCGAAATAGTTTGAGTAATCACTTCTGGGAGACCAGTGGCGACAGACAGCTCCCTGAACTCTGATGGAGAAACACCATTTGCCAATGCCGACGCAATAGTCTCGAGCGTATCAGATACATTTTGAGCCAAGGGGGCCGGGAGAATGATAGCCGGAATTTTAGTAGCGTCGGCTATAAGGTCATTCGCGTGAAGCGCACTCGCTACCGTTTGTAGTGCGTCGTTTACCAGGCTAGGGACCGGAAGCGGGAGACTATCATCCGCAAGCTTCCCACCCGATGGAACCAGATCGCCAGATCTCAAAGCGCCTGTAACTGTATCGATAGCGTCCGAGAGAGTTTTTGGGGTGAGGGCCGATCCAGGAGTGCTAATGGCGGACTCGTCTATCATGGGCATAGGTGTAAGAATTGTGAGGCTCTTGCCTACTCCGGTGACCAAATCTTTAGACTTCAAAGCACTGGTAACTGTTGCCAGAGCGCCGGAAACCGCCTCAGGATTGGAGGGCTGCGAATTAGCGGCTTTCCCCGCATCGGGTAGCAAGCCTTTGCTCGACAATGCACCTGTTATAGTTGATAATGCGCCCGAAACAAACTCCGGCGGTGCAGGCGGTAAGGCGCCGGCGCCTAGAAGCTTTATGGTATCGCCAATGGGATCCCCGGTTTTCAGTGCGCTCGTCACGGCCGCCAGCTTCCCCGGAACAGCCATCGGGCTCGGTGGCGAATGGGATATGTTGGCTGAACCCAATAGGTTAGAAAAGAAGCCCTTGGCGGAAACTGCTGGTCGGCCCCCACTGGGTGTGTCTGCTGCGTCCAAAGAACCCTTGAGTTCAGAGACTAGTTTTCCGGTGTTCAATGCGCTTGTAATCAAACCTAGTTGTCGAGATACCAATTGTGGCTTCACGGACGGGTCTGGTGCAGCAGTTGCACTTTCTGGAAGCTTGAGAACACCAGCAGCGGTGTCTAGACCCAGGCCGCTCATGTTAGCGCTCCCCGCTGAGTGTGTGCCCTTAGACGATGGCGGCAAGGACGTTTCTCTTCCCAAGTACTCTTGTTTTTCGGTACCCCAGCTATAGCTATACCTAAAACTCAGAGAGTGCGGCCTTAGTCCCGGACTCCAAATGAATCCGGTCAGGAGAGGAGGGCTCGTTAGAGCAGCGCAAGCAAATCAAAGCTCTACGGCCTGGGGGGCTTGATCTCAAATCAGTCTTCCAGTCATAGCAATCTATCGGAATACGCACGTGTATCTGAATTCTAGGCCTTTAAAGCTGTCGGCAAGCAGCTTAACCTTGTAATTATGCGCACGCATATATATGGGATACTTGTATTCGGATAGAAACGTACTGACTTGTGCACTCGATGTCTCAATCGTGCTACGTCCCTGCACTGTGGTGTTTTTTGGTTGAAAGAATGATATCCCAAGAGAATATGACCAGTCCAGCGGGTGGCCGAGTTCGTATCCATGCAGCAAATTGCCTGGATCCTAATCTAGAATCAGGCGGAGTGAGCGAAAGATGCCGATGTTGAATTCACCCCGGCCTTCCCGCCGGACAATATATTGGTCTCTGGCGTGGATGTTCTGCCGCCGATTACGAGATAAACGAGATAGTTTTCGAGCTCTATACATATGTGCAGATAGCCGTTAAATATCAAATACTATCCGGATTATGGGACTTGTAGATCGATATTCCAAGCTGTGGGTAGCTACAGAAACCTTGAGATAACAACGCACAAAATACCACATTGGTGAGCAATGCGGCTGAGAAGCCCGGACTTTTCGGTATAGACAAGCTGCCGGTGATCGCTAGACGCAAGTTCGACGAATCGCAGCATCGCGCACGCGTATATTGGTGTGACTTGCCCGTGCTTATAGCTAACTAAGGTACAAATTCAAAACTTCAACAATTCAACAGTGACATACATTTGTACATATACTGCCCTCCTGCTACGACAACCTACTCTCAAGTCAATTCACAGTGAATATCCGATCCCAAAACGGGTACGTGAAGGAAGTCAGTTTCCGGATCGGTGGAACATGAGCCCAGATCTTCTACTTCCATTGATTGGATGCGGTTCTTTGGCTCGATCGCCTTGAATGGCGCTCCCCACCTAAGATCCGAATTTTTGTCAGATATAAATATAGTAGCCTCGTTCATCAAACCTCCGAGCGCTCGCCTGGCTGGTAGCTCTGACGACCTGGCACAGCACCAGCAACACCGCGCCAACAGGTGTAATCGACCTGTGCTTCCCCAGAATCTACAGACCCGGAACCGGTCCAGTCGCCAGAATGAACTTCAAAGCACGATTATTTGTGTACCTTACACTATCGGTCGTCACAGCACAGAGTGGCCTCCTCGGGCTCCCTCCTGGGACCAGCCAACCTTACCAACCTCTTGGCCCCCGCCAAAACACCAATGCCGCCGCTGCCAACTGTGCCTGCGGCTACTACATACCCGAGACGAAGCTTACGTTCACACACCGCCTTACCCTCAACCCCGCAACTCTTCAGGCTTCCGATCTCGCTCGCGGCCTATATCGGCAAGGCTGGAGAATCGACCAATACAAACTTAACTCCTCCCCCAAAGCTATATACTACGCCGCCTCTAACGTTCGCCTCAACACTCGCGCCAAGACCCTCGACCTCTACGTGTCTGGTGGCCCCGCCAACCGCCCCGTAGTCCGCAGCGCGGAAATTACCACCCTCCTCGAAAATATTCGTTATGGGTCCTTCCGTTTCAACGTTAAAGCTAGCGCTGTCCCGGGAACCTGCCATGGCATGTTCCTTTATAAAGACGACAACAACGAAATTGACATTGAGATTTTGACTAGCTACCTCCGCCAGACTGGGAAGCCTCAGGGTGCTGGTACCCCGGACCCTGGCCTACAGCTCACCATCCAGAAGTTAAGAAAGAACCAACCCCAGGCCAATTATAAAGTCGTCCCGTTTGATGACCGGACTGACCCCACAAATGGATTCCACGATTACCGATTTGACTGGACGAGTACCGGCGTAAACTATTTTTTCAACCAAAAGTTATACGGTTTCTCACGCTATATACCACAAGCCGGTGGTTCGGTTATCGTCAATAACTGGAGCAATGGAGATATTTGTAAACTGATCCCAGGGCACATCTTTCGATGATTCGGTTATGCTGATGAACCCAACAATGTTGCAGACTGGCCAGCCGGGCCGCCCCTCAAAGACAACATACTATCAATACGGTCTATTGATCTATACTTCAATGTCACCGACACAGCTTCAATCAAGGCTTGGGAGTTAGGTTGCAAGAAGGCTAAGTATAAGCAGCCGTGTGGTGTTGCGAAATCCACGGCCCCTTAGTCTCTAACCTGATATTTCGAAATTGGTCGCATAGCGCGCGTGTTCAAGATGTACCTACATATCGTGATGTCATCACACAGACTTGTGCTACCTATATTTTAACAGGCTAGCTATAGGCCGTATAGAAAAACTTTAGCACGTTGCCAATATTTCATGGCAATACATTAGTATTTGAGTAGCCATATATATACAGGAACCATGATATTTAGTTAACTGGATACACCAGCATGGCCATGGGTGGACAGACATATTCGAGCGGTTGTACATTGGCCAAGCACAGAAGTAATGCATCTAGCTCCGGCCTAACAGTCTCAATCAACTAAGTACTTACTCAACTGGATACGGACCAGCCAGCGAATCGGGCAAGCTTGGCGAACTTATCGAGCTATGCCGACCCGCGAAATACATCATACATTAGCGACAAGGATAGCGGACGATAACTCCCGAGTTAATCGGATCTACTATCGGTACCGTTTATGATAGATCACATGCTAATCAAGAAGCCAAGGTTCCTATCTCACCTCTAACCCCGAGATGGTAAATCGAGTCGGTACTAATTGGCCGGTGCGGGGACAAGGGCCCGGGATCGACCGCTCCCCACGCTACAGGGGGGCTTGCAGCCTGTGCTGGTTTTGGAATGTGGTAGATATGTTGATACTGGCTCCTGTCAGCTCACGCAGTCGCCAATCAGGGTTTCCGCGCAGAAAAATATATTCGCCGCTAGGTTGGACCAACGACTCGATAATCGTGACCATGTACATACAAACATCGATGAAGCCTGTAAGTGACATGAGGCAGTGCCTTTGCATTACCCAAGGGCCAGCCCCAGCTTATCGCCACAACGTCAAATTTAAACCAGGCAGCAGACCCCATGGGCTCCGATATATCGCTATCTTGAGGGGCTGCACTAACGATATACTACACCTATAGAGCTGGTATCTATACCCACTTATCGGTAAGCCGGAAACTAGGGCTATGCCGGAAATGTGTGCGTGCAGGTTTTTATAAAGCGTACAAATATAGCTAGTGCGAGTGCGGGTATAGACAAGATAGAGTGTTCTACAGGTTTACGAAATTGCCGGAATTGGTCCGATGTTCAAATAGAGTATCCATATATGAAAGCATTAGATAAGTTGATGCAACATCCGGCAATAGCCTCCGCCGCAAGCTAGTCAGCTGTCCTTTCACCAAGGCCGCTTAAGCTCGCTTGGGCAAAATGGGGACCGGCATATTTGCGAGCCAAGGCGATATCGTGGAATCATGTTGGTGCCTTGATGATGATTTGCATTCCAGAGTTCAGACGGTGTGCTGCACGCGGTCGGTATCACACAGGCTTGAATACGAGAAGACACCTGCAAGTGCAGGCGATTGGTTTATAATTGGGTGTGTTTTAGAGGCCTAGCTGTCAGATTTGAGAACGAAGGGTCAAGCAAGCTGGTACTGTAGCCCCATATATCGCCAATGTCCAAGCGCCTGCCCCGCGCGCGACATATACAGATCAGATATGTAATGCCCAAGGTTCAAATTTTAAAATTATTTTAAAGCTACAGTTACCTACCTATGTTGACAGAGATAGTGGCAATTGGCAAGACTGCAGGCGCGCACAGAAGAAGGTTCGAGGCCACGCATGAAAGAAAAGTGCGAGGCGTCAATACAAGACGGCGCATAAAGCTTGGTCTCGTGAACCAGACGAAGGAGACCAGAAAGCTACGCCGTACGCGTGCCACCCGAGAACCCTGTCACAACACACATCTCCCCCATCCGGTAGGTCGATATCGATTCGAAGGCACCAACGAGCCCGCCGAGACAACCAAGGGGCGACCCTAATTACTCGACGGGCGAAACTGTCTTCGAAGCGGCATGAGCCATCGCCGTCGCTGTGCAAATTTGACGGTTCGAATGCGCGTAAGGACGGTCAGGAGAACACCTGTCGCAATTGTGCCATGTATCCGATATCAACAAAACACCAAGACGTTTAATTCTCCCGTTCGAGACCCGCGGTAGGGCGCCGGAGCGTCCTATACTCTATACTGCCCGCTTTGGCGAACGCGAACCCGTCCGCCAGGTTTCTCGGTATTTCGCTCGTCCTGGGGCCAGGGACACATGCACAGCCGTCAAACCATGGCAGATACGAACGACGCCTGTCAATTGGACGACTGAACCTATCCTGTCCTAACCGTGCGTATATACGGCGGGCCACAGCAACAACCCGATTAGTGATTGTCCCGCGGGCGCATGGCCAAAGATCGACCTGCGCTGGAGAACAAAGTTGGAGCAGGTAGGTTGCCTTCCGAGCTTCCAACATCACGCCGTTGTCCCTACCACAAATTTGCAACACACCTACCATTTCGGGCATCAAAAGGGCCCAAGGGTGTTGAAGAGGAATGTGTAATCCTCGCTACCTCACTTGGCAGGTTGAAAGTTCTCAGAACAAGTCGCCCAGCGGGATGATTGGCATTGCCAATTACTGACAGCCTGAAGAAGAGGGGCAAAGCCGTCAACATGCCAAACATGCTATGCCGGTCTAAACACGGGTGCACCGTTTTCTGCTAGACTAGAGGAGGGAAATACGCAGGATGGAAGTACCAGGGCCGCTGACGAAGATGGTGCACGCGCAGGGCACCATTGCACCACACGGCGAAAAAATTACTGTTCAAAATATTCATTATATAATGTCCGCAAGGCGGGCGGAGCGTTCCCTCCTGGCACCGTCGCCGTCCTCTCCTCCTCGACTTCTTTTTTGATTGCACGAGACCGACGTGGATACACGCCGAGCTCGACGGATTGTTGTCCATACCAGTACGTATACACGCATATGACGACGCTGTAGCATTCGTCCACAGAATATATACAGGGGCATCTGGAGCGGTTTTTTAACGCATCTGGGTGAACTACAGTCGGCAAGAATGGAGTCGACTCAACCTTCGAAGACCGCTGAAGGCGGGGACCTGGTTATCCGCCAGCAGGAGTCCCCCACCGTTCCGGTCTATTACGATGAAACGCAATTCGTCACCGAAGACGGCCATGTAGCGCCCACCGAGGAAGAACTGCTCACCCTGAGAAGGGTTGCGGGGAAAGTCCCATGGGCGGCGTATACGATCGCTTTTGTCGAGCTTTGCGAAAGATTCTCATACTATGGTGTCACGCAAGTTTGTAAGTTGCATTGGGCCTATACTCTAGGTTGTTATCCCTGTGAGGCTAACACTTACGGCTAGTCACAAATTTCGTCCAACAGCCACTGCCGCAGGGCTCGACCACTGGCGCGGGAAGGATCGTCCAGCAGTCGGGAGCTTTGGGCCTCGGACAGCGTACCGCGACTAGCATTACCCAATTCAACCAGTTTTGGGCGTACCTCATGCCCCTCTTTGGCGCCTATGTTGCCGACAGATACTGGTTCGTCCTGACCCCCCCAACTTGCTATCGCCTTTAGATATATTTGTGTGATTGTGGATTCTAACGCGCATAACTCTCGTACAGGGGGCGGTACAAGACCATCATGTGGTCTATTGCCTTTGCCATGGTTGGCCACATCCTTCTGATCATCTGCGCTGTCCCGAGTGTCATTGTTCAGCCCAAGGCCTCTCTTGGTGTCCTGATTATCGGTATCATCATCATGGGCGGTGGTACCGGTGGCTTCAAATCCAACATCTCGCCACTGATCGCGGAGCAGTACACGGAAGACAAGAAGCACGTTGTTACACTCCCCAGTGGTGAACGAGTCATCGTCGACCCCGTCTTGACCATCTCCAGAATCTTCATGTACTTCTACTTGATGATCAACGTTGGTGCGCTTACCGGTCAGATCGGCATGGTCTACGCTGAGCACTACGTCGGCTTCTATCTATCTTTCGTGAGTCTACTCTCCCCGCAATTGCGCAAGCGCAAGCTATAGCTATAATTCCAATGCGCTCTGGCTAACACACCACCGTGTCTCTAGTTGCTGCCCACCGTCATGTTTGCGCTCTGCCCAATCATCATGGCTATCTGCAAGAAGAAGTATATCCGGACACCGGCTACATACTCCGTCCTGTCGCGTGCCATCCGGCTCATGGCCTTCGCCTCCCGTGGAAAGTGGAGCATCAACCCCGCCCGGACATACAAGAACCTCACCGACGGCAGCTTCTGGGAGAACGCCAAGCCATCCAAAGTGCCAGAAAATGAGCGCCCCGTTTGGATGACCTTTGACGACCAATGGGTCGACGAAGTCTCCCGTGGCATCAAGGCGTGCAAAGTGTTCTTGTGGTACCCCCTCTACTGGGTCACCTACAACCAGGTATGTTATTCGCAGCCTAACCCCTCGAATCCAAACCCACATGTACGCATAACACCTCTTAGAATCAGCCGCTGACATCCAAATTTTCTAGATCAACGGTAATCTTACCTCCCAAGCCGCCGTCATGAACACCCACGGTCTACCCAACGATATCCTGTCCAACCTTAACCCCTTCTCACTCATCATCCTCATCCCCGTCTTCGATCTCGTTCTCTACCCCGGTCTCCGCAAGCTCGGCATCAACTTCACCCCCATCAAGAAGATCACTTTCGGTTTCATCACCGGTGTCTGCGCCATGATCTGGGCAGCCGTCCTCCAATACTACATCTACAAGAAATCGCCTTGCGGACACTACGCCGCCACCCCGTCGTGTAAGCCCGCAGACATCAACGTCTGGGCGCAGACCGGCTCGTTCGTCTTGATTGCCATCTCTGAAATCTTTGCATCCATCACTGGTTTGGAATACGCGTTCACAAAGGCCCCGACAAACATGAAGTCGCTTGTTACGTCCGTCTTTTTGGTCATGAGCGCTTTCAGCACCGCGCTCGGCTTTGCGTTCGTCGGCTTGGCCAACGACCCCTTGCTCGTGTGGAACTACATCACTGTGGCGATCCTCGCCACGTTGGGCGCTATCGGCTTCTGGTTCCAATTCCGAGGCTTGGATGCCGACGAGGACAGACTCAACAACTTGGAAAAGACCACTTATATCGGTGGTGCGGGTGCGAAGGCGCCACAGGCAGAGGCAGAGCGGAGGGAAAGCCTTGTGATCGAGAAGGCTTGATCGGCGCGCTCTACATTAGCTAGTTAGCAGGAGTGCCGAAATGCCTCTACCGCATTTTTCTTTTTCTTCTTGTATACTTTTTTCCCTTTCGTCATGATTGTTAGCTGTGGCATTTGGATACCGATACCACCTGCTGATTCTTACTGATTCGATATGTATATGTATATCCTTATGGTAATGGACGTAATGTCAACTATGATGGCCGTTAAACAGGGCAACTTAAACGTAGCACACCAAATAAAAACCTCGAGACTGCTATCTGCCCATGTTACCCGCCCGTGATATGCGTTGCGCGTGGTGTTTTGTCTGCGAAGCGCCCGTTCGCTAAGCTTTCCCTCAACCGGCAACTCAACCGGCCAAGGTTGGGCCAAGCCAATCGATATCCCGCCGCAGAATCGTATTCCGGCTCCGGCTGTGGTTTTGCCCCAGCTTCAAAATCACCAGTTTGTCGACCGCTCGCCGTTCGGAGGCAATTGCCAACCGGCTGCTCGGTTAACGTTCAGGTGCACATGCAGTGGCGCGCCAGCTTTGTCGGTTCAACTCGAGCCACCGGGTACGGACAGCAAGAAATTTGCAGAGTTCCCAGGTTGACAACAGGAAGTAACGGCGCGCGCGCACTCATGATGGCGGTAGACGGCACCGTAATAAGCTATATGGGCACATACAAGGTTTGAGCAGCAGTTTGCAAGCCATCCGCAGATGGGTATACTATACCAAGGTCCAAGCACACATTGCATTGCGCCATCCCGATAGCCCACGATATGTTTATCAGAAAGCCTGCGCCCGGTGCCCTCATTCCACTTGAAGCCTGCCCGCTGGTGCACATACCACCAGGATAAGATCCTAAGACCATATTTCTACATGAAACTGGCGCGGCGAGCATCGAGCTGGCTGGCTGCAAATCGCTCTCCATCCAACTACCTACGGAGTACACTTGGCCCCCCCAAACGTCAACTCGAGCTGACACATCCTCGCCTCCTCATTCGCCTCGACAGCTTTCCTATGCAACATCAGCACAGGATTCACCTATGCCGCCCCGGCCCACGGTCTACTACTTTTTGGGAGCTGTAACCGACACCCAGACCGTTTTACCCGACAGAGATTACAATTACAATTACAGTTGTAATTTCAATTCCTCGAGCAGTGCAGACAAGTCTCGTGTGCATGTACACCGCCCTTCGTCAAATTGAGAATCCGAGACACCAATCTGAGTCAAAATCCTCGTGACATTGAAACAAAATGAACGTAACTCATCTACATGCGCATGCATATGTCTTACCCAAGCCAGGCTAACGACTGGTGGAGACCCGCCCCCCATATCTGCTACAGTGGCGCCCTTTTGGCATGAAGACACCCGCAGCAGCAGCAACAACGGCAGCAAAGATTATGTAATCTTTTAGTCGTGACGCCGGAACGATCGGTGATGGCAGCCGTGCCGTCTGTGTGATGCGTGGCCGCATGAAGGCAGCACTATAGTGGACTCCAACCTACAGGTGTAGTAATCTGGGCGCCAGTACGAGGGCTGTGCGTGGGCGCGAACTCGAATGTAGAAGCGATCTGGTGAGTGTCGAGTGATATATTTGGGTGCCGGACAGCACTGCAGCTTGTTTTGTGGTGTTGGACTTGAGCGGCGGTCCCACTTTTGGGCATCTGGCACAATGTCTCAGATATCAGATGCCTGGACCCGCAATTTAGGCAGGGGCCCAGCTCCGTGATTCTCAACTGAGCACAAATGTTAGGTCACGTAGGTATTGGTGGGGCGCGTGGTGGCTTGCAGGCCGCGGAACGAGTAGAAAGATCGAGAGCTTTGTGAGCTTTGCCAGCCTTGCTAGTTTGGCGTGTGGTTTGACGGGCGGTCCTCTAATTTATATGAGGGGCGGCGGACGTCGGACGGGAGGAGGACAATGCAATGGGCGTCATCAATAGTGCACTTGAGATATATACCTAAGCACTTACTTACTTAAGTACTTGACTTATACACCTTGGACGATGTACAGGGGATGCTGCATAGATGTGCCGGTCGAAACGTGTAGACGGCAGCGGGCTGGCATGGTTCCTTGTAACGTAACTGCAGATGGCGGTTTCGTCCTGCATGCTATCCCCGAGTGGCCCTGTCAGTTTTGTGTATTGCATATTCTTGAGTGTTCATACTCACGTCACACGGCCATACACCCAAGGCTCTTGGGCTCCAAATGAAGTGTGTAGATCCAATTCGAGTCGGTGGAGACGCCAAATTGTGCAAAGTAGCTCCAAATTTACCGATATCCACAGCGTAAACTCGCAGGGAATGCTAACACAGACCGGAGAGCCCCGGCCACCAGCACCATGGCAAAGCGCACGCTGCAAGCTTTGTACTCCCTACAAACACACC